>JACSYO010002016.1:32500-54858 GCA_016806645.1 Ophiodon elongatus
TTAGAGTTACCTTCTCTGGACAGGATCTTCTTGTTTAGAAGCAGGAACCGGTCTCCCATGACCTCTGACCTCTGACCTCTGTCCGTCCTGTGTCTCACAGGTCCACAGATTGTCCTGTATGGTGAACCACACAGCAACTCACATCCTGAACTTTGCTCTGAGGAAAGTTCTGGGTCCTTCAGTTCAGCAGAGAGGCTCTCATGTGTCAGCAGATCGGCTTCGCTTCGACTTCAGTGTCAAGGTCAAACACTCACTGACTAAAGGGTTGTCAAGGTCAAACACTCACTGACTAAAGGGTTGTCAAGGTCAAACACTCACTGACTAAAGGGTTGTCAAGGTCAAACACTCACTGACTAAAGGGTTGTCAAGGTCAAACACTCACTGACTAAAGGGTTGTCAAGGTCAAACACTCACTGACTAAAGGGTTGTCAAGGTCAAACACTCACTGACTAAAGGGTTGTCAAGGTCAAACAGCTTAACACTCACTATCTCACTGTATATATATTCACTGTATATATAGTCACTGTATATATAGTCACTGTATATATATTCAGTGTATATATATTCACTGTATATATAGTCACTGTATATATAGTCACTGTATATATATTCACTGTATATATAGTCACTGTATATATATTCACTGTATATATATTCACTGTATATATAGTCACTGTATATATATTCACTGTATATATATTCACTGTATATATATTCACTGTATATATAGTCACTGTATATATATTCACTGTATATATATTCACTGTATATATATTCACTGTATATATAGTCACTGTATATATATTCACTGTATATATATTCACTGTATATATATTATTGGTCCTCAGAGTTCACTGGATGTCTCTCAGCTGCAGCAGGTAGACAGGTGTGTTCATGACATCATCTCAGCCAATCAGATCGTCCACAGCCAGGAGCTTCCTCTGCAGGAGGCCAGGAGCATCAACGGCCTGAGGACAGTGGACGAGGTGACACCGTCTCACTGCCTGTCTCACTGTCTGTCTCACTGTCTGTCTCACTGCCTGTCTCACTGCCTGTCTCACTGCCTGTCTCACTGCCTGTCTCACTGTCTCACTGCCTGTCTCACTGTCTCTGTCTTCCTGTCTGTCCTCAGGTGTACTGACTGTCTCTCTGTCTTCCTGTCTGTCTTCCTGTCTGTCTTCCTGTCTGTCTTCCTGTCTGTCTTCAGGTGTACCCAGACCCGGTCCGGGTGGTGTCCTTGGGGGTGTCGGTCTCTGAACTGTTGGAGGATGAGACGGACAGAGAGACGTCTGTTGAGCTCTGCTGTGGGACGTAAGACTCACCTGTTTACCTGTTTACCTGTTTACCTGTTCACCTGTTATGTCATCTATCTATCTATCTATCTATCTATCCATCTATCTATCCATCTATCTATCTATCTATCTATCTATCTAAATAAATAATGTGTCTGTACAGTCACCTGCTGCAGACCGGGGCGGTGGAGGACCTGCTGATCGTCTCTGAGAGACAGATGGTGAAAGGAATCAGTCGGATCGTCGCTGTGACGGGACGGGAGGCACAACGGGTCAGTGACTAGCTTAGCTTAGCCTAGCCTAGTCTATTTTAGCCTAGCCTAGCTTAGCACGAACCCTAGAGCCGGGTGAAAGAGAAGGAACAGCTGCATGTATTTCCATCTGTAGTGTTTTGGTT
This sequence comes from Ophiodon elongatus, assembly GCA_016806645.1. Lineage (NCBI taxonomy): Eukaryota > Metazoa > Chordata > Actinopteri > Perciformes > Hexagrammidae > Ophiodon > Ophiodon elongatus. The sequence continues at coordinate 34,190 of JACSYO010002016.1, forward strand.
CATGGTTATTGTTAATAATCACTGGTAATAATAACTAGTGTTGATGTGTTGATGTCCTCATGTTCTCTGATGGTTCATGATGTCATGATGTTATGATGATGGTTCATGATGTCATGATGATGGTTCATGATGTCATGATGTCATGATGATGGTTCATGATGATGGGTCATGATGTCATGATGATGGTTCATGATGTCATGATGTCATGATGATGGTTCATGATGATGGGTCATGATGTCATGATGATGGTTCATGATGTCATGATGATGGTTCATGATGTCATGATGATGGTTCATGATGTTATGATGATGGTTCATGATGTTATGATGATGGTTCATGATGTCATGATGATGGTTCATGATGTTATGATGATGGTTCATGATGTTGCCTTCAGGCTCGGGAGGAGGGTCAGGTGTTGTCTCAGGAGGTGGATTCTCTGTCAGCCAGACTCACAGGCTCCGCCCCCTCCAGCCTTGACGCCGCTCAGCGTCTCGCCAAGGAGGTCGGCTTCCTCTCTGATGTAGGTACATTACCCAGGATGCACTGCGGCCTCTGAGACGAAAACCTGTGTACCTGTCCAGTGACTGAGCCCTGTGCCCTGTATCCTGTCTGTCAGGCTGTGGATAACACCGCCATCCCTCAGGGGCAACGCAGAGACCTGCAGGGGCGACTCCGAGCTCTGCAGAGGACCAGCAACACCATCGTCCGGAGACTGGAGACTAGAGAGGTGAGCGCACCTGAGGCTCACCTGAGGCTCACCTGAGGCTCACCTGAGGCGAGTATCTGTCTTTTCTGACTGTTTTCCCATCATGCTTTGCACAGGCTGCCTTGAAAGCTCAGGCTCTGGTGGAAGAGAAGGGCAGGAAGGACCTGCAGGTGGACTCTGTGGAGACGGACTCTCTGTCGGTACGACCACCACACGTTCCTCCTTTTCCCATCATGCAGTGTTCAGGAGCATCATATCAGAACACCTAAGATTATCTATCTAGATAGATGGATATAAAATTGTGTTTTGTGTGAACACACTGATGACATCACACACCTGTGCTGCTGTCTCGTCAGGTTTTGATGAAGATGGTGAATCATCTGAGCGCCGCCGCTCCTCACAGCCACGTGATGCTGCTCGCTCCCCAAAGGCATTCAGGGAAGGTCCTGTGTGCCTGTCAGGTCCCTAAGGTAACGATGACAGACATCTCAGGGGCGGGGCTTCACTTGACGTGTCTTATTGGCTGTCCTCTCCCTCCTCAGGACTCTGCAGCCCTGCCGGCGTCTGATTGGGCGGTGGCGGTGTGTCGTCACCTCGGGGGGAGTGCTGGTGGCTCCGTGCTGGTTGCCAAGGGAACAGGAAGCAGTGGTGACATCACCGAGGCGCTGAGGTGGGCGGAGGACTTCGCTCGCCAGAAAGCACAACGATGATCACTGACATCACAGACAGGTGTATGACCTGACGAGTGGGCGGGGCTTCCCTTTGTTGCTGTCTTTTAGCATGCTAATGGTTAGCTTCCTTGAGCTGCATCCTGTAAGCCCCGCCCCCAGAGTGATCATATTAAAAGGTACAAATGACTGTAGGCACCGCCCCCGGAGTTCTCGTACTAAAGGTACAGGTGACTAAACCCCGCCCCCAGCTGCAGTTAGGCTCTTCTCTTTGGACGACATGGACAGGTGTGAAGGTTTATTATTTATGTTTTTTAATAAATCACTTCTCAGACTCATTCACTTGTCTTTATTTTTAAGGCATTAATAACAGATCTATAACCAGTAGCTTTGCTATCAAACACAATAAATGACTAAACCCTTCTAGCTCCATTAGTTTGTAATAAATCACCGATTACATATTGAGACGCTCACTAAGGTTAAACGTCTCCGTGTCTACCTTACATCCCTCATCAACATTCACCACATGGAGAATAGTTCTGCTGGGATCCAGGTCAGGCTGGTCCAGGTCCCTGTGGTCCAGGTCCCTGTGGTCCAGGTCCCTCAGATCAGAGTGGCGCTGAGCCACTGCAGAAGAACCACATTCATGTTAAACATCTCTGAACGTTTCTAGTGTGGAACAAAGACTCTACATCCTCTAGCCCCCGCCCCCCAACCCACACAGCCCCGCCCACTGTGCTTCTTACCTCCATGATGCTGAACTCAACAGTTCCTGAGTTATCTTTGTCCAACATGTTGAACGTGTCTGTGGAGAGTCATCATCATCATCATCATCATCATCATCACAATCATCATCATCATCATCACAACCATCATCATCACCGTCATCATCATCACCACCATCATCATCATCACCATCACCATCATCATCACCACCATCATCATCATCATCATCATCATCATCATCACCACCATCATCATCATCATCATCATCATCATCATCATCACCACCATCATCATCATCATCACCACCGTCATCATCATCACCATCATCATCATCACCACCACCACCACCATCATCATCACCACCACCATCATCATCATCACCACCACCATCATCATCATCATCACCACCGTCATCATCATCATGATGAAGAGCAGCATGGTCTTCATCACTTACTGAACATGTTCTCCAGACGGACTGCGCAGCTCACAAAGTTGTCGAAGTCGATGGTGAGCTCAGGATCACTGTAACGAGCCACGAGGACCTGGTGGAGCGGGTTGTTCAGACTGAACCCTGGAACAGACAGGGGTCAGAGGTCACAGGGGTCAGAGGTACAAACACGCACACTAATAATTAATACCACTGCAACTGTTGTCAACATATAAAGTGTGTTGAACACAATTAATTTATTATTATTATTATAATAACTAGTTTATGTGAAGTTGTATTGATTGTATAATAAAGTATAATGTTGGTTTGATAATATTAGGGTTTTATTCAACAACAAACTGAAGATAAACATCGTATCCATAGAGGTCAAAGGTCAGTGGTGATGAAGAGCGTTTACCTGCGTCCTCCACAGCCATCCTCATCTCCGTGCAGCTCATCGTCCCCGAGTTGTCCACGTCCTTCTCCCGGTAGACCTCCTGTCACACAGAGGACGGAGACTTTAGAAGGATCTGGTTCCTGGTCTAAGTCCAGTCAGCTTCATAGACCAGAACCAGGTTCTGGGTCTGAGACTCACCAGGTACTTCTCGATCTTGGTCCACAGCACTTTGAACTCCACCAGACCGAGTTTACCGCTACCGTCTTTCTGCACCAGCGTTCAGGAAGTTCACCTGTATTATTTTACCCATCAGCCACTGAAGGTAAACCTGAACCAGGTCTCACCTGAACTACAAACTAAACGCATCTTTAATCTGATCATAAAGATGTTGAAGGATACGTCCAGCATGTTGATCATGTTGCGACACGTTGAGATGCTGAAGCCGCTGGTCTTGATGTCGGAACCTTCAGGAGACACACAGGTAAACCTGAACCAGTTCACACCTGAAGATGAACCTGAACCCCTTCACACTTGAACCCCTTCACTCCTGAAGATACACCTGAACCCCTTCACACTTGAACCCCTTCACTCCTGAAGATACACCTGAACCCCTTCACATCTGAAGATGAACCTGAACCCCTTCACGCCTGAAGATAAACCTGAACCCCTTCACACCTGAACCCCTTCACACGAACCCCTTCACACCTGAACCCCTTCACACCTGAACCCCTTCACACCTGAACATGAACCCCTTCACTCCTGAAGATAAACCTGAACCCCTTCACACCTGAACCCCTTCACTCCTGAAGATAAACCTGAACCCCTTCACACCTGAACCCCTTCACTCCTGAAAATAAACCTGAACCCCTTCACTCCTGAACCCCTTCACTCCTGAAGATGAACCCCTTCACACCTGAAGATGAACCTGAACCCCTTCACGCCTGAAGATAAACCTGAACCTGAACCCCTTCACACCTGAACCCCTTCACACCTGAACCTTACACCTGAACCCCTTCACACCTGAACATGAACCCCTTCACTCCTGAAGATAAACCTGAACCCCTTCACTCCTGAAGATAAACCTGAACCCCTTCACACCTGAAGATAAACCTGAACCCCTTCACACCTGAAGATAAACCTGAACCCCTTCACTCCTGAAAATAAACCTGAACCTGAACCCCTTCACACCTGAACCCCTTCACTCCTGAAGATGAACCCCTTCACTCCTGAAAATAAACCTGAACCCCTTCACTCCTGAAAATAAACCTGAACCCCTTCACTCCTGAACCCCTTCACTCCTGAAGATGAACCCCTTCACACCTGAAGATGAACCTGAACCCCTTCACGCCTGAAGATAAACCTGAACCCCTGAACCCCTTCACACCTGAACCCCTTCACACCTGAACCCCTTCACACCTGAACCCCTTCACACCTGAACATGAACCCCTTCACTCCTGAAGATAAACCTGAACCCCTTCACTCCTGAAGATAAACCTGAACCCCTTCACACCTGAAGATAAACCTGAACCCCTTCACACCTGAAGATAAACCTGAACCCCTTCACTCCTGAAAATAAACCTGAACCTGAACCCCTTCACACCTGAACCCCTTCACTCCTGAAGATGAACCCCTTCACTCCTGAAAATAAACCTGAACCCCTTCACTCCTGAAAATAAACCTGAACCCCTTCACTCCTGAACCCCTTCACTCCTGAAGATGAACCCCTTCACTCCTGAACCCCTTCACTCCTGAAGATGAACCCCTTCACTCCTGAAAATAAACCTGAACCCCTTCACACCTGAACCCCTTCACTCCTGAAGATGAACCCCTTCACACTTGAAGATAAACCTGAACCCCTTCACTCCTGAACCCCTTCACACCTGAAGATGAACCCAAAGGTAAACAATGATTTCCTTGTTTCTCACGTTTGGTCACCACTTTGTTGAGGATCTTCTGCAGCTCGAAAGTGGAAATCTCACAGTCCTGCAGCACAGAGACCACCAGTTATAAATCCTGTATTTTATATAAATGTATACCTGCGTATACTTAAAGATATGCGTGTCCTCCATGAGAGCTCACCCCTCCTGCCAGCTGTCCAAACAGACCCCTGAACCGATCGTCCACATCGTCTTCATCGATCTCGATCTGAAACCAGTTCCTCTGTTAGTTCTCCAACCAGGAAGAATTTCAGTCAAAGTTCTGGAGGGAAGTCTCACCTTTTCCACTCTGGACTCGATGGGGTCGTCCAGCTCTCTGCAGAGACAAACATCAGCTTTAGAGGACAACGTCTCTAAGGTAGAGAGGAAAATGTCTCCAAGGTAGAGAGGACAATGTCTCAACACCTGGTTTCTGATGTCCAGGAGTCTCTAGTTCAACATCTGTATCTTGTTGACGTCATTGGTTTGAGGAATGACAGAACTTCTTCTAGAAGATGAGTTTCTGCTCTCTGATTTAACGTCTAACTGTGAATTAAATTCTTATTTCAACCCAACTAGAGCCAGTTGGAAGAGTAGAAGACGAACAAGACATGTTTTATTTAGCTTGAATTAATGAGACTGACTCAAACTCAGCTGCAGTTCCTCAAACAGCCACCAGAGGCTTCATGAAGTTTTGAGAGTTTTTACTCAATGAGTTCAGCTCTCAGCAGACTTCCTGAGCTTCTTCACAGTTTAGTTGAACTTACTGGAACTCGGCCTGTTTCTCGGAGAAGACGCGTACGCAGAAGTCTCCGTTCTTGTGCGCATCGAAGGTGGAGGGGATGATCAGGTACTCGCCCGGCGGCAGGCGGAACCGGCTGCAGACTTCTCGCAGGTTGATGAAGGTTTCGGAGCGAGCGGCGGAGGCGTTACGCAGGAAGAAGTTCCTGTTCAGGTGGACGTTCCTCTGACCGCAGGACTGACAGGGATACAACGGGGATACAACGGGGACACGTCAGACTGGATATGAAGATAAACCTCAAACTATCAAATGTTGAACAACAAACGCTGAGCAGCAGGAAGTGAGACGCTGGTGGTCCTCGTACCTCTTCAGGAACCTGGAACAGAAGAAAGAGAGGAGTTAAACCTTCATAGATCACTTTGTTCGTCAGTAGGTTATGAAACAGGTCTGGATGAGGTCTCTGACGTGGACCAAAGAGGAGGACGGATCCTCGTCTTTGTATTCAGAGGATCCTTCTACTTAAACTCATTTTACACATTTACAAACGACAACAAACATCCTCAGCTGGACCTGAACCAGGGTCTAGACCACTGCCCCCCCTGAGACCACTATTATACGACTGAAAGATCAACTTCTGAAGAGAAGAAGAGTCTAATGATGGTGAACCAGCCCAGAGATCCACTTCCTGTTTCATCTCAGCCGGTCTAGGCTGATCCTAGACCGGCTGATCCTAGACCGGATGCACTGAGAACCGGATTAGTCCAGTTTCCTGCAGCACTACCCGTCTCAGTCTGAACCGGTTCAACCTGACTCTTTGGAGTCAAATCTCAAGAATTAGTCTGGGAGGCAGATTTGAACAGCTATGACCTCCTTCATCGGTGGATTGCTCTCCAGAGCCCGAACCCACAACCGGCCTCACCTCGTAGATGGCGAATCCCATGGTCTGCATGTCTTCTCCCATCTTCCTCATGCGTCTGCGGTTCTTCTGGATCAGACCGACCACGAAGCTGCAGCCGTCCTCCCCGTCCTCCGGGTCATCGTCCTCCTCATACAGCCGGATCACAAACTGAGGGTTCGTCCAGAAGGTGTCTGGGTTTGAAAACAAAACCAGATGAAACCAGCTGTGACCGTGGATCACTAAACCCTCCGCTTTGTCTGACAGGATCACTCACTGGGAAAGTTCCTGCAGCCTCCGGCGGTGGATCCTCTCCTCCAGCTGCCATCGAACTTGGACAGAGACCACTTGGAGACGGAGTCGTCGCTCAGGGCATCGGGCGTCAGGTTACAGATCTCTAGCCGGGAGTAATGTCGCAGGAAGTCATTGAAAGACATCCTGGAAGACAGAGCAGAGGGTTTCACTCCCCAGCGTCGCCTAACGACGAGTTCAGGTAGTTGGAGCTAAAAAGTGAGTTTTACCAGAACTCTCCGTCCTCTGAGCGATGACTCAGACGCTCTCGGTCCTCGTCGCTGATCTGACGCCACTGAGCCGAGCTGTCGGAGCAGGAAACACTTTCAGAACTCACCTCAGACAAAACCAGACTTCATCACCACCACCACAGAGGTCACGGTCTAATCTCGGTCTAACAGAGTAAGCTTGATCAGCTCCATCAATGTACAGACAACGATCACTGGATAGAAAACCAAAAAACATGAGGATTCTGTGTTCTCTATAAAAACATGAGGATTCTGTGTTCTCTATAAAACATGAGGATTCTGTGTTCTCTATAAAAACATGAGGATTCTGTGTTCTCTATAAAAACATGAGGATTCTGTGTTCTCTATAAAAACATGAGGATTCTGTGTTCTCTATAAAACATGAGGATTCTGTGTTCTCTATAAAAACATGAGGATTCTGTGTTCTCTATAAAAACGTGAGGATTCTGTGTTCTCTATAAAACATGAGGATTCTGTGTTCTCCATAAAAACGTGAGGATTCTGTGTTCTCCATAAAAACATGAGGATATGATTTCATGTTTCACTGAGTTATGAACAAGAGAAGAAACCTCCTGCAGTATCTTGGCCTGCCCTCGGTCTACGTACTTGTCGCTCCAGGCTCCGGTCCACTCCACCTGACCCCAGGGGTTTCTGATCCGGATCAGCTTCTCCATGTTGCCGCGGTACTCCACCTGCAGCCAATCACACGCAGAGCAAACCACAGTTACATCTGATAGGTCGACCATTAAAGAGCTGAAGTCTCGCCCCCCTTCAGGTGAGACAGGTGTTTCTGAGAGAAACAAGGATCTGCTGCACATCAGCTGTTTGAAATAAATAACTTTTAGTACTCAAAGGCTACAGTTAGTCGCTCCTACTGACTCATGGGAAATGTAGTTTAATATGCTGAGATGTCCACATTGATATAAAATCCTGTTTCAGGTGTTCAGAGAGGTGACTATAGGGGGAGGGTCTCTGCAGGGGGTGTGTCCTCTCACCTCAGCTGCACCTGTCACAGAATAGGCATGGCCTTTCACCAGCTTCTGAGAGGTAACTGCCTCGGAGTCGGATGAGCTCGTGATCTGAAAAATATAAATTAATTTATTAATTTTCACCCAAATAAACAAATAAAAGATAAAATCTAAATATCTAACCGCATCATGTCTAGGGCTCCTACATGGGCTGTGATGTACTAATGATGAGTTCATATGGATTTATTATAGTACTCCTGTGGCTCCCTGTTGGACCCCTGTAGTTCCCCTGTAGTACCCCTGTTCAGCCCCTCTGGAACCCATGTTGTTCCCCTGTAGTACCCCTGTTCAGCCCCTCTGGAACCCATGTTGTTCCCCTGTAGTACCCCTGTTCAGGCCCTATGGAACCCATGTTGTACCCCTGTTCAGCCCCTCTAGTACCCATGTTGTACCCCTGTTCAGCTCCTCTGGTACCCCTGTAGTACCCCTGTTCGGCGCCTCTGGTACCCTTTTAGTACCCCTGTTCAGCCCCTCTAGTACCCATGTTGTACCCCTTTAGTACCCCTGTTCAGCCCCTCTGGTACCCCTTTAGTACCCCAGTTCAGCCCCTCTAGTACCTATGTTGTACCCCTGTTCAGTCCCTCTGGTACCCCTGTTCAGCCCCTCTGGTACCCCTGTACTACCCCTCTTCAGCCCCTCTGGTACCACTGTTCAGCTCCTCTGGTACCCCTGTAGTACCCCTGTTCAGCCCCTCTAGTACCCATGTTGTACCCCTTTAGTACCCCTGTTCAGCCCCTCTAGTACCCATTTTGTACCCCTGTTCAGTCCCTCTGGTACCCCTGTTCAGTCTCTCTGGTACCCCTGTACTACCACTGTTCAGACCCTCTGGTACCCCTTCAGTACCCCTGTTCAGCCCCTCTGGTACCCCTTTAGTACCCCTGTTCAGCCCCTCTAGTACCCATGTTGTACCCCTGTTCAGCCCCTCTGGTACCCCTTTAGTACCCCTGTTCAGCCCCTCTAGTACCCATGTTGTACCCCTTTAGTACCCCTGTTCAGTCCCTCTGGTACCCCTGTTCAGCCCCTCTGGTACCCCTGTACTACCCCTGTTCAGCCCCTCTGGTACCCCTGTGGTTCCCCTCTGTGTTCTCAGAGCTTACATCGATGGAGCAGCCCATCAGTGAGCCGCGGTTCTGAGCTTTCTGGATGATGTGGAACAGGTGTGGATCAGGTTTATTCAGGTCGTGGGCCTCAGCGATTCCTCCGGTGAAATCCTCAAACCCCTCAGTGGTGGAGCCTCCAGACAGAGCCTCGTAGCAGCCGTTCATCCTGCAGCGACATCACATCTTATTATCACCTGAGGACTCGGCACCACATGATCACCTGAGGACTCGGCACCACATGATCACCTGAGGACTCGGCACCACATGATCACCTGAGGACTCGGCACCACATGATCACCTGAGGACTCGGCACCACATGATCACCTGAGGACTGAGTGAGTGACTCTCCTTGCTGGATAAAGAAATGTGAAGAATGCAGCGACTTGTAGGAACAAAAACCTGAAGATCACCTGTACGCCTCCACTGATCCCAGCTGGCTGGCTGGGTGTACTGGGCGTACTGGGCGTATTGGGCTGGCTGGGTGTACTGGGCGTACGGTGACGATACACTGGGACAATGAAAGGACAGACCTGGACCTGAGGGGATGCGGTCATAGATACACTACTACTAGTGGACTTGTAGTGGTCTTGTAGTGGACTTGTAGTGGTCTAAAACACAGACCAAGTTATTCCAGCATCTCTCTCTGGTTTCTACCGTCACTGTTTAATACTGAAGAAGTTTTAGTGAAGAGATCGGCTCTGAGGGACATGAGACAGCCGGTGGACATGAGACAGAACCTGATTCACCATCAGGGACTAACTGTAGAAAGTAGAGCAGATTCAGGTCTTACTTGGCGGCGGTCTTCTCCAGCAGGGGGCGGGTTCATGTTTTTTTGTTTGTTTGTTTGTGTTTGTATATATATATATATATATATATATATATATCTTACTTGGCGTAGGCCTTCTCCAGCAGTGCGCTCCAGAACTCCCTCCCCTCCGCCGAGTGGACGAACAGCAGCTCTCCGTCTTTGACCGGCAGGCGGTCGTCGATCACCACGTCCACCCACTCACCGAACTGCCAGAACTGAGACGGGACAGACAGAACCATCAGGGTTTACAGGAGACCACTGGGACATGTGTATTTGTGTACCTTCTTACTAGTACTGTAGGTGTATTTGTGTACCTGGAAGTGGAAGATGCCGGCGTACTCTCCTCTCCTGAAGCTTTGTCCATGTGGGACGACTCGAGCCAGAACTTCCTCGTTCAGGGTCAGAGAGGCGATGGCGGCGAGCAGCCAGCAGTCACCTGGAGACAGACAGGAAGGGGCGGGGCTTAGTTAGCGATAGTGATCCAGTCCCAGTGTCCCCTAAGGCCTCAAACCCTGACCCCTCAGGGACTCACTGGTCCAGTCCCAATGTCCCCTAAGGCCTCAAACCCTGACCCCTCAGGGACTCACTGGTCCAGTCCCAATGTCCCCTAAGGCCTCAAACCCTGACCCCTCAGGGACTCACTGGTCCAGTCCCAATGTCCCCTAAGGCCTCAAACCCTGACCCCTCAGGGACTCACTGGTCCAGTCCCAATGTCCCCTAAGGCCTCAAACCCTGACCCCTCAGGGACTCACTGGTCCAGTCCCAATGTCTCCTGGCCTCAAACCCTGGGTCAGGGTTTGAGGCCAGGAGACGTCAGTGGCCCTGACGTCTCCTGGTAGTGGTCGAGTGTGAGAGACTTTAGGGCTCCAAATGGTGTAAATAGGAATGGGACAGCACTTAGCTGCAACATACCACGTTACCATGACAATGTCAAAAACAATTATTTTATACTTTTTTTCATACCTTAATGTTGTTGTGTAAATATTAATCTACCAGGCTGAACACCCACATGTCGTCCTCTTTGTTTACGTCTCCATGGTAACTGCGTGTTTAACATCACATTGCTATGAATTGTGGGTAATTCCCTTGAGCAAAGTCTGCATCTCATGGTCACGTACTAAAGGGTTCATAGAGGACTCAAACCCTCTGGACAGACTGGACCAATGAAACCGCTGCTCTCTGATTGGCTGGAGGCTCTCAGGTGTTTCCCTTTGTTACTACGGAAACGACTGATGACATCACCACACACACACACACACACACACACACACACACACACACACACACACACACACACACACACACACACACACACACACACACACACACACACACACACACACACACACACAAGTTGTTCCTCTGACTGGAAGAACTGGTCTTATATTACCGACTGTTTGTCCTCTCAGATATGCAAATAACCCCAAAGCTCTGCAGTCTAGACTACAAGACCTCACAGTCTCCTTCATTAGTCTAGACTACAAGACCTCACAGTCTCCTTCATTAGTCTAGACTACAAGACCTCACAGTCTCCTTCATTAGTCTAGACTACAAGACCTCACAGTCTCCTTCATTAGTCTAGACTACAAGACCACAGTTTCCTTCATTAGTCTAGACTACAAGACCACAGTTTCCTTCATTAGTCTAGACTACAAGACCACAGTTTCCTTCATTAGTCTAGACTACAAGACCACAGTTTCCTTCATTAGTCTAGACTACAAGACCACAGTTTCCTTCATTAGTCTAGACTACAAGACCACAGTCTCCTTCATTAGTCTAGACTACAAGACCACAGTTTCCTTCATTAGTCTAGACTACAAGACCACAGTTTCCTTCATTAGTCTAGACTACAAGACCACAGTTTCCTTCATTAGTCTAGACTACAAGACCACAGTTTCCTTCATTAGTCCAGACTAAAACCTCTCCGTGTCTTTGTTCTCACCCAGAGCTCCCTGACAGATGTCCGTCCTGGAGGCTCCAGAGACGATGAACTCTGGGTCAGAGGTCAACTCCTGAACAGGAAACAAAACAAGTATGAGGTTAAAAAGTTATTGATTCATCATTAATATATTCACATATTCTGACTTTGGAAATATTTTTTACTTTGAAGAATTACTTAAATAAAGTGAATTTAATGACCAAAATGAAATGATTAAATCATAATCTTATATTGTAAAATGATTCTGTGAAACCTCAGAAGTCTTTGTCTTCTTTGATGAAGCAGCTCCACCCAAACAGTCAACCAGCTCCCAGTGGGAGTGGCCCAGTCTAACCAGCTCCCAGTGGGAGTGGCCCAGTCTAACCAGCTCCCAGTGGGAGTGATCTATAATCTAATCTATAATCTAATATCTAATCTATAATCTATAATCTATAATCTATAATCTAATCTATAATCTAATATCTAATCTATAATCTATACCGGGATGTTTCCTAGCTCTCTGAACCGTTAACTGACCTGAGACCAGCAGCACCTGAACCCCCTGACCCTGACCCTGACCCTGCTGTAATCTCTCCTCCCTTCTTCCCACAGATACAGAAACATTTCACGAACATAATAAATCATAAATGAATAAAGCTCAGTTGATCTGTACCGAACTCCATTGGACTAACAACAACAACAACAACAACAACAACACAACAACAAGAACAAGGATGAATAATCTTGTGTGCTCACCGTGGGCCTCTCCCAGGTCACCCCCCGGACCTTGTAGGATCCGGGTCCCAGCTCCTTGAAGCCCAGCGAGGCGCCCTGCGCCGGGAAGCTCTCATCCTGGAACAGACGGCCGCTCTCCGCGCAGCGCCGCCGCAGGGCCTCGTAGTCCTGGTTCAGGTATCGGACCGCCTGGCCGCACGAGCCCACGCCCCGGTCCCGGTCCCGGCGGTGCTGCAGGGTGGCCGCGATGCCCGACATGGTGCTGGTGCTGGGTCTGGGTCTGGGTCTGGGTCCGGGTCCGGGTCTGGGTCCGAGTCTGGGTCCGAGTCTGTGTCTGTGTCTGGGTCCGGGTCCGGTTCCGGGTCTGGAGGATCGTTGTGGGTCGAGATGTGGCGCGTGCTGCGGCGGCAGGTGAGTGATGCCCGGAAGGGAGGGTCCCTCTGTTATTGACTCACCCGGAGTCAAGAGGACAGGTGAGACAGGTGAGACTTCCGGTGAGTACCTTCACAATAAAACCTATATTTTGTCAGCACTCACTTTTAAAGACGTCTGCAGATGTAAATGATATTTAACTTGTTGTATAACTGAAGTGACACATTAAAGTAATAAAAGCAACATCATAAAGTCACAAACGTTTCTATTTGTTCTTTATTAAGTATTATACAATTATACATATATTTTAATAAAGAATGCTGCATTTATCTGACACATATATTCATTTATGTTTAATTTGAGAAGCTATTGATGACCTTTGTCTATTTTTTCTAAATAATACAGAACTTTTAATTTATATCAGTTCAATTATGTTCGTTTGTACTTTTACTGACTTTTACTTTTGCCATTTAACAGCAGCTACACTTCCTGTTTCAGGTCACTTCCTGTTTCAGGTCACTTCCTGTTTCAGGTCACTTCCTGTTTCAGGTCACTTCCTGTTTCAGATGATTCTCTTCACTTTTACATTTCAGACTTTTACACTTCCATGTTTGAGTCTGTTTTCATCTTATTCAAGATAAATCTGTGCTTTTATTGTGAAAGGTGCACGTCCGACTTCCGTTCTGGTTCGTGGTAAATGTGTCATTGAGAAGATGGAAGTGAGCTCCTATTGGCTGAGAGACTGAACTACACAAATCACGAAAAGCTTCTCCACTCCCTCCACCTGTCTCTCTGTCTGTCTCTCTCTCTGTCTGTCTGTCTCTCTGTCTGTCTCTCTCTCTCTCTCTCTCTCTCTGTCTCTGTCTGTCTGTCTCTGTCTGTCTGTCTCTCTGTCTGTCTGTCTCTCTGTCTGTCTGTCTGTCTGTCTGCCTGTCTGTCTCTCTGTCTGTCTGTCTGTCTGTCTGTCTCTCTCTCTCTCTGTCTCTCTGTCTGTCTGTCTGTCTGCCTCTCTGCCTGTCTGCCTGTCTGTCTCTCTGTCTGTCTCTCTGCCTGTCTGCCTGTCTGTCTCTCTCTTGCTCTCTGCCTGTCTGCCGTTGTCTTCTGTCTCTCTGTCTGTTCTCTGCCTGTCTGCCTGTCTGTTCTCCCTGTCTCTGCCTGTCTGCCTGTCTGTCTCTCTGTCTGTCTGTCTGTCTGTCTGCCTCTCTGCCTGTCTGCCTGTCTGTCTCTCTGTCTGTCTCTCTGCCTGTCTGCCTGTCTGCACACTATATAATGTATATAATAATATATTAATAATATATATAATATAATATCAGGAAAGTGTTCAGATAAAACAGATTAGTTTTACGAGGAATAAAGTTTTCACAGATTGAACACAAACTTGTTGTTACTGATGATGATGATGATCCAGCTTTTATTCAAACAAACAACAACAGCAACAACAACAACAACAGCAACAACAACAGCAGCTGTTCATCAGCTTTAATGTCTCCCAGCATGCACCTGGAGCGGGCGGTCAGGCGATGGCGAGGCAGACCCACTGCAGGAGGAGAGGAAGAGTTCAGGAGGACGACACGTGACAACAGACCGGACCATTACAGACCAGCGGAGGTCTGTAGGGCTCAGACCAGGACAGGACCGGACCATTACAGACCAGCAGGGGTCTGTAGGGCTCAGACCAGGACAGGACCGGACCATTACAGACCAGCGGGGGTCTGTAGGGCTCAGACCAGGACAGGACCGGACCATTACAGACCAGCGGGGGTCTGTAGGGCTCAGACCAGGACAGGACCGGACCATTACAGACCAACGGGGGTCTGTAGGGCTCAGACCAGGACAGGACCGGACCATTACAGACCAATGGGGGTCTGTAGGGCTCAGACCAGGACAGGACCGGACCATTACAGACCAGCGGGGGTCTGTAGGGCTCAGACCAGGACAGGACCGGACCATTACAGACCAGCGGGGGTCTGTAGGGCTCAGACCAGGACAGGACCGGACCATTACAGACCAGCGGGGGTCTGTGGGGCTCAGACCAGGACAGGACTGGACCATTACAGACCAGCGGGGGTCTGTAGGACTCAGACCAGGACAGGACTGGACCATTAAAGACCAGCGGGGGTCTGTAGGGCTCAGACCAGGACAGGACTGGACCATTACAGACCAGCCGGGGTCTGTAGGGCTCAGACCAGGACAGGACTGGACCATTACAGACCAGCCGGGGTCTGTAGGACTCAGACCAGGACAGGACTGGACCATTACAGACCAGCGGGGGTCTGTAGGACTCAGACCAGGACAGGACTGGACCTTTACCTGCTGCAGGTCCAGCTGGATCTCCCCCTGGTTCTTCTTGTCCACAGTTCTGAACATCTCTGTGGAAGAAACAGAGAAACGCTGCGTCAACTCTGTACTGGGGACACTGGTACCACTGGGAACCCTAACCCCTAACCCCTAACCCTTTCTTTCAGCTCTAGAGACAAGCTGATGAAAACAGTGGACGTGGTAGAAAGCTCTAGAGACAAGCTGATGATGAAGACAGTGGACGTGGTAGAAAGCTCTAGAGACAAGCTGATGATGAAGACAGTGGACGTGGTAGAAAGCTCTAGAGACAAGCTGATGATGAAGAAGACAGTGGACGTGGTAGAAAGCTCTAGAGACAAGCTGATGATGATGAAGAAGACAGTGGACGTGGTAGAAAGCTCTAGAGACAAGCTGATGATGAAGAAGAAGACAGTGGACGTGGTAGAAAGCTCTAGAGACAAGCTGATGATGAAGAAGACAGTGGACGTGGTAGAAAGCTCTAGAGACAAGCTGATGAAGAAGACAGTGGACGTGGTAGAAAGCTCTAGAGACAAGCTGATGATGAGAAGAAGACAGTGGACGTGGTAGAAAGCTCTAGAGACAAGCTGATGATGATGAAGAAGACAGTGGACGTGGTAGAAAGCTCTAGAGACAAGCTGATGATGAAGACAGTGGACGTGGTAGAAAGCTCTAGAGACAAGCTGATGAAGAAGACAGTGGACGTGGTAGAAAGCTCTAGAGACAAGCTGATGATGAAGACAGAGTGGACGTGGTAGAAAGCTCTAGAGACAAGCTGATGATGAAGAAGACAGTGGACGGGTAGAAAGCTCAGAGACAAGCTGATGATGAAGACAGTGGACGTGGTAGAAAGCTCTAGAGACAAGCTGATGATGAAGACAGTGGACGGGTAGAAAGCTCTAGAGACAAGCTGATGATGATGAAGAAGACAGTGGACGGGTAGAAAGCTCTAGAGACAAGCTGATGATGAAGAAGAAGACAGTGGACGGGTAGAAAGCTCTAGAGACAAGCTGATGATGAAGAAGACAGGACGTGGTAGAAAGCTCTAGAGACAAGCTGATGATGAAGAAGACAGTGGACGAGAAAGCTCTAGAGACAAGCTGATGATGAGAAGAAGACAGTGGACGTGGTAGAAAGCTCTAGAGACAAGCTGATGATGAAGACAGTGGACGTGGTAGAAAGCTCTAGAGACAAGCTGATGATGAAGACAGTGGACGTGGTAGAAAGCTCTAGAGACAAGCTGATGATGAAGACAGTGGACGTGGTAGAAAGCTCTAGAGACAAGCTGATGATGATGAAGAAGACAGTGGACGTGGTATCTAGAGACAAGCTGATGATGATGAAGAAGACAGTGGACGTGGTAGAAAGCTCTAGAGACAAGCTGATGATGATGAAGAAGACAGTGGACGTGGTAGAAAGCTCTAGAGACAAGCTGATGATGATGAAGAAGACAGTGGACGTGGTAGAAAGCTCTAGAGACAAGCTGATGATGAAGACAGTGGACGTGGTAGAAAGCTCTAGAGACAAGCTGATGATGAAGACAGTGGACGTGGTAGAAAGCTCTAGAGACAAGCTGATGATGATGAAGAAGACAGTGGACGTGGTAGAAAGCTCTAGAGACAAGCTGATGAAGAAGACAGTGGACGTGGTAGAAAGCTCTAGAGACAAGCTGATGATGATGAAGAAGACAGTGGACGTGGTAGAAAGCTCTAGAGACAAGCTGATGATGAAGACAGTGGACAGTGGACGTGGTAGAAAGCTCTAGAGACAAGCTGATGATGAAGAAGACAGTGGACGTGGTAGAAAGCTCTAGAGACAAGCTGATGATGAAGACAGTGGACGTGGTAGAAAGCTCTAGAGACAAGCTGATGATGATGAAGAAGACAGTGGACGTGGTAGAAAGCTCTAGAGACAAGCTGATGATGAAGAAGAAGACAGTGGACGTGGTAGAAAGCTCTAGAGACAAGCTGATGATGAAGAAGACAGTGGACGTGGTAGAAAGCTCTAGAGACAAGCTGATGATGAGAAGAAGACAGTGGACGTGGTAGAAAGCTCTAGAGACAAGCTGATGATGAAGACAGTGGACGTGGTAGAAAGCTCTAGAGACAAGCTGATGATGATGAAGAAGACAGTGGACGTGGTAGAAAGCTCTAGAGACAAGCTGATGATGATGAAGAAGACAGTGGACGTGGTAGAAAGCTCTAGAGACAAGCTGATGATGAAGACAGTGGACGTGGTAGAAAGCTCTAGAGACAAGCTGATGATGAGAAGAAGACAGTGGACGTGGTAGAAAGCTCTAGAGACAAGCTGATGATGAAGACAGTGGACGTGGTAGAAAGCTCTAGAGACAAGCTGATGATGATGAAGAAGACAGTGGACGTGGTAGAAAGCTCTAGAGACAAGCTGATGATGAAGACAGTGGACGTGGTGCTCTAGAGACAAGCTGATGATGAAGAAGACAGTGGACGTGGTAGAAAGCTCTAGAGACAAGCTGATGATGATGAAGAAGACAGTGGACGTGGTAGAAAGCTCTAGAGACAAGCTGATGATGAAGACAGTGGACGTGGTAGAAAGCTCTAGAGACAAGCTGATGATGAAGAAGACAGTGGACAGAAAGCTCTAGAGACAAGCTGATGATGATGAAGAAGACAGTGGACGTGGTAGAAAGCTCTAGAGACAAGCTGATGATGAAGACAGTGGACGTGGTAGAAAGCTCTAGAGACAAGCTGATGAAGAAGACAGTGGACGTGGTAGAAAGCTCTAGAGACAAGCTGATGATGAAGACAGTGGACGTGGTAGAAAGCTCTAGAGACAAGCTGATGATGATGAAGAAGACAGTGGACGTGGTAGAAAGCTCTAGAGACAAGCTGATGATGATGAAGAAGACAGTGGACGTGGTAGAAAGCTCTAGAGACAAGCTGATGATGAAGACAGTGGACGTGGTAGAAAGCTCTAGAGACAAGCTGATGAAGAAGACAGTGGACGTGGTAGAAAGCTCTAGAGACAAGCTGATGATGATGAAGAAGACAGTGGACGTGGTAGAAAGCTCTAGAGACAAGCTGATGATGAAGACAGTGGACGTGGTAGAAAGCTCTAGAGACAAGCTGATGATGATGAAGAAGACAGTGGACGTGGTAGAAAGCTCTAGAGACAAGCTGATGATGATGAAGAAGACAGTGGACGTGGTAGAAAGCTCTAGAGACAAGCTGATGATGAAGACAGTGGACGTGGTAGAAAGCTCTAGAGACAAGCTGATGATGATGAAGAAGACAGTGGACGTGGTAGAAAGCTCTAGAGACAAGCTGATGATGATGAAGAAGACAGTGGACGTGGTAGAAAGCTCTAGAGACAAGCTGATGATGAAGACAGTGGACGTGGTAGAAAGCTCTAGAGACAAGCTGATGATGATGAAGAAGACAGTGGACGTGGTAGAAAGCTCTAGAGACAAGCTGATGATGAAGACAGTGGACGTGGTAGAAAGCTCTAGAGACAAGCTGATGATGATGAAGAAGACAGTGGACGTGGTAGAAAGCTCTAGAGACAAGCTGATGATGATGATGGACGTGTAGAAAGCTCTAGAGACAAGCTGATGATGAAGACAGTGGACGTGGTAGAAAGCTCTAGAGACAAGCTGATGATGATGAAGAAGACAGTGGACGTGGTAGAAAGCTCTAGAGACAAGCTGATGATGATGAAGAAGACAGTGGACGTGGTAGAAAGCTCTAGAGACAAGCTGATGATGAAGACAGTGGACAGTGGACGTGGTAGAAAGCTCTAGAGACAAGCTGATGATGAAGAAGACAGTGGACGTGGTAGAAAGCTCTAGAGACAAGCTGATGATGATGAAGAAGACAGTGGACGTGGTAGAAAGCTCTAGAGACAAGCTGATGATGAAGACAGTGGACGTGGTAGAAAGCTCTAGAGACAAGCTGATGAAGAAGACAGTGGACGTGGTAGAAAGCTCTAGAGACAAGCTGATGATGAAGACAGTGGACGTGGTAGAAAGCTCTAGAGACAAGCTGATGATGATGAAGAAGACAGTGGACGTGGTAGAAAGCTCTAGAGACAAGCTGATGATGATGAAGAAGACAGTGGACGTGGTAGAAAGCTCTAGAGACAAGCTGATGATGAAGACAGTGGACGTGGTAGAAAGCTCTAGAGACAAGCTGATGAAGAAGACAGTGGACGTGGTAGAAAGCTCTAGAGACAAGCTGATGATGATGAAGAAGACAGTGGATGGTAGAAAGCTCTAGAGACAAGCTGATGATGAAGCAGAGTGGACGGGTAGAAAGCTCTAGAGACAAGCTGATGATGATGAAGAAGACAGTGGACTGGTAGAAAGCTCTAGAGACAAGCTGATGATGAAGACAGTGGACTGGTAGAAAGCTCTAGAGACAAGCTGATGATAAGACATGGATACAGAAAGCTCTAGAGACAAGCTGATGATGATGAAGAAGACAGTGGATGGTGGTAGAAGCTTGAGACACATGATATGACGGGTAGTATCCATGGTCGCTCTGATGATGAAAGACAGAGGGACGTGGTAGAGCTCTAGAGACAAGCTGATGATGGACAGTGGACGTGGTAAGCTCTAGAGACAATATGTGGACAATGGACGAGAAAGCTCTAGAGACAAGCTGATGATGATGAAGAAGACAGTGGACGGGTGAAAGCTCTAGAGACAAGCTGATGATGAAGACAGTGGACGTGGTAGAAAGCCTAGAGGCTATGATGATGAAAGACAGGACGTGGTAGAAAGCTCTAGAGACAAGCTGTGATTGACGTAGCTCAGACGTGATGAAGACAGTGGACATGATAGAGAAAGGGCTCTCAGGACAAGCTGATGATGATGAAGAAGACAGTGGTGGTAGAAAGCTCTAGAGACAAGCTGATGATTGAAGAAGACAGTACGTGGTAGAGCTCTAGAGACGCTGATGAAGAAGACAGTGGACGTGGTAGAAAGCTCTAGAGACAAGCTGATGATGAAGAAGACAGTGGACGTGGTAGAAAGCTCTAGAGACAAGCTGATGATGAAGAAGAAGACAGTGGACGTGGTAGAAAGCTCTAGAGACAAGCTGATGATGAAGAAGACAGTGGACGTGGTAGAAAGCTCTAGAGACAAGCTGATGATGAAGACAGTGGACGTGGTAGAAAGCTCTAGAGACAAGCTGATGATGATGAAGAAGACAGTGGACGTGGTAGAAAGCTCTAGAGACAAGCTGATGATGAAGACAGTGGACGTGGTAGAAAGCTCTAGAGACAAGCTGATGATGAAGACAGTGGACGTGGTAGAAAGCTCTAGAGACAAGCTGATGATGATGAAGAAGACAGTGGACGTGGTAGAAAGCTCTAGAGACAAGCTGATGATGATGAAGA
>JACSYO010002017.1:0-20000 GCA_016806645.1 Ophiodon elongatus
ATATATATATATACATACACACAAACACATTTATATATATATATATATATATATATATATAAATAAATAACTGAACTAACAACTTTTATGGGGTCACCGCTGTTGTAGTCGTATGGCATTTATCACAGACTAGATCATTGACTAGATCATTGGTATTCATACTGGGGGAAGGGGGTGGACTTAGAAGCCTGAGTTGTAACAGACGGCTGCTTTAGATTTGTGTAAATAAACTCCAATCTAAAGCTCGGGGATCAGATCTCCTTCTCTCGTCTGACACATGGATTGACATTGTAATGCGTTCAGTGTCTTCCTGCTCTCAGGATCGCGTGTGTGAGTGTGTGTCTACGGCACATCTCACATACTGCTGCTGCAAACTGAAAAATAATTTGTGGGCTCATTTATGGCTGCATGCTCAAGGACCTCTTGTGGTTGCAGCGATTCACACGTTCTCAAAACACCCTTTATTGTCTGTTTTAAACCGTCATTGATTGCCTGTTAACCCCTCACTCACTACTATTAACCAGCCCCTGGGCGGTAGGGGCCCCAGAGTCATCGCACAGCTGAGTGCATTGCTGCCTCTCAGCCACTGCTTTGCTGCCTGAGACACAGTGGGGGAGATTCATTTGCTCAGTAGACCCAAAGCCTAAATTAAACACCTGAAATTGTGGTTATGGCCGCGAGAAATCATCTGCATATAGATCACAATGACATGCAAGTGAAAAACACATCTGATACACTCGCAGTCTGAAGGCCAAACGTACAACTTGAACGAAAGGTTTAATTTGTAGAGAATAAAGTCAGAGTCATTTCTTTCCCCTCCTCCGCTGTCCACAGTAATAAACTGCTCACCATGATTGATAACATTCACTGCTTTTTGAATTATTGCTACGACACTCGTGGAGCTTTGCATAAATGGAAAAGACTTCACAATGGGAGGCCAGTTTGCTGGAAGTACAGATGAGCCGAGAAGGGAAATGTTGACAGAGCTGGGAAAGAGGCTGTACTTGTCGGGCCATAGCGGGTTTCGAAAGCGGTGTCGAGATCTAAAAGGACAAAAAGGTTTGAGGGGAAGAGAGCTTCGGGGATGATACCTGCATCAGTAAACGGTGTCCCTCCGCTGGCGGCCGTCATGGCCGTGCTGACCTGCGTGTTGCTGCGGGGGGTTCGGGCAGGAGTGGTGGGGGACTTCAACCATCAGGAGCGCTGCAAGGACTCCCTCTACATGGGCACTCCGCCCAGAGGCTACCTCAGCAACTCCTTCACCAAGATCTGCCAGAGGTACGAGGACAAGCCCCGCTACGTCACCCTGTACGACCCCCGCAAACACATCCCCATCTATTCCGCCTACACATTCAAGAAGTCGGATGGGGAGAAGAAGGTGGACTTCCCGTGGATGTTCGAGCCCCAGGTGAGTGTTCTTTCAAGCTCCAAGTCCGAATGTTAGCAAACTAGAAGTCTGTTTTCTTAGTCAGAGTTTCAATCCAAATCCATTGTTGGTTGTTTTTGGAACGTATGCTACATTGTATTATGCCATATAATAGTTAATAACATATCATATGTATAGTTATGTGTATACGTTCATCAAGAATTTAATTATGTCTAAAGACACAAGACAAATATTTCATATATTTACACCTACAAGTAGTTTAGAGAGCTGAGGCAACTGTAGTCAATTTGCTACTAGCAACAAAGTGAGCTTGAGATAAAATGCTTTATTGGCTATGAATAGTATTTCAATGAGATAGTGTTGCCTTGACCATTGATGCTGTGGTATGGATTCAAATGTATCACTTGCAAATCTTTATTTTGAATGTGGCAAATTGTCAGAATGTAAAAAGTCTGACTTACAGATAAACAATTATTTTCTGCTCTAAAAAATAATAAAAAAACAGTCAACTAAATTCCTGCAACTTTGTGTCTCTCCTCTCCTCGCTCTCCCTAGCTGGCCTCGGAGAAGAGCAGCAGCAACATGGAGCCCTTCCCCCAATCTTCAAGCATGCACATGAACTTTGAGGACACCCAGGCAGTCCTGGAGGACTACGCCGATGTGGTCCAGTACGAACGGGGCCAGCTGAACCCCGACGAGCATCAGGCGGACCCCCTGGACAAGGCCTCCACCTACAGCTTGACGAACGTGGTGCCCCAGATCCGGGAGTTCAACTTGGGACCCTGGGCCGAACACCAGGACCTCGTCCGCAAGCGTCTCAACAACTACTGCCGCGGCAAAGCCTTTGTGGTCACCGGGGTCACCACCTCCGGGCACACGATCCGCCGCAACAACCTGGACAGGGTGGCCGTGCCGGAGTACATGTGGTCGGCCTACTGCTGCGTGGAGTTTGACCAGAACGCGCCATACTTTGTACGCTACAAGTTCCCCGTGTTTGCGGCGTACGGGCTGAACGACCGCGTCAACAACCACATGGTGGAAGTTCCTCTCAAGAACCTGGAGAAATTTCTCAAGGGGAGGATGGATGTGGATAAGAACTTCCAGATCTTCTACAGCGATTGTGTGCCAGATAACTGAGATAAAAGTGGCTGTGACCTTCGTTGTAGTTCCAAGTTTAAATTTCATTTAACACTGTGGAGAGGTAGAGGGTTCTCACACTCAAAGTGTACATGGATCTAAGATGTGTTGTCAAATCTAAATATATATTGGACGCAATAAAATGTGGAATTGATTGGAGTCTCTCTCTTTATTACTCTCGACTAATCATTAGGTCTACATGTAAAAAAATTAAATAAAAAGTAAAATATGTCCATCACTTGTCTCGGGAACCAACATGGGGATGTCTACACATTGCTTGTTTTGTAGAAAATGAAGAATAGATTCAGTTTATCAACATATAAGACAAAGAACAGGTAACTATGGAACCATAGACTCAAAGTATATTTGGTTGAACAATTACTTGATTAATTGATCGTCAAAAGTCCAATAAAATCGAAACATTTGCAATGTCTAAGGCGAATTAATTTTCGTATGAATAGTAGTAACGATATTGATTCACACATGGAGAAACTTTGAAAATCAATACAAACTAAAGCACCATCGAGGGAAATACTTGAGATTCAGCTAAATTTTAGTAAGGAATCGCAATAATGAAGAAATTGCTCATCAAGTTTCTTCTTTTTTTTTTTTTTTTAAAAATCACCATGTTCTTCAAATACGTTGCAATTGTTGATTTCATCCACAGGATGGCTTTGCAGCCAATTACACAGTCTGCCCTCACAGGACACTTTCTAGAGCTCGTCTTCACAGTTAATCGTGACGTTGTAAGTTACAGAAACACGTGTGTCGCTTAGTTTATGTCCCCTTTGTTGGCGGTCTGAGGTAAACACAGATTGTAGAACGAAGACTGATCGAGAGACGACACTCTTTTCCACGCCACCCACCCGCGCTCCTGCAGCTCGGTCCTCTCCAGCGGACCGCCATAGTAGTGAGGGTCCACGACTAGCAAGTGGCTCCCAGTGTCCCCGGTGCACACCCCCACTATCCCCTTGGAAGAGTTGTCCCTGTCCCCTCCCATCATGACCGGAGAGCCGTGCTGCTCAAAGTGCCGATGGAGCTCCTCCACTGCGACGCGCTCCAGCTCTGCCCCGCCGCCTCGGACATGCACCAGCTTACAGGGGACGTCATAGTAAATGTCAAGGACCAGGGAGGCTTCAAATGTCCCTATCCACTCCCTGGAGCGCGAGAACGAGCCCGGCTTGTCCCCCACGGTGACCAAGGCTTGCTGGATTTCCGGGAGGCTCGGCGGAACTCCGCGCTTGTCCTTCAGCGGGAAGCAGTTGCGGCGAAGCCAGGACGCCATCGTCTGGACGGTGCGGTAGCCGCATCCCCAGCCCCTGTCATCTTGTCCGTCACAGCCGTAATGGAAGTAGAGATAGTCCCCTTTTATCAGGGAACATTTCACAGGATCTGCGAGCGGGTCGGGGAGACCGGCGTGGACATTACTTGATAATGTTTTGGTCTCGTTAATGAACTTCCCGTCTTCAGCTCTACTTCCTCCCCAGTCAATCTCCTCTGCTTCCGCTACGACAACATGTTTATCCATTTAACCTATTTGTCTGTGACGAGAGCACACACGTCGTATTTAGCGCACTGCATTTTAATTTGTAAACGTTTCCAGCAGTTCACTACTTCATAACATGAACTATACATCCGGAAGTTTTCCGGTGTAACTGCGATATCTGTCCCTCCGCAGCACTTGTGAGAACAATTGTTCCGCCTTCGAATTGTCCCCACCGACGATGGTGCCTTCAGGAGCTTTTCGTCAGCTCCGTTTCATTCTTGCGAATATGACCATAACTTGTCGTTTGAAAGTGAATAAAATATTTACTCTACATTTCCCATTAAAAAAACATAATATCCGGACAACTGTTGGCTTATGAAACAAAGTGGAACAAAGCTACAGTAATAAGAAGCAACAAATGCGTAACGTTACCGGCAAACTAGATTTCATTAAAAATAACTAGTATAGTCGACATAATCATTTTTATGAAATCATTACAAAAAAACATCTCGTCGTTTCAAGTCGTGGTTTAGCATAGCCTACAATGCTATTTATATTCCGGGTGTTTGAGACTTACAATGTTTGTAGCCGTCTTTGAAGATAGCATAAGCGCTATCCAGTGCACGCGAGCACAGCGCATCTCAACACACCTGGCTGTAATTAATTTTACGATAATCAGTTAATCACTTTTTTGTTCTCTTTCTAAAAAAATTAATAAAAAGATAAATGGCGACCCGGGTAAAATACACACGATTCGTCCCCTTATTCGCGGTTCTGCTGTCCGTGTGCGGCGTTTCCTTTGATGAAAAAAGCGACGGAGAACTCGGAACTAGGGAAAGCGCCGGACTTGAAATAAAATGCGGAGAAGTGGAAGTGACAATAACCGTGAAGCGACAGTTTTTTGAGGAGAAACGTGTTCCGTTCAAACCTGGGAATCTTCGACTTGGAGCGAAGTCCGCGCAGCAGAGGTCCTGCGGAGCTAAGGGCCCGGTATCGGACTCCGACATGGTCATCTCTGCGGGGCTACAGGAATGTGGGACCGAGTCCAGCGTAAGAATATTGATCTACGGCAATTTAGTTTTTTTTTTTCATTCATGGTTTGACCCATTTCTTCATAATTGCCATCATCCAGGTTCGCGGTGAGTGGCTTGTGTATTCCAACCAGCTGGTACTGCTTCGGGCTGTGGTCCCCACCTCTACAAGCGGTGTGATAGTTAGAGGGCCGACCACCGTCGTCATACCCGTTGAGTGCCATTATAAGAGGTAGGTAGGCCTCAGGCAGGGGCCATGTTGAAGTGGCAGCTCCCTGTCATCGTGTAACCGGTGCCTTATCATCTTTTGTGTGAGCGCAGGAAGCAGACGGTGAATGGGGAGCCGCTGACCCCAACCTGGCTGCCCATGACCTCCACCGCCAGCGCCTTTGGCCTCCTGCACTTCTCCCTTCGCACCATGTCAGGTGAAACCACCATCTCGCTGCATCTGGAGTCCGTCTCAGTGGAAGGTTTCCTCTTAACGTGTGGCCATATTGCATCTATCTGGATGGTGGTCAAACTGGGACTGAAAACAGAATGTCTTGTTTGTTTTCTCGTGCAGGGGACTGCACCGCTCTACGTAGTTCCTCGGTGTATCAGCGGGAGGAAGCAGTGTTTTTGGAGGCCAGCGTGGAGGCCCCGCTGCACCCGCCTCTTACTCTGTTTGTCGACCACTGTGTCGCCACGCTGAAGCCGGACCCCTTCTCCCTGCCGAGCTACGAGTTCATCAGCAAGCACGGGTACTTTTTTTTTCTGACGGGATAAAAAAAATAATATTTACTCATAAAAACAATACAAATTTGTTCAGCACAAGCCAAGCTCGGTAATCCGTCAGCATTTATCTGGCTAGGTTGGACACTTTTGTCTACTTTTGATTACCATTCCTGGAGTCATTTCAGCATGTGTTGCTCCTCCAATGCAGGTGTCTGATGGACAGTGTATTGCCGGGGTCTTCGTCTAAATTCCTCTCAAGGAAGCAGGAGAACCGACTGTGCTTCAGCGTCCAAGCCTTCCACTTCAACCTGGAGTCTTGGGAGCAGGTAACGACCCCTCGTTGGACAGGAGCCGCCGGTTCATTACCGTCTGGATTTCTAATACTTGTCATCGTTTCAGCATAAAGTTGTCTTAACATTCCTCATGCATCGAAAGGGTATTGTTTGTTAAGCATTTTACATTTTTAACGAATCTTTTGGCCTTAAGATAATTGTTTTTTGTTGACATTAATCCTGCATGATAAAATGCACTTTATTTATTTGTCTCTCTCCTTCTAGATGTTCATCAGCTGCCACATCAAGGCCACTCTGAAGCCAAACTCTCACAGCCAGCTTAATAAAGCCTGCTCCTTCCACAGACCCACATTCAGGTGAGGCTGCCAGGCTATTGCTGCCCTCCAGTTGTTAAATCAGTTGCTCATGATTTGTTCTTGTATGTGATTTTTGTTACGTCCACTGATGAAAAGTGTACTGGATCATCTGGGGCGCCACGGCTGAGGTGTGTAATCGGGATGTTTCTCTGTCATTCAGCTGGAGAGCCACAGAGGGAGACAATGCTCTGTGCGGATGCTGTGACTCTGACTGCTTTGGACAGACCGGAGAGGAGAACAGTGGACACACAACTCAACTAGATACAGGTTGCTCAGCCCTTTTATTTATTTATTTATTTATTTATTTATTTATTTATACAAATAAATAAATAAATAAATAATGGAGGTTTTTTTTTCTAAAACGATCACTGAGCCAGTTGTGTGTTTCCGACAGAAAAGAAGCATGAGGCGGCCACAACAGTTGGGCCACTTCACACTCTGCCACGCTCCCATTGGACAGGCCGTCAGTCAGTCACTAAAGAGCCATTTTTCCAACTCTACAATTAGGTGGGTATGACCGTTGAGACCAACGTTAGGGGACGGGGACAATAAAGAATCCATCACATTTCATCCTGAATGTTGACATTTTGAATTCTTGGCTCTACTGATTAATACTTGGAGGCACCTACAAAAGCCATTTAAAGCTCCTACAAGCTATTTTTCACAACGTTTGAAGCCATGGAGGCCCGCTGCAGCAGTATTGTACTTTAGCCATCAAAAAAGCTTCCCACACACCACTGCCGGCTACAAACGTTGGCAGAAGAGATGAGTCTGCCATAATGTAAACTGAGTAATAGACTTTAACAAAACAAATGTTCTCTCTCTTTGGCACAGATGTGTTCATTATCTCCGACGGATGAATAATAAAGGAAGCTACCTAATTTTGTTTCTGTAAACTTCAGTAATTCCAACTGCAACATCGTGCCGCAGATCATCTGAACCCTGTGTGAGCATGCTGTACAACACTTTCATGCTGCATTCCGGCGCAGTGCTGTTCCTGTTGTGATTGAGGACGCTCCTAAACCAAAACTCAGTTGCGCGTACTTCGAGGAAGTTGTGTCTGACCTCAGGAGAAACAAACGGAACAGCACAGACCCTGATGGTTTAATTTTTGTGCATTATACAATAAACGTGAATTTGTGAATGATGTTGTTGTATATTTCAAGCGACAGTGATGTTGGAGTGATGATGAAGGAATCTCCGCGGACACTGTTCTTGCTGGTATAATGAAGTTTATTACAAACAAGCAACATATGTCAAGACGGGCGTCATGAACACCCGGAGAGTCCCAAAGTCGAACAGAACTCTAACCGTCGGGGATCTCCCGATCACTTATATATGGTTGTTGTTTACGCCCCAGACTTGAGTATATAATGACGTCATAAAGAGGGCCCCCAATAAAAGACATGTTTCGGACATAGGCACAGCTACTCCTCCATCCTCCAGGTCAAGGAGCATTGCCCAGCGGGGGTACCTAACGATTATCCCATGTGTAACAACAGCAATGGATCCGACATTCCAAAGTCACAGGCCCCTTCACATATGTTATCTTCATGCATTACAGAGCAAAATATACTACAATGTCGAAGTTACTATCATACATTTACAGTAGGTTGTAGATCTATTTTTCTTTAGTTGCCTCAATACTTTTAAATGCCTTGAAGACGACGACAGAAATCCTATTTATAAATGTGCGTCTGGTCCGAGACACACCAGGCATTTTCACCACGGCTGGAGAATGAAGCCACGAAAAAATGTATTGCCACGAAAACAAACCCATGAGGAATTTCCACAAAGAGGCTGAAGAACTACAATGGGACCTAAAATATCTCGGCAACGAGCACACTAGAATAAACAGACATTTGAGTAAGAATGGGACAGTTTCGCAGCCATGCACTGTATGTGCTTTACGTCCCCTGTCTGCATCAGACGCACTCGTCAAGTCCCGTGAGAGGAAACCGACCAACAGACCAAATGGAGAGACCTGCTAGTTTTCACTTGGCGGTGTCTTGTTCCGTGACAGCGGGGCGACGACCAGGACTGGCAAGGAGCTTCACATGCACAGTGGCTAAGTGAAATGATTATTAATAACTAGTTTCCCCAGTGATATTTAAGGCACTGGGCATGTTTACCTCCTCGCCCCTCGTGTATCAGTTATGTGGTGTGTGCTCTCCTGTTTTTTATTTTATCAGATATTGTGACTCGTGTTACACTAGAGTGTGTGTGATGCAAGTATTGGTCTTGGCATGGCACATCAGAGAATGTTTTGTGTTTGTCTCTCGACACAGGGAACATTAAGTTCTTCCTAGCTGGTTGAGGCCTACTCTATTATACTACAGAATGTTTGGAATACCTAGTGCAGTACTCCAGAATAAACCAGGAGTTTGGGTAGTTGGTTAGTAGCCATTTTGGCCATCGGTTAGCTTCAGAAAAAGGCTACCCCGTCTCCTTGAAATTACTTTTAAATACTAATTTTCAACAGCAAATGTTTTTCTGAACGCATCGGCAAAACATTCACCGACGATGCGTTCCATTCGTTTTCCCTACAATATCCGGTCTTGTAATACAGTATCCGCATGTCGCAACTATAGAGCATGATTGACATTATTTATGGTCGTGTTTAGGGACTCAAACTACTTAGTTAAAAGTCCAGGAAAGATCAGGGTCTTGGTGAAATATGGAAACTGTTAAATGTGACTTGATGTCACAACGATGGACAGTAGAAACAAAGGAAGGACAAAACGGGAGATCGGATGAGGCAGTAGGTCAGGCGGGTAGGTAACAGAAGCTCGGGATACATGACAGAAGACCACATGGCAACTTTGATGAACTGACAGTGGAATAAAGGTTTCGGGCCGGTATATGTAGAGAGAGAGAGGATGATGAGGGAATGGGGGTGGAGGCATGTAGAAGGGCGGGGTAGCTCAGGTGACTGCAGAGCAGATGAGGGAAGTGGGGACAGGGGGTGCAGATGGGTGGGGCAGTCAGGTGATTATGAAGGGAGGGAAAGCCTGAGGGCATCTGGTGGATCGATGGAAAATGGCAAAGAAGGGGAATAGGGACTGTGGCTGGAGAGGAGGGGCAGGGAGACAGACGGGGACAGTCTATGAACATTAGAACAAAACCAGGCTCTTTCCTTAACCTTGACCAAAGGGCTTTGGTTGCCTAAATCCTAGTCCACACTTTACGCAGGTATTTTTTTGTAAACAACCTTTAAAAATATCACGTTAACTAAAATGCCACACTCATTAAGGAGGTTTGGAAAAAAAAATTAGCAGTATATAGATGACAGCGTTGGAGGAAGGATGCCTTTCCTCTCTCACATGACACAATCATTGACATGACGTCTCACATGGCAGCCAGGGAAATGTTACCCTGCACGGCAGCTGTATTCTCATACATCACAAGATCACAGGGATCTCACGATAATCCATCCTGCCAGGCTTCAAGTAATCGCTATAAACGGATTACTGCATTCACTTGTAGAAGCTGTGGGCAACTGGACAAGATTTTGGCATCGGAAGCGCTCTGGTTTCCATTTGTTGTCTGAGTAGTACTGACCAATCACGTTCCAGCAGGCTTTGGTTGAATGCAGGTAAACAGTCAATGTGGCGAGCAATCTTCATTTTATTGTTTTAAAATTAGCTTTTAAATTGGCTACTTGTGAAACAATCCTGTTGTACACGACGTCTCTCAACTCCAACTCCGGTCTCGTATCTCGAGTTGCTAATCAGACTGTAAACAGAGAGCAGAACATGGAAAAAGAAGTCGTGGCAGCGATTTCCACTGGCTACACCGTAATCTCAGAAATATAGCCCCTCGCCCCCCAGGGGCCTATCTGTCGTTGGACCGATAGCTGATGGGGGTTACAAGATTTTGTGTTCAAACCACGGTGATTTGGACCAATCAGTGTCCTGCGAGGAGCTACAGGCATCTACGGGGCGTGGTTTAGGTGTGTCTTACAGAGAGGTGACTTTTTGTTCAAAACAACAATGGCGGCTCCTAAGGAGGTTAGGATAGATGCTGCAATAGCATCTGTTGTATCAGAACTGCAGAGTATTTATGCATTGAAAGAGAGAGCAAAGAACGACACCGAAGGCTTTTCTCCATGCAAAGGATGTTTTCGCTCTTCTCCACGACTGGCTTCGGCAAGAGTGAGATTGACACATGGTTCATCCAACCACCTGCCAAGTATGTTTCGAAAGTGCCTGCCCTTTTCCGAACACTTTCCAATGACTGTGTAACAAACCACCTGGCACGCCTGGTTAAGGTAACTGTTAAATGCATCTGGCCGCCACATATTGCTTTGCAAACTTTGAATTGACAACATGACCACAGAATAAAACCAAGCCTGTCAGCTATATCTCAATCAATTGCACTTGTAACCTGCTTATATATTGGCTGGATTAGATTAGATTTAAAGAATAACTATATAATAATATAATATATTATAAGAATTACCATTAGCCAATCCCGGACAACCGGGTCAAATAAACATTTGGGTTAAGGCAGGTCACTTCTTGCTGGGATTTATGTGCCGTGTTTCTGGATGTCAAGACGACTAGTTTCGGTAGAGATCCTCTGCAGGCAGCGGCGAGTACTGGTCTATGCAGCTAACCTGCCTAACCGTAGCTAGCTCCCGCTAGCCTAGCACTGAGCAGTACATTGATTTCATGTTGTCAACAGGGATAATAGCTGATTTAGCATTTCGCTAGCTCCCGCTAGCTTAGCAATTAGCATAGCTGGTTGTAAGTGCTGCGGTTTACATTTTGTATGTTTTTAAACTTACACTGTCTTTGTGACCTTTTTGTAGGTCAGGTTTTTTTGTGATATCGTCAGGAATTTCGGGATCACGTGGATCAAAAAAACATTGGATGGCGAGCTACCCCCTTGAACAAAGAACCCCTCTCCTTCCCACAAGTGTGTGGTAGGAGAATGAACATTTACCAAAAGAAGGAATGAACCACATGGACTGAATCACATGTGTGACTTATGGTTTGATTTATTTGGACAAAGACATTCATTATTATTGTTATTATGAACGTATATTTTTGTGTATAACTCTGTACAATACAACTCTGTTTTGGTTAAAAATTTACCTGGTCGACTGTATTCTTTCATAACAATTGGGCTCCATAGACGCACCTAGTACCTGGTCTATAACGTAAGTTAAAAACATTATAATAGAGCCGCTGGTTACAACGTGGCGAGCTAGCCCAGAGCCAAATTGTTGTGAAAGAATTATGTTTTGATCGTGATAAGTGAATATTAGTCACCAACATGGAGTACATTCAGCAGTTAGGAGTGGATGTAAAAAGATGTGTGATTATTAGTGGTGCTACCAATACAGAAACAGACGAGGACATTTTTGAGTGCTTAAAAATATATGGTTCTATTAAGAAAGTATGTCCAGTTGATGATCTCACCAGTACATATCATAAAAACCTGATCGTTGATTTTACAACTAGTTCTGCTTCAGCAGCTTTAGAGCCATTGTTGCCGTATACACATCCTTCAGATAATGTGCCAGATGTAATTAAATGCGTAAGTGCACTAACAGAGGAGTATATAGCTACACTTGGTAGAAGCTGCACAACAAACTACCTTAATGAGTTAAGACAGATAGCCACTGATAGTGGAACAAGTTTCTGAGAGAGTATTAAAGGACATGATGAGTAGAATCAGTGACCAACTGGAGGAGCAGAGTACTAACAGTGACATTGGAGAGGAGCTGCGTCAGGGCGCACCAGCTGACCGTCAATCTTTATCACTTGGTCAAAGGCCGAGCACAGAGTATCATCCCGAGACTGCTCGAGCGGAAATCTTCCATGGAGTGGAGCTAGGAAGCCGGTGGAGTCTCCACGGGAGGCTCCGCCGGTTCCCCCTCCCCGTCTGCAGCGTCGGAAGACCTCGCGTCGCTGCTGAGCACAGCGCACATCCCGCATGACCCTGTCTGCCGTGAACGCACCCCCGCAGCCTGCCCCATTAACCTGTCAAACCCCGGCCAATCTGTTCCCAAGATCAGGGGGTGCGTAAGGCGGGAGCTAACCGCGACCTTTACACTATGCTTTTTCCCCATTTATCTAATCTCCACGTCGCTCCTGGACCTGGGGAGGGTGTTAGAGAGATCCCCTGTGAGCTGGGAAGGGTGCCGGTGTTAGCTGGGGTCGGAGGATCGGGGAGCCAGGGTGGGGGTGCCGACCGCGGGGCTGGTATGGCCAGCGCCCAGAGCTCCGGCGGAAGCCTCCTCTACGGGGCGGACGTCGGCCGGGATGGTGCCGGCGGCCGACCGCTGTCCCCCTGACTGCCGGGATGCACCGCCAGGTGGTCCTCTGCCAGGGTGACGGCAGTTTCCAGCGACGTGGGGCGGTGGTAGTGGACCCACGCCGATGTTCTGGCCGGCAGCCCCCCCACGAACTGCTCCAGGACAATCTTCTCGACCACCCCCCGAGCCCCTCCTGAGCTTCCGGGCTGCAGCCATCGGGTTGCGGCGTCCCTCAGCCGCTGCGCATACGCAAAGGGCCGGTCCCTCGTGGCCTCACGGAACCTCTGCCGGTGGTCCTCCGGGGTCAGGCCCAGACGATCTGTGACGGCTTTCCGTACGTCCGTGTACGTCTGCCAGGCGGAAGGGGGCAGGGGGCAGCCCCAGGGCCACCATCTGCGCCTCCCCGGTGAGGAGAGGCAGGAGACGGATCGCCCACTCAGCCGCCGGCCAGCCGCATGCCTCCGCCATCGCCTCCGCCATCGCCTCCGCCATCGCCTCGAATGATACGAGGAAGGACTGCATGTCGTCTGCCTCTGTTATCTTGTGCAGGGTTACCCCTGCCAAGGGGGAGGGGTTCAGCGCCGACGGGGTTGCATCTATGCGGGCGACAAGTTGTTCGAGGGCATATGCCTGCCTCTCTGCCTGTGCCTGTAGCGCCCCCAGGAACTGCCGGTTCGCCTCTGCTTGGTCCCGCTGCATTGCCGCTATCCCTCCCAGCATTTGCCCCAGCGCGATGATCGGCTGGGCCGGCAGATCTGGGGGTTGCTCGTCTCCTTGCGTAATTCTACTAAGGGGGCCCCACGTTGGACGCCAGTGTAACAAGATAGGTGTTACCCCGTGCGTCCCCCCCACCCCCTCCGAGGAACAAATGGTTGCCGACACAGGCAAATCAGATCATACAATCCCAAAAACCGGAGATGAGTTTCAATTTTGGCGACTCGCCACTCTCACCTGAATGGAAAGATCGCATTATAACCAAACTCGCAGTATTCCGGAGGTTTTTGCAAAACATTTTTGCAAAACATGATCTTGACTTTGGTAGAACTGAGAAAATGACTCACCACATCAAACTTACAGATGAAACCCCGTTCAAGCACAGACCAAGACCTATTCATCCCCAAGACATCGACGCTGTCTTTAAACATCTTCAGGAACTCCTTGAAAGTGGAGTGATTCCTGAATCTGAATCTCCTTTTGCATCACCTATTGTGGTGGTCAGGAAAAAGAACGGCAGTGTACGACTTTGTATAGATTACCGGAAGCTGAACTTGCAAACCATCAAAGATGCTTATGCTCTACCTAAACTCGAGGACACTTTCACAGTGCTCTCTGGATCTGAGTGGTTCTCAGTACTCGACCTAAAATCTGGTTATTATCAAATTGAAATGGAGGAAGCAGACAAACCTAAAACTGCCTTTGTATGTCCCTTAGGATTCTGGGAGTTTAATCACATGCCACAGGGAATAACAAATGCACCAAGCACTTTCCAAAGTCTTATGGAAAAATGAACCTCAAAGAAGTCCTTGTCTTCATTGATGACTTGATTGTTTTTGCACCAACCTTGGAAGAACATGAAGCAAGGTTCATTAACCTTGCTTCATTGCTTGATCGGCTGAAGGAGTTTGGCCTAAAACTATCTTTGGAGAAGTGCATATTCTTCCAACCATCGGTTCGTTACCTTGGACATGTGGTTTCCCGAGACGGTGTTGAAAGAGACCTGGAGAAGATTGCTACCCTCCCATCATTGCCAGTACCCAAAACTTCGAAAGACCTGAGGTCATTTCTTGGCTTTGCTGGGTACTATAGGAGGTTTGTAAAGAATTATTCTGATATTGTCAAACCTCTTAATAACCTTACCTCTGGGTATCCACCCACACAGAAGAAATTGAACCCAACATTAAAACCAGGAAAATACTTGAACCCCAAAGAGCAGCTTGGTCGTCGATGTACATCTGCTTGTGAGCAGGCTTTTGAAACAATAATTCAGAAACTTACTACTGCGCCAATTCTCGCTTTTGCTAATCCCCAAAAGCCTTACCTTCTGCATACGGATGCCAGCTCCACTGGTCTTGGAGCTGTGTTGTATCAAGAACAAGAAGGTAAAGACAGAGTTATTGCTTATGCCAGCAGAGGGCTATCTCGTAGCGAATCCCATTATCCTGCCCATAAGCTTGAATTCCTTGCTGTCAAATGGTCAGTGACTGAAAAGTTCAGTGACTATTTGTATGGAAACCACTTCACAGTGGTGACGGACAATAACCCACTTACATACCTCTTGATATCTGCCAAACTGGATGCAACCAGTTACAGGTGACTTGCTGCACTATCCACTTTTTCCTTTAACATCTTGTATCGTGCTGGCAAGCAAAGCGCCGATGCAGACGGGCTTTCTCGGAGACCCTAATGTGATCTGGCAGATGATCTCAAGTCTCAAAAAGAGAAGGAGCGAATCGGGAAATTCATCCAACATCATCTGTCTGAACCTGTTTTAGTCTCTATTGACAAACACACCTTTCAGGCCATCTGTGACAGACAGCTCATTTATGGTACAGACATAGATTCTTGTGACAATAACATTGCCCTTGTTCAGTCACTTTCCACCTCCATTGATACACTTCCTGACAGTTTTGTGTGACAGTCAGTTCAAAATCTCTATCATTCCTCCGCTTACAGCAGCTGAGATGGCTGAAAAACAGCGGGCAGATCAAACCATTAGACATGTCATATCACAATTGGAACATGGAAAGACACCACCCCCTACTTTGAGAGATGAGCTTCCTGATCTGCTCCTCCTCCTTCGAGAATTAAAACGATTGGAGCTCCAGAAAAACGTTGTTGTGAGGAAGAGGCAAATAGGGTCTAAATGCTCGTATCAACTTGCGGATCCTGCCGCAAGAATTTCGAGAAACAGTCCTGACCAGTTTACATGATCACATAGGTCACCTGGAAATGGACAGAACCCTTGATCTTGTTCGAACCAGATTTTATTGGCCAAGAATGTCTGCTGAAGTTTACAAAAAGATTAAAGCGTGTGAAAGGTGTGTGAAAAGGAAATCGCTACCTGAAAAAGCTGCACCCATTGTGAACATCAAAACAACAAGACCTCTAGAACTTGTTTGTATGGATTTCCTATCACTGGAACCAGACAGAAGCAGAATAAAAGACGTTCTTGTAATCACAGACCATTTCACGAAATATGCAGTGGCCATTCCCAATCAAAAGGCCAGGACAGTCTCAAAATGTCTATGGGACAACTTCCTTATTCATTATGGAATCCCGGAAAAACTTCACAGTGATCAAGGACCAGACTTTGAGTCACGGACAGTAAAAGCTATGTGAAATGGCTGGGATTCATAAAATAAGGACCACGCCATATCACCCGAGAGGAAACCCAGTTGAGCGGTTAAATCGTACCTTGTTGAACATGGAATGTGGAACCCTAACAAAGCAGGACAAAAGTCACTGGAAGGATTTTGTGAAACCACTCGTGCATGCATATAATTGCACCAAGAATGACGTCACCAGATTCTCTCCTTACGAACTCATGTTCGGACGCCAACCACGACTACCAGTTGACCTAGCGTTTGGACTATCTGCCCGAAACCAGCACACATCGCATTCTCAGTATGTGCAATATCTTAAGTCTCATCTGAAGGAGAGCTACAAAATAGCGATGGAAAAGGCTGAAAAGGTCATGCAAAGAAACCAGGCCAGATTCGACAGGCATGTAACTGCCTCTGACTTAACTGTGGGAGATCGTGTATTGCTCAGAAATGTTTGTCTCAAACATAAACTTGCTGACAAATGGGAGTCTGAGGCGTACATTGTTGTGAAGAGAGCTAGTAATCTTCCGATCTACACAGTCCGGCCTGAGAATAAAGACTGCCCTCTACTTACACTACATAGGGATCTCCTGTTACCCTCTGGGTACTTGACTTCCCCAAAAAGCAATCCCTCTATGAACCGAACCCCCAGACTAAAACATCGCTCAAATCTTGACCCTCCTGACGATCATATAGAGATGGACCCACTCTCGGATGAAGAAGAAAATATTCCGGATTACTGGTACAGTGGACCACCCAGCTCAGAACTTGCCAGATTCACAACCATAATTGGCATTCCAACGGATTGCATTATGACACCTCACAACACAGTTCCTACAACCACAGAGACCACACAATGCACCGCCACTGAGGATACAAACCATGTGGCAGGCGGGAATGCTACTAATCTATCTGATTTACCTGATACAGCCAACAGCCCAGAGGGCTCAGTCCTAACAGGAGGCACAGAACCCGGGTTAAACCTAACCACCAGTGATGCTGTAAGGGAAACGGCGTGTTCTCCAACAGACAGTGATTCAACCATTTCCTTTGAACCCCCGACTATGGACGAGGATGACGAGCTTCCTATACGATGTTAGACTAGAACTAGGAAACCACCAGAGCGACTTCAATATGCAAAGCTTGGACACCCAGTGTTGAATACCATTCAGTCACTGTTTCACGGGTTAACTACAGTCTTTGCACCTGTCCTAACAGATTCGGAAGGTCCCTCCCTTGTTACACAACCACCAACTAACACCCAACCAGTCCATGTTACGGGGGGAAAGTGTAACCCGCTTATATATTGATTAGATTAGATTTAAAGAATAACTATATAATAATATAATATATTATAAGAATTACCATTAGCCAATCCCAGACGACCGGGTCAAATAAACATCTGGGTTAAGGCAGGTCACTTCCTGCTGGGATTTATGTGCCGTGTTTCCGGATGTCAAGACGACTAGTTTCGGTAGAGATCCTCTGCAGGCAGCGGTGAGTACTGGTCTATGCAGCTAACCTGCCTAGCCGTAGCTAGTTCCCGCTAGCGTAGCACTGAGCAGTACATTGATTTCATGTTGTCAACAGAGATAATTGCTGATTTAGCATTTCGCTAGCTCCCACTAGCTTAGCAATTAGCATAGCTGGTTGTAAGTGCTGCAGTTTACATTTTATATGTTTTTAAACGTATACTGTCTTTGTGACCCTTTGTAGGTCAGATTTTTTTAGTGATATCGTCAGGAATTTCGGGATCACGTGGATCAAAAAAACATTGGATGGCGAGCTACCCCCTTGAGCAAAGAACCCCCATCCTTCCCACAAGTATGTGGTAGGAGAATGAACATTTACTGAAAGAAGGAATGAACCATATGGACTGAATCACATGTGTGACTTATGATTTGATTTATCTGGACAAAGAGATTCATTATTATTGTTATTATGAACGTATATATTTGTGTATAACTCTGTACAATACAACTCTGTTTTGGTTAAAAACTTACCTGGTCGACTGTATTCTTTCACAACAATTGGGCTCCATAGACGCATCTAGTTCCTGGTCCATAACGTAAGTTAAAAATATTATAATAGAGCAGCTGATTACACACTGCCTGAATGAAGAGCACACTCAGAGATTAGTACGGTGAGTGATAACATACCTAATGGGAAGTATGTTCCTTCACAGTGCGGCCAGGCAGTTGTGTGGAGCCGATGCATTAAGAGAAAAAAATAAGGTGGGTTGGATGAATGCCATTTTAGTTGGATGCAAAACAAGACATGGTTGCATTGAATATACCGCATTTATTGTTTTATTTCGGCGCAAACATAGAAAGGTAAACAAGAGCAAGGCACAAGGGAGATGTTGAGCCCAGAATAATGCTCTAGTGTTGGCTGTAAATTTCAAAAGCACACATATACTGGCGTAATCAGATTACCTTTTTAATGCCAGACAATTGTCCTATTGTTTATCAGGCTTATGTTGCCAGTAAGTCGTTTAACATGAATAATCCATCCCGAC
Organism: Ophiodon elongatus; assembly: GCA_016806645.1. Lineage (NCBI taxonomy): Eukaryota > Metazoa > Chordata > Actinopteri > Perciformes > Hexagrammidae > Ophiodon > Ophiodon elongatus. Next base: position 18,511 of record JACSYO010002017.1, read on the forward strand.
AAACTAAGAGAAAGTCACATCACTTAGACTTAGAACATAGTACAGAATAGAAAATGGAGGTTGAGTTGAAATGTAAAACCTGCAGTCCTAAGCAACACAAGCTGTACAACAGTCAGGGCCAGCAACTCAGGGAAATAGCAGACCGGACAAGTGGGAAGTGGAAATGACAAGCGATGAGAGGCCCGTTTGATAATGGAAGGTGTGAGGCTAGGGGCAGCTAGGCAACAAGGAGAATACCAGATACAAGATACCGCCAGATAATGGCCACGTCTAGAAGGTTACCCTAGATTTGTGAAACTTTGGCAAGATTGTTGAGGTTAGGCATTGCAAGTACTGCAAGACATCAGGGCATAGTCTTGGGTGGCAAAGGTGACAAAGAAGAGAGCATGGTTAGGGAAAGGATGTGTTGTTGTTGGCATCAGAATTTAAGGCGTGTATCGGTTCAACAGCAATGCCTTGTAAATAAACTAGAAATTGCGGTCAGCAATAGGCCCTTTTCACAGCAGCCATCTTGGCATATCATTGCAGGGCAACACAGGTGTGATTAATAACATTAATTACGACCCTGTTCCATTTAGGTGGGCCAGGGCCTCATTTTAACAATTACACCTGTGTTTACCCTAGTATGACACGTCAAAATAGCTGCTGAGAAAAGGGCCTATTGGATGAGTGCTTTGAAGTAAGACTTCAGAGAAAAGTTATCAATGCTAGTTATTGAAACAATCGTCTCCAATCTTGTCCTACATGTCTAATATGGACTGTAGTTCTTGAAGACCAGAGTTGAAAACCACTTGATTTAAATGATTTCAGCCATGCTAGTGGTGGATGGCTATGTCTGCTGCTTTGGTCCAAACTGAAATGTCTCAACAACTGATGGATTGTAATCAAATTTTATGAAGGCAGTCATGGCAAGTATTTGATGGATATCCTTAAAAGTTGGTATAGACATTTCCCTGCCAGGAGAATTTGCAACAGTTATTGTTGTACCTTAGCTATTGCTCCAGCGCCGTGATCAGGTCAAAATTGTAATTGATCCAAATATTTGGTTCAGCATATTAGCATGCTAACATGCTGATCCAATATACCTGCTAAACACTAGCATGTTAGCATCCTGGCGCTAGCATGCAGCTCAACGCAAAGCTGTCTCAAAGTAAAGCCTTTGACAAATAGACAACACGAAAAAATGCAAATCTGTGCTGCCTTTGTCGAGGGTAAAGAGGAGAAACACGTTCTGTCGGCTTGGTTCGGACTACGGAGCCTCCGTGCTGATGTTTCATAATTGCTGCAACTCAACCTAATCCCGCAAAACGTGATTGGTTGATGCCTTTTATTTGCAGTGCGAAAGCTTAGTAAAAATCAACCTCGTCCGGAAAGTTTGGTTTATCGACAGGTAATATTCACGTTCTGTGAGGAAGAACCTAGGACACAAAAAAAGAAACTGTTTAAATGTATATATGTAAATGCAGTCATGTAAATTAATTGCAAAAAAA
>JACSYO010002017.1:27500-40000 GCA_016806645.1 Ophiodon elongatus
CATAGAAACAATGCAACTTTATTTTCAAAGTCATCAATAAAAAAATCAAACAGGATCAGTTTTTAGAAACACCTACCGGATAAGTGCAGGAGATCGACAAAAGAGCTTCGTTTCCAATTAAGCGGCAATAGACGGACCTATGGGCCAAACTGCGAGCACCCTGTGAGGGGCTATGTGGACACCGCTATGGAGATTCCCAGTGAGTTATGGACATGATTTTTTTTCCTCCTCTGTACACCGGCTTTAGTAGTTAGTCTATTTTCACGCTTTACTGCATGCACGGGTAGATGTTTTATCGCTCACCGTGATGCGTAAAAAGGCGCGTCCTCGTACTTGCGGACTACCACGTTATCGCTATATCCTTAGGGGAGGTAAATAAAAGGTTTTGCCAAACCACAGCAGTGATGCAAAGTCTGGTAGGTGACTGCTCTCGCCAGCAGCCCACATGGATTTGACACGGACCAGCACGCCGGTCGGACCAGCGCTGATGACCCGCGCACTTGGTTGTACGCTGGACTTACTGGATGTAGTGCCTTTAACTTAAGCCGTACGGGTTGTGCATATATTTAAACACACAATGTTTCTTAAAGATGTGGCACCTGTTTGCGAATGTTGCAGAAAACGAATCGAGGTGAGTGCGCCTGAAACATGATATGGTCTCGTGCGTTACTTTGTGCGAAACGCTTTGTGTACCGCATCAGTCTATATTTGCGCAGTCTTTTTGGGGACACGTTTATCACGTTAATGATATGGGATGTATGGACGTAGGGGTGCAGCTTTCTAGGAAATGGCATTAGACAATCTATTGCCACGAACTGCGGTTAGTGAATACAACCACGAAGCATGCAGGAAAAGAGTTGGGCACAAATCAGAGGACAGCTTCTCGGGACATAAGCGTTCGTTCAGTATTTAATATTCTGTATGGGTAAAAAACTGAATCTTGAGATGGTTTAAAGCCTCTCTGGAGGTCGTTTTTTTAATTTTTTATAAATGCCTATTTAAAAAAAAAAGCTGTCCTCTTTTCCTGCATGATGCAGTTCATGGGAATAGATCTATCTAGTCTAATGCCACTTCCTAGAAAGCTGCTGTACACTAGGTTGTACCGCTAAACTATAATCCTCTCAATAGCCAAAAATAATTTACTCCAAATTAAGCCAAATGACATTGAATAAAAACAATAATGTAGGGAATAGACATTATTCAGTCTCAGAAATACAGTCTTTTTAAAGCTGCCAAGCTGATGCAAAGCATCATGTTGGTCTTGGACCTTACAGAGTTGAGCAAGGCACTAAATCAGCTGGAGTTGCGTGTTTGATTTCCCACTAACGATGCATTATTTCCTGTTACTGTAAACCACTGCAGATACAATGGTCTCCTGAGGGGTTGCTGAGCACTGTGCCTTTTTCTGTCTCGTCCACTGGGATGGGAATACATATTGTGTCATTACTCTCTAGCATGACACAGCAGACTGAGAAGTTGAGAGCACCGAATGTGAAAGCTGAATCTGCAGTTTTTGGCCCAGTCGTGACATACTTATGTCAGCAGAAAAAGAGAAAAGGGTTTCCAAAAAAGGGATTCCAGCGAAGCCGGACAGGAAATTATGTCACACCTGTGTCAGCTGATGGCTACTTATTTACAACTCTGAACTTTGTGATGGGGAAGACCTATTCAAAATAGAAAGGAGGTCGCAAAGCATTCAAAGGCAACTATCCCAAAGCTGTGATGCACTTTTAATAGCATCCTCCTATCAGCCCTCTGTGACATTTAGTCTTTAGTGCCACTAGATGGTCTAAATTGCTGAGCTCTCTTTGTGCACCTGTTTGACACAACTTAGTTAATGACATATGTCAAAGGCATCGGCTCACGTGAGCATCCGGTCATCTTTCCAAAAGCATCATGTTTCATACCTGGGGCGAAGCTTGCCATTATCCAAAGCACTGCCACGGCTTCCAAGTTAAAATAGCAACATGGTTCTGGCAGCTGATGTTGGCAGATAAAGGTGTTAACCTTCAGTTTGGCCACAGTCCTGGGCTGTAAATTCCACCAGAATGTAGAGCGATAGAGAGAGAGAGAGAGTGTGTGTGTGTGTGTACACCTTTTAGATTGATGCATTCTCACGTAGGCAATGGCCGAAGTAAAAAGGTCAGTGATAATCCTCAAGCAGAGTCACACACACTTATATGAAGTTATTTATAGTGGCCGCATGTTTTTTATTTTTTTAAATGACAAACGTCTGAGTGTGCGGAGAGGAGGCCATGTGCAGACATCACTTTGCCTCTGAAACTGCGATATGAATTGGTATATATTAAGGATTATTTAAATCATGGGAGCAGATTGTTGATCGTAAGTTTTTCTCCTGACCGATAACGTAGAAAGACCTCTCAGGGTATCATAGGAGGCCTGAATAATACCATACGCACAAAAGATTTCAAGTTTGTACTTTACTTTGAAGTGGAGACATTTACAAAAGTCCACTTGTAAATTGACCAGTGTCTCATTAAAGTGGAACAGCCACTTACCAGCCGACAGGATGAAAACAGGCCCAGTGGTCGGATTTATTCCCCGTGTCAAATGCTTTGTAATTCAGTATGCATTCCCACTCTGCTTGTATTCATTGTAAGTACATTCTACTTTTCAATGAGCCGAGGAATGACCACAAGTTCTGGTGAAAGTCACACACCTGACAACTCCATTTATGTGCGTGTAGTGGTGTGTGCGTGTTCTATATTTTCTATATTGCAAGTCTATATATATATATATATATATATTAGACAAGGATTCTGTTTAACATGGGGTTGGTACAGTTTGGTCCTATGTCTCATTGACAGTCTGCTCCATGACGTTAGAGTAAAGGGGGCATGGAGGTTAAGATGATTACACCATTGACCTCAGTGACCTGCAGTATTAGCTTAACCCTTTTTTTTTCTTTCTGCCTTTCACAATAATTTGTTCTCGTTATCTAGGAGTAGGGACTTAATCTAGCCTGTATTTGACCTGCCTGCCTGGGAAGATCTTCTGTATTTCCTATCGTCCTCTCTGCGTCACACAACCAGGCTTCTGTGAAAGAGCGCATTCAGCATGTGGCACAGAGGAGCGAGGCCGGGTGCCCACATGACCCACAACAGCAGAGCCACTCTCATTGCCAATCCTTGCATCCATGGAGTTCAGTGTGCTGCACTCTGGAGAAATATGGTCTCCATTTATGAATAAGGCTGACGAGCGGCAAAGATTATAGAACCACCCTGCTCTAAATAAGTGTAAAACAAGGATACATTCATTTCTGCACTGTCATGATATCAGCAGGTTTCTGTTCAGATTCCAGGATGTCACATGGTTTCCTGGGCGTCATACGCAAATGAATGAGCTACTGCTCAGTCATGCTGATTCTACAGGATGCAGCGCTAATAGCCCGGAATAGTCTCATATTGTGATGTGATATTCATCAAAGACTGATCCCTGAGCAGCTAATTCATCCAGATAACAGCAATACATGCAAGAAAAGACACAGTATCCCAAGCAACTCGAAGGGGTATTGTTTTGTGATTGACCTCTGACCTCACAGCAAACAGAAATTTGGGATTTTGTTAAGAAGATCAATGATCTGAAACATTAATATTTGTTCGCATACATACTTATCTGAAAAGCCCTGGATCTGAGTGGGTCATAGGGTGTTAACGGTGAGAATGAAGTATTTGTAGACAAAAGATTCAAAGATAGAAATCATATGTCATTACCCCTGAAGGTTGAGACGCATGAAAAAAGTGGCCAAGTGTTTTTTCCACGTGAAGCCTATATATAATGATGAAAGACCTTGACTCACGTCACCAGACGATGGCAGTGGGCAGAGCGGAGACCTATTACAAAAGACACAGTTGTTCCCAAAGTCTTGTGGTGTTCATACATTTATAATCTGAAAAAAAAGAGCCCAAATGAGAAGTGGTTCGCTTTCTAACAAATATTTTAACCTATTGAAATGAATGCAAAGGAGTGGTTTTGGTGGATTGGTTCCTCTCTCTTTACTTTCAACTGAGATCCGGGGAATTTACAAGTTGGTGGAATTCAAAAGAATGACCTCTCTTAGAGTGGCGATGTTAGTTTCTGAAGGAGAGCCGGTCATGACCAGGCTCATCCCTGCAGGAATGTGTCCCTAAATCATGGCTGTCACCTGTCACAGGGTTTTAATTCCCCCTCAGTAGCTATGACCGAGCTTTGCATTGAACAGGAACCATCGCACATGGGCCAGATGTACAGGAACTGGCCCGTGTATAACCGCGTCGATCTGAAAGTATTAGTATTAATGAACGTGAAAACACGTCCCAAGACTGCCTCTGTTCTGCCTCTTGGCTTTACTGTGTGAACCTTAAACTTTGACTCTGGGTGCACACACACCCAGGACTTAGGAAGCTGCAATGGCGGGAAAAGGTTTCAGTAGTGTGTGACAATTTTCTTGGGTTTCTGCATTCATCTCAATAGAATAGATGCTTTCAGTCGGGACTGTACCATTCAAGTTGTTGAAGCTCGACCGACGGGTCAAGACCGCTTCAGTGCTTCTTCAGTGCTTCTTCAGTGCTTCTTTAGTGCTTCTTTAGTGCTTCTTTCCATCCAGCGCATAGGAATTATGTTTTTTGGGGTTAGAATGGATTGAAGGGATTAGAATTTGATGGGTAAAGGAATTTGAATTTGATGATTAAGGGGTCAACAGGTCACCGTGACACCACAAAAGAATGAATTTGCTAATTATGACAATGAAATGATGAAGTGGTGACATTTTGGACGGACGTGGATGTAAACTTGCAACTCGATGGGTGGGCAGACGTACAATTCTGGTTTTCCTTCTGTGTTGACGTTCAGCAGCATTTGTGTGACTGTGTCCGTGTATCTGTCGTAGGACTGCTTGCCTTGCTGTTGATGGTGTTGGAGTGGACCAGGCCAGGCCTACCGTCCCCGCTGAGGCCCATCTGTGACCTCAGGGTCCTGAACCATTTCATTAAAGAAGCACAAGACGCAGAAGTCGCTATGGTGAGAGGAAAATATATGCACTCTGACCTCAGGGCCTAGTTCCTCGGAGGTCGTGTGGTCCAGGATATCAGCCATACCGAACGTCTACGCACCTGTTAGGTTGTAATAATATAATATGACTTACACTTGTAAATAAGGAATGTCTATGTATAAATTACGATACTTAAAAAGGATAATTAATAAGGAATAGTGAGCCTTATGGCAAGGAGTATGCGTGACAGAAGAAAGCCACATTGAGTTTCTTACTTAGACTTAGTTCAGGTATGCATGGAATGAGATAGGGAGAGGGGGATGAAGACACTGACGTCTCCAAGATGAACACAAAGGGCAATAAAAACAACTCCACTTGAGGGGGGTTGGTGCGCTCAATTTTACGAGAGGGAGGAGAGATGACTTCAAGTGCCATAAAGCCTGGGAGAGGCGACCAACCAATCCGAATGCTGATTCTAGCCATGTGAAACTTTAGCCGAATATATGTTGTAAAACTGAGCCAATGAGAGGCGACGATGCACATTTTCATTGGACTATATTATCAAATGTACTGGTCAGTTCGAGGCTCTCTTAGGTCAATGCGCACAGACAGATAACTCTTGCAGGCTGCTTTTTCAGGCAACTGTTGAAAGGCTGCGGCCTGCCATTGGCTTATGAACCCTCAGCTGAGGATTATGCACTATATTGCCAACTTTTATTAAATTGATTTTTATTATAACCTACTGAATCCAGAAATTCTCTTCCAAGTCCGCCCAAAGATTTTGAACATTAACACACCCCTGGGTGAACGTAGCCTAAACACTAACGTCATGCCTTTCTTGTTTTCTTAGAAGTCTTGTCGAGAAGGATGTAGCCTGTCAGAGTCTGTCACTGTTCCCCAGACCAGAGTCGACTTTGATGTCTGGGAGAAGAAAAATGTAAGTAGCTACAGAAAAAAATCTGTATGTCAAAGCAGCCGACAACAGGTTCAGATCAGCTGTGAAGTGCACAAGCATTTGCTGCCTTTTGGGGACCAGCAACTCGAAATAATTAAAATGACCTGCTTCCATAATGAGACTTTTAAACTCTTGTCCTCTGTCTCTTTTTTTTTTGGCAAGGGATTAGAGCAAGCCCAGGAGGTGCAGTCTGGCTTATGGCTCCTGCAACAGGCCCTCAGCTTGCTCCGGACCTCAGTCACCAACACAGCACTGCACAGCCACATAGATAACTCCATCAGAAACCTGCTCAGCATCAACGCCGTGCTGCGTAGCCTCAACATCCAGGTGAGTCACAGCAGGTCCAGAGGTTCAAATTCAGTGTTTACTGGGAGCCCTTTGTCACATTAATGGTGTGAATGGAGCCCGGAAAAAGGTTGGATTTCTGTGCAAGAAATGCAGATTGATTTCATGTTGCTTCTGTTGCTTCTTTGAAATGAAGTGGTGTTTTCTCCGGCAATAGAGAAACTGAGGGATGTCATGGGACGATTCCCGAGAAGTGTGACCCTAAGCCTTTTCGTAGTAAGACTGAGGGCGCTGAAGCTACTGTAAGAGTTTGTTCTTAAAGTCGTGGCAATTTGAAATGAGAAGAAAGAAAAAGTTAGAATTTTACAAGCGGAAGGAAATGCTATGAAACTCAGTCAATCAGATGCATTTCTCTTTGTTGTTGCTTTTTTTGGCACAGGCAAAAGAGGAGGAACAACCCCCCCTCTCCCCACAAAGAAAATTACATTTCCCATAATTAAGACATGTTGCTTTGTATTGTCTTTCAGGAATACACCCCACCAGCGAGTGCAGCGGGGCTTGAGGGAACATGGAGCGCGTTCTCGGCAACTGATTTGCTTCAAGTCCACGTCAACTTCCTGCGAGGCAAAGTGCGCCTCCTTCTGCTAGACGCACAGGCTTGCCAGCAAGACGTCAGCTGATCGGCTGGTCTCCCAACTCCAGGCGGAGCCCATTTGTGTTTCCGAAAGGCAAAGAGGAGGGACTTGACACTGTTGACCTGCACGCCGGCTGCTGGAAGCGGCGTGCAGAAAGAGAGAACGATGGAGCCATCCTCGCGGAAGGGGAGGACGCGGAAAGGAGAGGACAGTCCCAGCTGGGCTATGGATGGACGGGAGATGATTGCACCTTGGAACGTAGATGTGAAACATGGACACGGTGAAGCACACACTGACCAAAATGAGGCCTGTGGGAAGCACCGCTCCAATCGCTCGTCTACTGGCACTCTCTTGCACTTTGTGTGTGGATGTTCTTTTGTGTGTGTGCGTGTGCGTGTGCGTGTGTGTGTGTGTGTGTGTGAGTTAATGCTGCAAGTTTAAATATGTACGCAGCGCACGTGTGTGTCCGTTTCCAGTGAGTTTGACCCCTACACTCTTTGGAGTGAATCGTGGAGTGAAACACCCAGAAAATATTGATTGCACCTGGAAATTATTGAATTACTGAGTACTGGGAGGTTGCGACAGGGCGTCCATTTCCACGACCACTGCAAAAAGGCAAAGAACGAATGAGGCCTCCTCCCACAAGCCTTTTCAACTATCTTCTTTTTTTTTTTTAAACTAATATTTTTATATATTGTATATATTGTTGTGCGATTACTATTTATACAGGTTTTCTACTTTTAAGCTCCAGTCTTAGTGTTTTTTTAGTGTCTGATCTTTAAGATTTCAGTCAAGCTCTCGTTGCCACGTTCTCTTGTGTAACACTGAACACATTCATAAAGCTGTTTGTTGGCATCATTCACAATGGCACGCTGCCGTCTGACTGTATGTACTATGTACCCGACTCGCTGTCGGTTTCACATCGAATTTTCCTTCCAACTAACAGAATAAAAGGAGTGAAAAGTCAGTTCTCAGTGAGCGAGAGGTCGGGGAGGTGGTTGGAGGGTTTGCACAAAACGTCATCATCCGTGTGTTTGTTGTTGCCTAACCAACACTCAGCCAGTCTCCACACGCTGATAGCCAGACTGCCCGGAAAAAGACTGTTTACCTTTTACAATTAACATCCTGCGAGGCTGTAATTGCAAATTGTTTTCCAGTAACTGACGTTAACACGGTTTCTTGCCTCCCTTTATTTGTTCATCATCAAAACATCAGGCAGGCAATTAGTTAGTCATGGGAACTCGAGGCTTTCTAGAAAACTGACGCTCAACTCCTTCAGACCGGTTAAGTGTTCTTCCTTGTTTTTTCCCGTATTTTTTAATCTCGTTGTACAAGTACAAGATGTTTTTAAGGATGTTTGTACATGTTGTCCTTCCTGTTATTTTTTTGTGTTGTGTTGTCACTGTATAATTTGCTATTTAAATACAAAATATTATTCTTGGATAAAGAAAAGGATGGATGGAAACACGACAAGGGGAAGTCTGTCCACTTCATTCATTACCTAGGTCAGTGGAGTTGAAGAGGTGAGAGTTAAAGATACATTCCAGCACATTTTATTTATTCATACAATTTATTTGTTGTCAAGAAATCAAATACACTGTCTTCCTAAAAACGTCCATTACATATTCATTTTGAACATGAACACCACCAGCAGTTCCAATGTTCTGAAACCACATTTAAATAGATTGACTGCTGACATCTAGTGGACATTTACGACAACACCTGTTTGAAAATAAAGCTCAGTATTCTTCAGTTTTTCGAATTATTTGTATATTTGACAACATACAGATATGAAACTGTAAACACTTGAACAGTCCCTTAGTCGGGCCTTAAAATTAAAGACACTTGTACGTTCACATCTGGCACAGCCATGTCTACAAGTATTTAAATTATAATGAGGTTTCACCAAGCAAAGATGTCTGCTGCTTCAAGACATGCAACATAAAAAATAAAAAGGTACAACAGCAACAATTTGCAAGTGACAAAACACAAGACAAAAAAGCTCATTATATTTTGTAAACTGAGGTTGTCCCAATTAGAGTATTCCAACACAGTTTAATGAATAATGTTCAGCCATGACATCGTCCATTCTGCAGTCCTCTGCTGCTGTCGTCATAGGTCTCCACACACACACACGACAATGTTGTATTCACGAGGGAACAAATAGGACTTGGAGAGCCCGACACGCCTCTATTCAGCTCACTAAGGGTCAGGGTAGAAAACCTTAATGTGAATGGCCGAGTTGTTGCGCGTGCGCGTCATCGGCTCCCCGGCCTCGTCCGGATCTTCAGGCTCCAGGTCGTCCACGAGCTCCACCGTGGAGGTGTTGGCTGCCAGTTGCAGCGCCCCCTGGCTGCTGGCCTGCAGTTGAAGGGCAATGTTGATGGCCCTGTTGATGGCCAGGCCCAGGCCGTGGACACAGATCTCCCGGTGACCCCCACCTTCCAGCAGCTTCTGACAGCGTGCCAGCTGAGCGCGGAAATCGGTCTTCATGTTGACGTAGACGTCGTTCCGTCTCTTCGGGAGTTTTCGGGGGAGGCGCTTCCTCAGGGTGTACTCCACTGGGTCCATCTCTACAGCCGGAGAGGTGGACTCCGTGTGCACTGGTGCTGTCTGAGGCATGGAGGACATTCCTGGGCTGCGTGGCTCCGTCATGTTTTTCAGTGTTTACATGTGCTTTAGGCAGCAGCTGGGGCCAAACGAGCAAGCTGAGAAAATAAAGACAGTAGGCAGAAGTTAATGAAATGGGATCATGATACCGTACAGCAAAACAAACAGGTATCTCATTTGGGGTAGCCACATTCTCTCTTCATCGGCTGAATAGGGGCTATACAAAGTAAGTAAATATTAAATATTTCCCACCACGATTTCCCAAAGTGGTTGAAAATGTATTGACCATCTACAACCAGCCCAAATCCCAAACATAGCTCAAGGTAGTAAGCCATCAGACAAAGAAAAGAAACGGATCCTTCAAACTGATAAATTATGTAATAGTTTGCACTATTGCTTGAAAGTGATTATTTTTTGGGTCTATCAACCAATAGTCTCAGCTCTAAATCCTGCAGTACTTCTACAAATGCAACTGAAAGTAATTTAATAGATCCACACAAATTTGGCTAAATAAAAATGCAGAACATTCCCTAATTCTGTCTTCTCAGACGTGATGTCTACTGAATTTCTTTGGGTTTGGACTGATGGTTGGACAGAACAATGCGTTTGGTGGCTTCGCCCTGGGCTTTAGGAAATGGTGATTTTTTTTTTATTTTTACACACATTTAGAACATTTTTAAGACCAAAAGGATTAATCGAGAAAATAATAAGCTAATTCATTGAAGATAATTAATAATTACATCCATATAGAACTACTAAAAAGGAATACTAATAGTAAAACAACAACAAAACGATGCTATAGAAATACCATACTAGTAGACCAAATCACTGCTAATGGCATTAATTCAAGGTAATGTGAAGAACATTAGCAGCAAGTGGCATCTTAATACGAGGAGACTATTGCTATCGCCTTAGAAACAGAAGAGACATGTGTCCCAGATGTTACAGCTGTAGAGAGACCGGCTTCTCAATTAGCCACACTAGCCCAGTTTTTAGACATGCAATCACAGAGCGTTCCCCACGCAAAATTTAGGGAAAACATCAACACGTTTAAATCAAATGTAAATGACGCTGTGTGACTGGGTACCAAATGGGGCTGTCGCACGTTACAAGCAAGCTAACGAGCCTGCTAAGCTAAGCTAGTTTTACGGTGACGCACGAGTACACGCACCTTCAGAAGATTATCTCAAGTCAGAAAAGGGCGCTTCATAGCATCGCTAGTCTTATCGGTTGCGTCACAAGCATTTCCGAAACGGCAGCATCCGCTTTAGCCAACTAGCGCTAGCTGTTTGTTTTCTGCGGTCCCCGGAAGTACACTCACTCACGTGTCACACACTCACGAGCCCGTCGCTCCCTGTGGTCGCTACGTTGTTCCGCCTCTCGTCAAAAGTCTGACCGGGTTTTCAGAATAATTTAGGATTCAGATTTGAAAAGTCCCATAAATCTTTCTGTCACCTCTAAAAGAGGGATTTATTTAGTTTGTATTCTGCCATGAATCGAATAATATGCTACTACTACAACAACTTGCCCCTGATATTAACAGTAATAATAATAATGCTCAGGGAAAAAAAGCTACAATTTGAATTGTAGCAATATTGAGATAGCTCAATCAAACACACCCTGTCAAGGGAAAGAGTAGGGCACACCGTCGGTACACTTTAGTACAATGCAACTATAGCCCCTTCTATGCTACATGCACATATCAAATATTTGAAATTAAAAGACAAAAAAATAATGGGCAATACAATAGAACTAAAAGGAGTAAAATATTTAATAATTTAAATAAATTGAATCCAGACATATGCCTACTTCAAGAAACCCACATGCCAAACTGTCAGTCATCAGAATTCAGTCAAGTTCTCTGACTGTTATTCAAGAAAGAGAGGTGTTTGATTCACAGGAAAAATCACATAAACTGATATCTCAATTACAAACATAGACAACAGATCCATTTTATACATCAATTAACAGTATTAATCTGACCATAGCACATCTTCACATCCTTAGATAATGTCACAGATTATCAATGGGAGGGATTTTAACACAGTTCTCAACCCAGCAATAGACTGATGGGGAACAGGAAGCAGGAAATGGCAATCCATCAAGGGAGAAGTTTAAAGTTGACACCAGTTGAGAACTAAATATTCAACAGTAAATTATTTTTCCACTACCTCTCTTGCTTAGAAATCTCTCTTGCTGGTAAATCAATCATACAAAGACATTACAGATTCCTCAATTCTCTCAGTTGTAATAAGTGATCATGCTACCATCTCCTTACATCTCCACAGTAAGCAATTCCATAAACAGGCCTCCAGATGGCGCTTCAATATTTTATTTCTTAAAGACCAAGACTTGGACATATTTTTAAGGAGAGAGTAGCTATTCTTCATGGACATAAGACAACTCTCTAGAACTAACCGAAATTACTCTGAAACTGCAACACCAGTAATCCAGTGGAAAATAATCTCCGACAAGAAGCAGCAAGTGACAGCACACTAAACCTAAACCGTGTTATCGTTTGATTAGGCAATGTTTAGTCGTGTACAATTTATGGATCTGGAGGCGAAAGATGCTCCAAGTAAACATGTATTAATAGGGGGAGAAAACAAGAAAACTGACTGCATCCAAACTGTAAAATACATCATGCCAAAAAGGAAGGGTATTCTTTTCTGTGGGAGTAATTTGTGTGTCCTCCCAAGGGCCCTGGGGGTGGGGAAGGAGGGGAAATCCCATGCAAGTGAGTATAAGCATGAATAGGATGGAAGACAAACATGTGACTTTTGTATTTTCACTATGAATTAGTTCTTTGAATTGTCATGGGATCATCACAAAACACGCTGATTTGGAATCAGATCTTTGTAAATAATTATGCATATCTTTTAAATTTTATTTTTTTAAATGTTTATTTTTTTATTTTAAAAACACACACGCACACACACACACAAAACAGCTGATCATCAAATTGGCAACTTCATTTACTAAATCAATCAAGGTGGAACGTTGCTCTCTTAGAATCTATTGGACT
>JACSYO010002017.1:45000-110000 GCA_016806645.1 Ophiodon elongatus
AACAAGCATATTGACTTCGTCCCTGACACAAAACTGATGCTAGAGGGTTACCTGGAGCTTCACAGTTGGAAGCTTAGGGGCACTGATCAAGCTTGTGTATTTGACAAGTTGGGAGGGAGAATGTGTTGGTCATACTATGTATACGAAACATGAGGATACGAAACATGAGGATACGATACATTGGGCAGACTAATTACCCAACTGACTGACCAACATGTTACTTTTAGGCCCTTGCTGGTCTGCAACAAAACTTAATTATTTTTGTATGATTTGGTGCTTTTACATACACGACTTGATTTTCTGTTGGGAGGGCTTTAGATTTTAGACATAAAACACTGAATATTCTGAAAACAGTTTACTGAATTCAATTTGAACAATTCAGTGTGATTTGTTGGTTGAAATTTAACCGTATCTTGATAAATATGTGAAACTTGAGTTTGTACAAAGATGAACAGTGGAGCCCCCGAAGCCCAAAGAAGATATTACTTTATCTTAATATTGTACACACAAGACAAACAAAAATACAACAACACAAATAATTTTCTGGAGGTTTGCAGTTTCCTTCAGCTTGAATGTAAAGGCAGGGTGCATTGTGCAGCATTACCAGAAATGTCGGCATACATTCTATATGTCAATGTACTTTGGATGCATGTTTTTTGGAAACACTTATGATTGGTTTGAAATAACAAACATCTTTATATCCATAGAGACACAACTGGAGCTCTTATTGGAGGATCTGGGATTGCAGCAGCTCTACCCTGAGAAGCTATCCCTGAGCACAATACTTCAGATTGACGAGAAGACCATCACTGATGAACCTGCCAAGTGTAACTCAGATCTTCCATGGTATTTTCTGAAGAAACTGATGATGGTTAATGTCACAGCTAGGAATGCGAAATGTACATCTGCATGTGAGTCAAACTCTGATGCTGCGTCACAAAAGACAGAGTTAGATTTTGATTGTCTGTTTGACAGTCTGAATTTAGGTGAGACGCTAAACCCCCTTGACATAATCACTGCCCTCTTTCTGTGTTCTGATGGTTTTGTACGGCAGGAAATGGCACTCAAAATGTCTATGTGTCAGTTTTCTGTGCCTCTGTTGCTTCCTAATTGTGACACAAAGCAGTGCAAACTCATGCTTTGGGCCATGAGAGACATTGTTAAAAAGTACAGACCTCAGTCCCTTACAGAATCCAAGGGCTTTATTGAAGACAGAATTGTTCTCTCTGAACTTCCAATGATATCTTTTGTGAGACTGGGTGAGTGCTCCTTGTCCAAGTCCGAGATCCTCAATAAGCTTCTGTGCAATTCTCAGCAGTACCATGATACCTTTGTTCATCATGATATGGAGTGTGGAGACAGTCTAAGGAGAATATCCAATGGACTGGTTGAAATCACTTGGTACCTTCCTTGTGGGAGCAAAAACATGGATGTCTTCAGTGAGCCAGTAGCTGTAGCTAACCTTCGTGGGGACATTGCTTCATTTGAAACACAGTTTTCCTTTTTGTGTCAGACATCTGCAGCAGTTTTTGTGTTCTTTGACACTTTGGACTCTGAGTGCGAGCTGCTTACCAACCAACAACACAAGGCACAGATCTTTTTGGTTGGGAACCATCAAAGCAAGTGCTCCAGTATAGACGCTCTAAAGAAGGTAGCAACCAAGTTGGGCTTGACTAACAGCAACATCCTTTTGAAGGCTAAACAAATGAATGATGCAGACTTTGTCAAAACATTGCGGAAAACAGTCAGCAATGTAGTTGAGAACTCAAAAATGAAGATGGGAATTGAGCAGATGGCAGACATTGCGCATGAACTGGGAATCTGGGTTGATGAAGAGTCTTTAGAGTGCCAGGCTGCCAAGAAAAATGCAGATGCCATCACTGCTGAAATTCAAGATATCCTTCAATACAAAGAAGCTGAGCTGCCCTTCCAAGGCCAAATATGGAAGGAACTGACTCGCTTAGAGAAGGAAGAATTTCGGCTTCGAAAGGTTGGGTCTGAAAAAATAGAAGACTACAAAAGTGATCTTCAGATACAGAAAACAAATCTTCGGAAGAAACAGAACTCTTATGACGTTTCAAATGCAATGACATGTTTCGTCAATGCAATATCAAGCCCAAGGATAGAGAGGTGCTATTTCCTGAAATGGATGCGAATGAACCTCGATAACGTGTCTCGAGAGAAATTGTCTGATCTCAGGGAGCGGTACAAAGAAAAATGCAAAAATCCTGAAAACAAAGAAGAAATCAAAGACATTGACAGACAACTGTCCAACAGCTCATTGGGGACTGAACACTTCTTCCGTGAAATGGGTCAGATCTATGAAGCTTCACTTTCCCTTCCAGAAAGACACCCATCACGTCGACAACTACAACATCTGCCCAAACTATGTGCACAATTGTTACTTGATGGATTTCCCCTTGAGCTTGTAGATGGAGAAGCATCCAACATACCTCTCAGATGGGTTAGTGACGTTCTTTCTCAGCTCAATAAATTGATGACTCATAAGAGTAAGATACGGGTAGTCACAGTTCTTGGAGTTCAGAGCACAGGGAAGTCCACTCTCCTCAACACCATGTTTGGAGTGCAGTTTGCAGTCAGCAGTGGTCGATGCACTCGAGGTGCCTTTATGCTGCTCATCAGAATCAATGAAGATGTCAAAAAAGTACTCAACTGTGACTTCATGGTGATCATTGACACCGAGGGCTTAAAGTCACCAGAGCTTGCACAACTGGACAATAGCCATGAGCACGATAATGAGCTTGCAACACTTGTGGTGGGACTGAGTGATGTCACCATCATCAATATTGCAATGGAGAATTCAACCGAAATGAAAGACATCCTACAAATAGTCGTACATGCTTTCCTCAGGATGAAAGAGGTGGGCAAAAAGCCCAAATGTCAGTTTGTTCACCAGAATGTGTCAGACGTTTCAGCCCATGAGAAGAACTTACGAGACAGGAAACTGCTCTTGCAACAGTTAAACGAGATGACCCAGGCAGCAGCCAAAATGGAAAGGAAAGAAGAGAACAAGAGCTTCACTGATGTGATGGAGTACAGTCCAGACACTGGGAATTGGTACATTCCTGGACTCTGGAATGGAAACCCACCAATGGCACCAGTCAATGCAGGGTACAGTGAAGCTGTGTATGAGCTCAAGAAGAACATAATCCAAATTTTGGGATGTTGTGAATCATCTGCTAATGATATCTTGCAGTTTACAGAGTGGATAGAAAGCCTTTGGAATGCAGTGAAGCATGAAAACTTCATCTTCAGCTTCAGAAACAGCCTGGTGGCTGATGCATACATGAGGCTGTGCACAGAATTCAACAAATGGGAATGGGAATTCAGAAAATTCATGTACACCTGGGTTACAAATGCAGAAACAAGGATTTACAACTTTGGTACAGTTGCTGTGAAATCTGAGATATCTGACATGAGAGAACTTCTCACACTTTTGAAAAGTGAAGCCTGCACAATGCTGTCTAGATGGGAGACAAAGCTTCTTGGAAATCTGGCACAGTACTTCAAGCAAACAGAGGGTCATGTCTATCTAGTTGAAGGATTCAGAGAGGACTTTGCAAGCAGTGCAAAGAGTCTTCGACGAGAAATGGAGAGCTCCGTGTTTAGTCAGCTCACAGCAGCAGCTGACATCAGACAGGGGATGACAGAACTTGATAGAATCAAGGAGAACCACACAAAAGAATTGGAGGGGAGAGTGTGTGCATTGATAGAAAAGTGTCGGAAGAAAAAAGTCCAAATGACAGAAAAAGAGCTGGACGAAGAATTTGACAAAATGTGGACTAAAACGGAGAAGGAACTATTCTTTTCAGAAATCAAGGTCGTGGACATTTACACCAGTGTGTCTCATCACCTGAGAGCAAATGTATCGCATAAGGGAAGTCATGCCTGCAAATTGTTAAGTCAAAACAGGCTGCAAGATTGTGGACTGGTGCCTTTTAAATACACAGCTGATGGACTCTTTAAGCGTGTTAGGGACAAAATGAGTGAGATGCTCAGCCTTCAAGGTCACACACAGGTTGTGCAACAAATTGCAGACAGCATCATTGCGATTTGCACACAGTGTATAAGTGGAAAACTGCAAAGAAAAAACAATTACCATGACACTTACACCCAGGAGATTTTAAAAATGATTGACGAGAAGCTGCAAAACAATCAGGATGTTAAGACAGGCATCGAGTTTGAAGTTTCTCTGAAACAGCACATCTGTGGAATTGCAGCCAGAGAGTTTCAGAAACTCCATGAAGATTTCATACATGCGAATGATCCCTACAGATGTCTGAATCAAAACAAGGAAAAGTTTTGCACTGATTTTAAAGATGTCTTCTATCAACGAGACCAGTGCCAAAAGAAGGCAGAAGAATTCACGAATCGCTGCTTGAAGCCTGCAGTCGAAGACTTTCTCAACCGTTCCTTGGGTCCTGATATCATTGATGAAATGCTGACAAACAAGGAGTTCAGCACACGAATGTTCTTCCAGTATTCAGTTTTACTGGATTTGCTTTCAAAGGATGACTTTGAAGACTATCGGAGCTATATTTGCTCCTATGAAGAGTATGTAAAGAAATGGATACTCAAACAAATAGTGGAACGCTTCTCAAATGCGTCTACAACGTTTGAGTTTGAGGATCGACATGTTCAGTCAAGTATCAGGAGCATAAATGATGCGGTCAACAAAGCTAAAAGAGAAAAGAGTGGCAACTTGAAGTCATTCGTTAAAAATGTGTGTCAGGAACTTGGTGATAAACTGGTCATTTCCCAAGATGCTCTTGGTGCTTTCATGATCCTGAACAATGCCGACCAGGAACTGTTTGCTCACTGGCTGACTGAGTGTGTGAAGGACATGGCACAAGTCCTTCAAGTGAAGTTTAACGAAACAAACATCCAAATAAAACTAAAAAAACTAAATGTGAATCCTCAGAACGAGCTTTTCACCAAACTGATTGGATGTGGTAAACAGTGTCCATTCTGCGCAGCGCCTTGCGAGGCAGGAGGAAAAGTCCACACTCAGCACTGGACTTCACTACATCGGCCAGAGGCTCTGGGTAAATTCAAGTGGCATTTGACAGAAAAACTTGTCACTGACATATGCTCTTCCTCTGTGATCAGTGACAACCATTTTCGCTGCAATGCTACAAATGGTGACTGGTACCCCTACAAGCTTTTCGCAAACATTTTCCCAGACTGGAGAATTGCTCCAGATGTAAGCCTTCAGGCATCAGACTACTGGAAATACGTACTG
Source organism: Ophiodon elongatus (assembly GCA_016806645.1). Lineage (NCBI taxonomy): Eukaryota > Metazoa > Chordata > Actinopteri > Perciformes > Hexagrammidae > Ophiodon > Ophiodon elongatus. Next base: position 50,264 of record JACSYO010002017.1, read on the forward strand.
GCAAAGTTCAACAAGCATTTTGCCGAAGCATTCGTAGCAAAGCCTGCTGATATTCCTGCAACATGGAGCTATATCACACCTAAGCAAGCAGAAGCAAGCATCAAAGTCTCCTTCAACATCAAGTGAGAGACCACACGCTTTGTGGTTACAGAGGTGCACAACCTCGTGTATATATTCATTATCCTCTCATGGATATTTAGATCTTACTTGTTTGATTTAGAGGGGACTCACAAATAGGAACATGACATAACAAGATGACAAGGTTGAAGACATTGTGAGTACAGCTTGCAGCAGAAACACAAGAGAAAATCTTGTGAAAATGTTGAAGACAGTTAAGTTAAGTCTGTTAAGTTTCATTATCATTCTGTCTAAAAGTCAAAATGTAGGTGTAAGTTTTCCATCTTTTCTAATTGAGTACACTATCTACTTTTCTTAACTCAAAATGTATTTGGTTTTATTTCAATTAAGTACAGTACTTGGTCCAAAATATTTACATTTATTTTCATGTTTTTTTGTGTATATGGTATTGTCAACATGTATACATTACAGAAAGTCGTGTCAAAGCGGAAGTATCTAGTGTCAAATATTTCATTTTTTAAGTTCATGTGATCTTTCACTTAAAATTTAGTGTTTGTTTCTGTTTCTGTTTCTGTTGTCAAACAAAAGATAACTTTGTCTACATGTGTTTTTGTCAACATGTACAAATGACAAGAAGTTTGTTTTTATCAAGTTAAGTATAATATGTGATCTTTTACTCACTCAGAAAGTAAAATATCTTCTGATTTTTAAATTTTTAAAGGAATTAAAATATCATTCCTTCTATATGTTGTATTTACTTACTTATGTTCACTGATTCAATAAAAGGCCAAAATGGCATACTGGTTATTGTCTTTAATGTTAAATCTCAAGTGCTGGGTTTCTGAATCCAATAAACAATAATTGAGTCAAGACTAACGGTTGAGACAGAAAGCGAGTGCTGCCACTAAAATTCAGCGTGCATTCTGTCAAGCTAGCAGCTCTGTGAGGCTGTAATCAGGCACAGCGGTGCTTTTAGCTAAATGCTAAAGGCAGCATGCTACCATGCTCACAGTGACGATGCTAACATGCTGATGTATAGAAAGTGTAATGTTTACAGTGTTCACCTCAATTTGGCATATTAATTAAGATGCTGTAAATGTGTTATTAGTGTGAAGGTTGAAGATGATTGTAATGTCATTAGTTTTGAAACTATATAGTAATAAATCTATGTATTGGACAAACTGAAATTTCAACCTGATGATGGTGCAGGGTGAAAATTTAAGGGTTCACCAAAGTTATTCCAATTCAACCCGAGGGGAACGTGTATCAAGTTTCAATCCACCCAACGGTTGTTGAGACCTTGCACTCAAAACCATACAAATGCACTCATGGAGACACGAGAGAACAAGTCAGAGGATCACCAAAATCATAAGGAATCTATGCCTGTGAACCAGGGATGTCTGTACAAAATACTGTCCCAATGCATGATGTAGAAGTAGAAATGTTTCATAGAATGAGAGAAAAGTTTGAGGTGAAATCACTTAAGTCAGTGAAATTCATCCAAGGAAAAAGTTGGACGGCCTGTGTGATCTCACAATTGAATGTGAGGCACCTCATGGTATCAACTCCCTCATGCCTCTCCCACATGTGATTACTTGGCTTCATGTGAACCTGTCTGCAGAGATCCAGGATGAACCAGGGTTTTTGAATTGCAGGTTTGTATTCGTACAGGAAACATTGTATATTGCATTAAATATTATGTCAGTTTCTATTCCTAGACCTACACATTAAGGGGAATCAATTGGTGCACTGTATAGTACGCAGACATTGAAAACACCTTAAATAGAATTTTTATGTGTTTAAAGGATCTTCCAAAATATTCTGGTGGCTCAAGTTTTTGTTTGTAGAAAACGATGAATCTAATTAATAAGTGCGTTACTTTGAGCATGTTGGGGTCCTGGGTCAGATCTGTGGGGAATGAAGTCACTGAAGTATGTAATGTAAAGTTAGTAAATAACTCCCATTGTAGAATCTTTAATCTTTGATTTTTACCCCATTATAATAAATAATCATGTGCACAGTACATGTTTCTTGTCTGTCGTCTTGTATTTGAAACCTTTTTACCATTCTTGGTTGAAACACACTGTGAATAATATGATAAAAACAGTTTGTCACCGTATAAGTAGAAAGCATGCTTTCTCTGATCACATAATAAAAAACACAAACAATTGAATTACAGTTATGAACACCTTTATATGTTATGTTGTCAAGTTTGACATGACCAATGTTGTTATCCTCAGAACCCCATGAGACAAAATCATGTATTTTGCATGAACAGTAAGGATTTGAATATTGGGGAATGAGTCTCAGGGTGGAACTTCATCCAACAGAGAATAGCTTTAGTAAGAACTATAACCTCTTATTTTAATTATTTAACTTACCATGTAAATGCATATTTTTTGTATATTAATATTAACATTCATATTGTACATATTCAGTTATATAATTTTGTGTTACTTGTGTGCTTCAAATTTGATCACTGCTGATACAGTAAACCCACAAGAGAGCAAGAGAATCCAAACCTACCTTGTATCAGCAGAGAAATACCAAGCTACAGTAAAGATAATTATACAGTCCAATACTGCATCCAATACAGCTTATAATCAACAGTGTGGGAAAGTTAATGATGTGAATGTCTGAACCAAAATGTATGGCAATCCATCTTACAGTTGTTTTGAGAGACGTTTCTCTCAAAACCACAAAAAAGTCAACGTCATGGTGGCCAACAGAAAAAGAAAAAACAACAGAAAAAGTCAGGAGGTCACCAAATGACACCAAAGACCAGGGGTCTCATTTATAAAACAGGGTGTAGGATCCACACTCAATGTTTATGTACGTTCAAAGGAGGAAATGCACGTACGCCAAAACATATTCAGATTCATAAAACCTCGCATACGCAGCTATTTCCTTTTATAAATCCCAAATCCACCTGTAAATGTGCGCAGCTGGTTCAGCCTCACATCCCGCCCTCTACACGCCCACATTCAACCATAAATGGTCATTGCAAAGCACCGTATTAATGTTGATGCATAGAAATGAATCAGTGGGTCTTTACGGTGATCACGGAGACTTCCCTCCTAATTCTTCCACTTTCGCAGTCCTAACAGTCCGAACAGTCCCAACAGTCCCAACAGTCCGAACAGTCCCAACAGTCCCAACAGTCCTAACAGTCCCAACAGTGCCAGAGTATCTATGGTGCAAAATAACACATCACGAGTCTCACCGTAGTATTTATATGTTTCCAGGAATCAGGCTGATTGCTTCCAAAATGATCACGACCATCAGCACCAGTATCCACCACTTAACAAAAAAAATGGAAGTTTGATCGGCGAACGCAATTCATGTTTTCTTATGGCATTATGATGAGGACTGATGATGATGATATGGAGGGATCGTACGAGAGCTGTCACTGGCTTTATTTCCACACTTTGCTAATTCACACAATCCTCACGTACAGGCGATGAAGATTTGCCAGGCGAGGTGACTGGAGAAGGCAGAGTGAGTGACTGATACTCGCATGGGAAAGCTGTTTACACTTTGTCTATGTACAGTATGCTGAGTCTGTCACTATGGAATTAACCATAAACGAATCAATAAAGTCGTGTCTCTTCTGCAGACAGCGCTGATTAAACATGCGATGTTAGATTTGAGGTTTGGAGTTGGTTCATACCTGTTGTAATTGAAATGTACTTACAGTTAGTTCTCACTAGTACAAGTACAAATAACACTATTGGTTGGACTGTTCACAATAAAGAGAATATATAAGTGCAAAGTAACGTGTCATATGGAGAGAAATTAAATGTGAGAGGCATCGTTATACCTGTTATGATGCCTCTCACATTTAACTTCTACAATATGGCTTCAATTCACCACGTCACCATCTGCGTCGCCAATTCCCCCCGTCTCCAAAATGTTCATACGCATGGGTCAGAGGTTCCGTACAGGAAAAAATACTTTTTTTTACAGCCATTTACTTAAAACCATTGTATTTGGCTAATAACTACTGCAATTGTTCCTTTATCATCATATACTAATTGCCCATATTCATTCCCTTATATGTGGTGTCATATCAATCATATTGGGTGAGTGGTGTTATAGCGTCATATCTGCTAAGTAGCGCCATATCCATTCTATTTTTACAGGTGGTTCATATTCTTGTATTTTCATAATTTTGTCATCGGCTATCTGCTACATTTTCATTGCTTTTGTAGTTGCTCACAATCATCGTTTTCTAATAAGTGACGTCATGTACATGGCATATCCATGTCTCAGGTGTCAGATCCATCGCATTACTAATTCTCAGGTAACTGCCGACCCCTTTTGCTTAAATCCATTCAATGTTTTATGAGTGAAGTATGATTCATTAAAAGGAGCAGGTAATGGAGACTTACTGCTTGGTGAAATATATGAGATGTCATGCCTGTCATTCCAGTACACCAGCCATGTAGTCTCAGCTCAAACTGTTGCTATTTAACTCACTGCTGACCATTAGCCATTGATGGCTAGAGCCTATACATTGCAAGCATGGCATTGCTGTCTTCAAGCCATCGCTGGCTAAGATTTAAAAAAAAAGTAGATCTGATAGATGCTCTGCTCAGTGCTGGACAAGTCATTGCAGCGCTTTGGTTCACGGTTACTCATTCATGATGAATCACAGATTTCTTATCACTTAACCTCAAGTTTCTGTCATGCTCCTTGTTATGCCTCATCTCTGAGCAGCTTCTGCCATCATCGATCATTCGTGACCAGTTTCATTCCCGCTTGGTAAGTAAACATTGTCTTTCATCTTCGAAACGGTTGCAGGTGGACTGGTGTTCACACGGTCGGTGGGAACTATGGAAGAGTCTTCAGGTTTGTTTAAATCCTGCTTATCTTTATTATGACCATTATGCAGTTCTCCACTTTCCAGTGGTAATGCTAACTATATATCTATAAAGTCTATACAAGTGTATTATTGTTGTTTTGATTTTTACTTAAACCGTCAGTTGTGTTGCATGTTAAGACAGCTGCTTCTATCTGTCAGACACTTGTAGACATGAGGCCTCAATGGAAGACATCTGGGAGGAAGAGGAGATATCGGATACTTTTCTCATTACCAGCCGTGTTATTTTATCTTCTAAATTCAGTAGCTTCATCATCAACGTCTTCAAAATTCATAAAAGTACATGATATGTAAGATATAAAGAAACACCAGTAACACACAATATTGTCTTGAAACTTTGACTATTGAGTATGTCATAAAAATCTCAATAGTCTGTCATAAAAAAAATGTCTAAATACTTTATATCATAGGAAATGTTATTAAAGAAATCTCATAGTATAGTATGTCATAAAAATGCTGAAATGTCATGGTAAAGGACATCATATAGTATGCCATAAAAAAACATTAATATAGTATGTAAAACAAATCATAGCATAGTATGTGTGATAAAGGTATGTCATAAAAAAGTCATAAAAATCTCATAATAAAGTATGACATGAAAATAAAAATCTCATAGTACAGAGTTCCTTAGAAATGTCACTAAAAATGTAATAGCTAAAAAATCATAATAAAGTACGTCATAAAAAGGCATAGTATAGTTTGACATAAAAACGTCATGAATAATGTCATAGTATAAAATAATAGTATATTTTCTCATAACAAAGTCACCATATAGTATTAAGTTTGTAACGGTACATGTGGTTATAATGTACGGAGGTTACATTTAATTACATTATGGTGCATTCAAGCTCCATTCAGTAAAAATGAGGACAGAAGTAAGTTATAACGTTATCATGATGAGTTCAAGTGTAATCTTGTAAAATGTAGTACTGGTGAGAAACTTGAATACATCCAGTTGTCTGAAGGAGATGTTTTCACAGCAACATAAATAGATATTTGAGAGAGAATTATACCTAGTTTAACTTTCTAACACTAGCTCTAAACAGCTTTTAATATATCAACAAAACTACGAATGATAAGATTTATTTTTAATCAATAAAAATACAATCTTTTATCTCTTAATCATTTGTTTTTATGCAAATCACCACTATAGATGACTAAAACAAAGTAAAAAATAATAGTTGATGATGATAATAAATATTTGAGGTCATTAGCTTAAGGTCTATTACAAATATTGTGGTTAATAATTGTGAATACCTTTTGTAATATTGTAATTTCACATTGTGACACCCCTAATTGCAAATACAACTTAAACTTTTTGGGAACAGTTGCTTATCCGGCCCACTAGAGGGTGCTGAGTTTCCGGTCAAAAGGTCAGCAGGATGAGACTCTGTAGACTTTAATACAAACAGCTGAGGTTATCAGGTGCCTTATGCAACATTTATGACAAGTTTTGGGTATTGAGGAGTATTTCTAGTGTTTCTTCACGGACAAACTGTAACCGACTGTATACATTTACTGCCACGAGACGACTTCACGGCCAATCTTTTCAGAGCGCAGCCGCCGTCTCCTCTCTCGCTTCCCTACTGAGCCACCATCATGTGCATCAGTGTTGATGGAACAAGAGATCAGAGAAACACTGCACAGGAAGTGTGTGTGTCCCTTTGCTGCTCAACACTTTCAAGTGTGTGGACAGGACTGGACCGGTGGAGACGGATTCGTCACCGATGTCGATTTTTATTAGAATCACACAAGTCATGACTCGCATGTTGTATCTTGTAATCATAACAATATTATTTACCACCCGTTGTTTCTATGCTACAGGTTCTTTTGGATCAGAGATCCAAAACAGTCAAAAACAACTGAGACTGAGACACGCTGAACAAACATGACTCCTGTCTTCCCTGGTAAGATCATTTGTTTATCAAAGGCTTAATTTGACCCTCTGCCTATCTGAAGTACCACTCACCCTTTGACCCTTTCCACTTTAAGTTGGGAACTGTCTTTTTAAATTAGAATTTTTCTTTAGTTATTGTTAGAATTCAATTTAAAAAAATTTAAATATACTGATTAAAATAGATAACAGGTTTTCAACAATTTGGTCCATGATTTTCAGACTGTGATTCAAAGCTACAGTAAAAATGAGGTGTTATAAAATTCAGCTAATGAGTAGCCTGAAAGTGCATGAATTATCAGTCCCTGGGTTTTACATTTTATTTCATAAACATAACATCCATCCATCCATCCATTTTCATCCGCTTATCCGGGGTCGGGTCGCGGTGGCAGCAGGCCTAGCAGGCCGACCCAGGCTTCCCTCTCACCCGCAACACGTTCTAGCTCGTTCTGGGGGATCCCGAGGCGTTCCCAGGCCAGCTGGGAGATATAATCCCTCCAGCGTGTCCTGGGTCTTCCCCGGGGCCTCCTACCAGTTGGGCGTGCCTGGAAAACCTCTAACGGGAGGCGTCCAGGAGGCATCCTGATCAGATGCCCGAACCACCTCAGCTGACTCCTTTCAATACGAAGGAGTAGCGCCTCAACTCCAAGTTCCCTCCGGATGTCCGAGCTCCTTACCCTATCTCTAAGGCTGAGCCCGGCCACCCTACGGAGAAAACTCATTTCGGCCGTTTGTATCCGAGACCTCGTTCTTTCGGTCACGACCCAAAGTTCGTGACCATAGGTCAGGGTCGTAACGTAGACCGCCTGGTAAATTGAGAGCTTTGCCTTCCGGCTCAGCTCCCTCTTCACCAAGACAGTCCGGTGCAGCGCCTGTTTTACTGCTGCAGCCGCACCGATCTGTCGGTCGATCTCCTGCTCCATCTTACCCTCACTCGTGAACAATCAATCAATCAATCAATTAATCAATCAATCAATCAATCAATCAATCCATCCAAGAGGAACCAGGATGTGACCCGTCCCTTTTAGCTTTGCTCCATCGTTATTAACTTCACCGTGTTGACGGTTAGTTTCTGCTGTTTGACGATTGATCCTCAGCATCGGATCTCTTCATGCCTCTTACTATTGGAGCTCAAGAGTCAGTCATGTGATAACAATGTGGAACGTTTCCGTGGTTCATGGTCACCTGACACATTTAGAAACGAGACGTCACATTTTTAGCTCTGATGGTTGTGACACAGGGTTGTGTTTCTAGTCAGAGCCTCGAGCACAAAAAAATAGCAGAATCAGTGTTCATGTCAAACACACATCATTGTGGTCGTCATGCTGCATTTTGTTTTTCTGTTTTTTAGACGTAAGACGGGAGTTGTCCTTGACGAAAAACAGGCGGTCCAACTTTACATGGACCAGGACAAGCTTTGTGCACGTTCAACCTGTAAGTTTGCAGTCAGTCTTAATGACCAAGAGTCCTCTGAAACATGCACTGTAGAATAAAGATGAACTGGACTATTAAAGTCTACATTTGATTCCCTCTACAGAGAGTCCAGAAGGCTGAGCCCTTCGTCCTGCTGCTAGGAGACGAGGACATCCATTAACGCAAATCCTGCTGTTTGAGGTCAAAAGGTCGTGGAGACGTCCTCCTTCGTGTTTGTCTGTTCATATGTTTTTGTTGCAATGTTCTCCATCCAGTTAGGAGTTTGGTAGTAAAAGCATCATTTAATTTACTGCTTGGGTCTGTTGGTCCGATACTTCCCTCTTTTCTATTTATGTCAGAGAGAATCTTTTAGATATGAATATGATGCATTGCTTTAGTTGCATTATTTAGAGTGAAGATATATGTTGGTATTTGTTACTGATTGTTGCCAACTAACATGACACATGTTGACTTGTTGCCGTTTTGGATTTGTTGCACGTTGTTTTGTACAACAAAATAATTTTGGGGCAATATTAAAGGTAAAACTTGAACTTCTTTTGCCAAAACAGAAAACTAAAAATGTTCAACAAGAATATCATTTTTAGTCTGATTGTTTACCCGTTATGAAGATGAAAAATGAGAGCACTGGAGTAAAAACTAACAACACTTTTTGGTTAAAAGCAGCAGAAATATGTTACTGTCAAAATAACGACAATTATTATGTATCAATAACCCCACAGAAATATAAAAAATAACATTGTACTGTATAAAAGTATCAACCATTAAAGTTTTGATTTATAACCCAATATGAAGATCATAACCCGGTGTTCGCTGACCCAGTAGTTTTTAATAATAAAAAGACATATTTAGAAAGTTTGCTGAAAATTTATTTCATTAAACTCTTCAGGAGATAAACAGTATAAATACTGTACACACAGTTTACATGAAAATACTGTATTCTATCTGACAAATGAAAAACTTTAAAGCTTTTAGAATGGATTTGTGTCGGGGTGGAGGGGCAGGGAGGACGTGACCGTGCTCACTGAGTCTGGGACTCTCTGGGGTGCTGAGAGGGGTTCAGTGGTCTGCTGAGGGTCTGGGTCTTCCTGAGATGACGGGTTGGTTGACGTCCACCCTCAGCTGCCCCAGGAGTGAGAAGCAGAGGAGTCCTGTCCTGTGACACACAAACACAAGCGATGAATACTTTTGAACTCAACTACACAACCTTCACAGTGTTGTGTTGAATCTGGCCTCCAATGATGGAATCTTATTATTGATACTTCTGTAGTCTTAGTGAGGGATTACCTACTCAGCCCACTGAAAGAAAGGCGACTGCTGCTCTCCATCTGGTCCTGTGGTCCTCCATCCTTCTCATTTTCTCCGTCGTCAAGGAGATCCTGGATGTTGCTTCTTGTGTCACAGCCATCGATACCTGAGTAAAAGACACTTGGAGACTTTTCCTAACGTTAGTAATTTTTACCACACATCTGTCTGGTTCAGCCACCTTCACCTAACTAAAAATAGATAGAGAGAGTAAAATGAACAATCTTTGCTGGTATTAAGTGGTGGCCTACCTTTGTCTGGAAAAGACCTCTACACTTTATAAAGAAAAATACACAACAGAATAACAACCATTCCCTGTTAACCTACCTCTGGTTTCTGCATCTACCATCATCAACTATACTTAAAAGGAAAATCCATAAAAAAAAAAAAAGGTTTTACAATCCTGCAGCAAACAGGCTGTCGGTCTTAATCCGAGTCGCTGTCCTCGTCCCTGCTCTTCTTTGAGGAGGGGCCTGACGTGGAGGGCGCTGACTCCCTGTGGTCCTCGTCTCTGGTCCTCTTGTTGGAGGATCCGAGGCCTGACGTGGAGGGCGCTGACTCCCTGTGGTCCTCGTCTCTGGTCCTCTGGTCTGGCCTGACATGGAGGGCGCTGCGTAGTCGTGGTCCTCCTCACCGATCCTCTGCCTCTTCACACTTACCCGCTCCGTGCGGTCCTCTTCCCTGTTCCTCTTGGTAGACTCGTCTAACCTCTGGGGGACTGGGGCCAGCGGTAAAGGGAGAAGGATGTGGCAGTCCTTCCAGCTCCTGCCAGAAACTCAGAGGTGGGAACCACCAGATGAGAGGGTCATCTTCCTCGTCGTCAGAGACGATCCAGGGAACCACCCTACCTGCAACATCAAGCTCCACCGGACCTTGACCCACAACAACCTCACCCTCACCGTGGTCCTCCTCATCAGGAGGGTTGTTCCTCGGGGGATTACCTTCATGGAAGAATCTGAAGACTTGACGGGGGTCGTATTGCGGAAGAACTCAAGTGAAGTCTCCACTAGCTGAGAGGGAAACACAACAACCCACAGGATTCCTCAAGACATGACATATTTCTGGATTACATTGAGCAATAATCAAAGTTTAACTTAGAAAAAACAAAAGCATATCCATAAACTAAATGCTGCAATACACGTGTCCCGAAGAGAGGCTTGGCCTTTTAACAGTAATATCAAACATAGTGCAGCTTTGCCTCTGTTAGTTTGAACAGATACACAATAACAGAATAATAATAAAAAAAAGCAATAATTATTATTATATTATATAATATTAGTATTATCGTTAGAGATATTATCCTTGATACTGTTATTATTATATTTCCGAAACAACAGTGTAGGGTTCATCATAATAAAGAAAAGATTTTAATCATGAGGTGCACGTGAAGAGCGTTTCATGATTGTTGGATGAGGAGAGGAGCGCCTCCCCGCGCGCTTTTACGCACGCGCTTTCTCCCCTTTTCTGATCTGGATTCAGATTACAGCTGCTAATCAATCAGTCAGCGGGTCAATGAACCGACTGCTGAGACTCGTGAGCTCTGGACAAAGACATCTATTCTACATGTGTGTGGACGAAACGGTCAATGGGGTGCAATAAACAGCAAACACGCAGCGCGCGCACGTGGAGCCCCGTACGGAACAGATACTCTCTCGTCGCTCAAAAACAAAACACCACCACAACGAGCAGAGCGCCTTTCAATGTGAAATGTTAAAGAAATACTTTATGTAATAATATAAAGTAAAAGGAGCAGATGTTTGTTCAGTTAAGTTCCAACAGTCAAAACAAACCAATCACGTGTGATTCTTTCTGAACGTTCTGTTTCGTTAATTTATTTAATAATAACTTAAATAATGTATTCATATTTGAGTGTTCCATAAAGTGGCTCAGGTGCCATCTTTATGACATTTCAATGTTAAATCTGGAGGTTTTGATGCCCTCAACCCAAAATAACCGGGTTTTCAGACCTCTACACTGATTGTTAACACATTCCACAGATGTCCAGCCACATTTAAGACCTTCTGACCCTCAAATAATCATTTTACAGCGAGAAATCGTCGACTGAGGGTCATTTTCACAAAATCTGTCCCCCCCCCCAACATTCCAAATAACATCGTGTGAACTATTCACCTTTAAACTCAAAGTTTCACTGATTTCTAAACTGGGAACGCTTTAAATGTTTTTAAGGGATGAATCAATAGGAAAAATGTTAAAATAAAAATATAAAACTTGTCTTACGTCCAGGTCCCTCTGAACAGCAACCGGAGCAGAAAGAGGTTGATGTCCATGTCCAGGCTCCTCGGCTTCCCACGAGAGAAGAGATGCAGTAGCCTGCTTCTCAGAGGAGATTAGAAGTAGCTTTTGGCTAGCAGTTGAAAACTCAAAGAGTTAGCTCTCCACGGTTCGGCTTCACAAGAGGTTTCAGCTCGTGTTGAGGTCCAGGTGCAGAGTGAGGGATCAGAACGTTCCGCGGCCTTTAAATAGCCTCGGTCGGTCCGTTTCCATGGCAAATACTGACGCGTATGCGCATGTGTGATTAAGCGCGACATTATTTTCTCATATTTTTCAATCATATTTTTTATTTTATTAGTACTATTATTTGTTATGATATTTTTCCGTATTTTGTTTCCACTCAGTGCAGCTCTAATGAGTTGTAAACATGACGTAATCTGTCTCTCAATACTCTCGCTAACGAGACAAATGAGAGAGTTTGGGGTAAAAAATAAACATTAAAAGATGATGACAGCAAACATGCAGGTTTCACATACATGTGTTTTATAATGGGACAGCTCTGTTGAACACAGAAAGCCCAACTGGATAGAAAATGAAATAAACTTTGTTTTCATGCAACGTTGTTGAATCTAATTATGTTCTCCCTGTAATTCATCACACGGTGTTTTCAGTGTGGAAACACTTGCTATTTATACCGCAGCAGATCATAAATATCAATAAAGCTAAATTGGCAACGTTTTCGATAATTACAACAACATTTACTCTTTCTGCCAAAGTTGGTGTTGATCGATGTTTGATGGAGGAGGATTGATGGAGGTGAAAACCTGTTTGGTCAAAACTCTATGAATTCATTTAAAAATGAATAATGATATATATATATATATATATATATATATATATGCTGACAATCAGCACTGTCTCTATCATGACTGAGGGAAGGACAGGAAGTTCAGCCTTCAGCTCTCTGTGTCATCAACACACACAACCAAGGCCTTCATGTTCCTGTTATTGATCACGACGTTTGAAAAGTGAAAATTGTTTTTGTGTTCTGTATATGACAACAACAACATAATTAAAGTAGATGAAGGTAAATAGGCGAGAGGCCATAAGCAACGCTTGGTAGAAGGAATGGGATGCAGACAATAAAGGGAGACATTATTATATTATACAAAAGTCTGTTCAGGTTAAACAACATAAAATAATATATTGTTACCGCTGAGAGGGGGTCATCATAACACGACTCAGGTTCAGGCATTCAGCTGTCAAAAACATGTCATATTTCATTTGGAAAAGTAAAATCAAATCGGTGTCTTTCTGATCAGTATTCAGATAATATAATGCCATGACGACACACTCAGATACAGGAAGTGGCGCTATGCACGTGTAGTTGGTTAGTGAGCTGCAAATAAACATATAGAAGAAGAAGAAGACTTCAGCCAATCAGCATCGCTACACACGTGCTGCGCTCAGACTACATCAACTCCTCCTTTGAACACGGAGAAACGGAGAGCTCACCACAGAACATATTCACTGTTGAGTTTATCAGTTGTATAAACTCTAAAATACATAAATACTTCGTCCGTGTGTTCTTACAGTGTTGTGTCATAGAGACGACATAAAGTATAACTTTATTAACAACATAAACAACCCGGTTCATAGTATTACTTTATTAACAACATGAACAACCCGGTTCATAGTATTACTTTATTAACAACATAAACAACCCGGATCAAAGTATTACTGCATTAACAACATAAACAACCCTGTTCATAGTATTACTTTATTAACAACCCGGTTCAAAGTATTACTTTATTAACAAGGTTGGAATATAAATGAAAGAAGGAATGTAAAAGTGAAACCAAGGGATTGCCACAGAGAGAACAAAGCTACTAAACTGTCTCATTGTTCAGTTTCTAACATGTTGAATTAAATACGTTCTCCACGAACAATGTATCATATCCCTCTTTGTTGTTATGGTTCATATCCAGACTATAATCTGATCATACTAATATGCAGACAATAGTTTATGAAACACCATCACAACCTAGAAATGTTGATTTGATAGTGTTTTAAAATCATTAAAAAGATGATCATCAAAAACATGACTCAGACGTCCCACTGAAGAGCTCGTCCAGTTTCATCATCTGTAAGTTAAATCAAAGAATGAGGGCTGAGGCTGCAGTACAACACCTTGGAGAACAGAGCAATACGTCACTTTGATCCGTTTACAGCACTTCAAATCGTTGAGTGTTTGAGGGCTCTCTGGCAGACATGTCCCTTTATGAACACAGATTTATTCATCAAACATTTCGTTTTGTTATTGAAGCTGTTTTGACAAAAACGAGTAAATAGATTATTTTTAAATGACGTCTCGTCTCGTGAGGGATGAGTCTGGAAGACGTTGAAATCAGGGAGTAAAAAGTATAAAATAAATACACACAATTGTACACGGTTGTACACCATGTCAAGCCCTTGCAGTCTCTCACACTCAACCATTTAACATACATCAGTACATTTTATACTTTTTACTCCCTGATTTGAACGTCGTCCAGGCTCTTTCCTCACGAGATGAGATAATTTAAAAACAATCTATTTACTCGTTTTTGTCAAAACAGCTTCAATAACAAAACGAAATATTTGAGGAATAAATACACAAATATCCTCTGATTTCATGTGTTTTTATGTTCCATCTTTAATCCTTAATGTGTCTGTGTAAATGTAATATACCAGGCTGAACACACGTGCCCTCCTCTTTGTTTACCTCTTTTTTTTACGTCTCCATGCTTCCGCTGGTTACCACGTTAAACAGTTTAACGTTACATTGCAATGAATTATGGGTAACTCCATTGGACAAAGTCTGCATATAATGCTGATTTACGCAAAGGGCTCAACATGTCTGCCAGAGAGCCTCAAACACTCTACGATGTGACAAAGCCCGTGAGGATTGGGTCGTTGACAAATAAGATACTTGGCCTGTACCTCTGGAGATGAGCTCCTCCCTTCAGCAGAGGGAGGAACCAGACATTAAGTTTCACTTAACTGGAAACCAGATAATCTGTTTCCCAGAAACAAAACAGAAAGTGACTTCACGAGGCAGAATAAAAGGAGATGCCCGTGAAAGGCTATTGCAGCTATTGCCATTGCAGAGCTTTATCCTCGGGACTAACACGTCACCGTGTTGCATATAGGCTACAGTAGATACAAACTCCTTAAAGAACAGATCTATGTTTTACTATGGATGATCTACAAAGGTAGGCAACAATTTATTTGTAAGTGTTTTTTTTTTGTTTTTTTATACCTCTTTTAAATACTGTTCAAATGTTGGCTTCTCACAGCCTAAAACACAAACATGACTCAGCATGTTCTATCTGTCCTCATGGTTCATACTGTGCATTGATTACAGTATTTTGGTTTAGGTTTTTAGTCTATATTCTAGTCTAGAAGGTTGCAAAGTACACTTAGCTGTGTGGTTTTTGTGTAGTATGAATAGTTATTGACAGAGACGGAGTTACAGACTTCTCTTCTATTACTTTCAGTAAGAAGCTGGTTGAATAATCTGGACCAAGTGTGGGATGGCTGAGAGTGTACCCACTATGGATGACTCAGATGAGGAGGTAAACAGCTGGTTTGCTCAACTCTTAATCAACAAAACAATTACCATCCAAATATGTGTTGTCCTTCCAGTTAGAATGAATGGAATTATGAATTTATTGAACTACACATTTCTATCCATTACCAAGGAGTTCTTTGATGCGTCGGATTCCTTGCTTGAGCTATGCTGTGAGGGAGGAGAGAATACTCCACCAACAACACAGTCTGACTGTAAGTGTGATCGTCAATAACTGAATCAATTTAATGACTAAATACATACTGCAATGTGGATAAACTGAGATGTACCTCTCTTATTACAGATGTTCCTCCTCCAGGAGAAGTAGCAGTTCTCAATGCTAAAAGCAAAGCCTCTCAATCTGTGTCAGGTAAATCTGAAAAATAAATCTATTAAAATATTATGATAATTAAAAAAGAACATGTAGTAAAGTATTTTCTGCATGTCTTTGGGGCTTATATTGAGGTATGCTATCAATATATGTTGTAAAGGTGAGTTTCAGACTAAATAAGTGGTCAATTGTATTCAAATCAAGTGACATTATGATATATGGGTTTGTCTTTTACCACACCTCTTGCACTTGGCAGTCAAACAGCACTTTCAAATACAGACAAAGAATGCCAGCTTGCATTTCCAGTTATAAGTGAAAACATAATATTTTTCCCACAGAGCCCAACCCTCCTGTGCAGATTGCAGTCTATCAGGCCAGCTGTGAGTCACTGTCTCTGTGTTGGGACCCCCCTGCTGGTGAAGTGGAGAGTTACATTGTGACTTGTTGCCATGAAGGAGACCATGTGCAAGAGTCAACAAACACAAACAAACTGACTCTCAGCAACCTGAAGCCCGGAGTGTGCTACTCTCTTGAGGTTTCTACACAACTTAGGAATGGAAGAATAAGCAAGCCTGCTGTGACATCTGCATACACAAGTAAGTAAAATTAAATAATTATTGCAATGAATTTTCAAAATAACTTCACAGACTTAGGGGCAATATACACATTTCTAACAGAACTCTGTTGAGGTTTCCAAAAGAAGAATCAAATAAAAGATAAATGAATAAGATGCAAGCATCTCTATCTCATAACTATTTTATTGTCGAGATCAAAATTTGTAATACTATAGAAAATGTAAAACCATCACACCTTGCTGAATACAGTTACTGTGCAGTTTTAGTCCCTGGATTAAAATATGTCAATGAATGTGCGAAAGCCCACTCAAAGCCAATGCAAAACCTTTGTGATATCACACTCACACAAACACACATAACGAAAGATAAAGGTTGAGAGAAAGCCCAAATCAATGACATTTCTATATGCTGTTTGCACCCGTCAGATTCATCACAAACATACACATTAGCGTGTGGCCATGATAATAGTGTAGTGAGAAGCTGATATTGTGACAGCCCTCATGGAAACCCTGTCTTTTGAGACAATATTCTTTCGTACTAATATCTCTGTCTGGAAGTGTCCATTTTGGCTTTAATCCTTCCTGTCCCAATCTACTCTAGACTGCATCCAGACACTCTAATGGCGTGTTCACACCAAACACTATGTGAACTTTTTGATTACATAAAAAAGTCAATGCAAAGATGCAAACAGAGGCAAATTCATGCCGGCCTTCCATCAGAAAACAATCATCTTAAAAGTTGATTGTTTGTTGTCTTGCAGATAGACCTGAAAAAGCATGAATACAGACTTTTACAAATTGTCATCATGATGTAGTTTGGTCTTCTTTTAGATACAGTAAATATAGCTCGGTGAAGCGCCTCCGTATGATGTTATGAACCCAGACACAACAGCGTTTGGTTTTCCGACCCATGTGGGACTTCCACAACG
Source organism: Ophiodon elongatus (assembly GCA_016806645.1). Taxonomy (NCBI): domain Eukaryota; kingdom Metazoa; phylum Chordata; class Actinopteri; order Perciformes; family Hexagrammidae; genus Ophiodon; species Ophiodon elongatus. Next base: position 67,527 of record JACSYO010002017.1, read on the forward strand.
TGCACAAAGCAAAAGTGGTTATTTTGGCCATTGTTGATGATAGCGAGAAAAGGGCGGGAAAAAACATTGTTGGCTGTTCCTCCATTCCTGCACATCCTGCGTGAGTAACGTACAGTAAATATACATAAATAGTCCTGGGGTCAAATATTTGATGTGAACACGGCGTAAGTGCTGCTCTACAGAAATATAGGAGGAAATTACTTCATCAAGATACAGGGGCAAAGTCTGGGAATGTTGGGTCCCAAACATTTGCTCCATTAACTATATTTGGGGAATTACGAAAGCCCAAAGACATTCTCCTCTACCATGGTACGGTAGGTCTAGCCCGTCGACTGCAGCTGGCCGCAACTATTAGTAAGACAGGAGCTATTCCATAAAGTGTTGATTGGACAAGTTCTCAGTAATGGTAGAGACCACTGTCTGGGCTCTGGGGTTCCCCTTATATGGTCATAGCACTTCCTGAGGAAGTGGGCTGTAGCATCGTCTGATTGCCGTAGGGTAGCCTCCTTCTGTGCAAGAGCACGGATCTGAAGGGAGATTCTCTCTTTGTCACACTGGTTAGTAAAATGACCTGGATATTGACATCAGAAACATCGTAGTGGTTATTGGTATTAAAGCTGAATCACCGAGGAGGATTTTGTAGATGCTTAAATGCAGTCTGCAAACTGAGAAGTCCTTTGTGTTTGTTCCTTAAACCGTACTGACTCCCAGACATTGAGGGTTACAGAAGAGTCTTTAGGAAGGTAAAAATGGCATGAGGGAAGACACAGAATAACTTCTGGCCCGAGACGAGTCAAGTTGAGACGAGTATTCGGGTTTGCAGTACGAAACAGTCTCAGCAGCGAGCACATACAGCTACAGTAAGCACAGAGGGGGAAATGCACGTCAGTTAGTCACCACCCATACTGCTTAAAGCTAGCACAACTAAGCCATGCAGTACTTAAGTTTGTAACACTCTTTAAGGCTGCAATGCTTTCAGTTTGATTGCTGGCAGTTAGTTTAGCAAAATATAAAAGCCACGGAGGTGGGACAAGGTAAAATAATAACTTTTAATAATAACAACAACTTTATTTATATAGCGTTATTAAGACACTTAAAAGCTCAAAGGTGGGCTGAAACCACTTTCTCTAAATCTTTTGGACGTTTAGAAATAGGCCTAGAATTGCGAAGAACAAAGGGATGAAGACTAGGTTTCTTTAAAAGAGGTTGGACCACAGCATGTTTAAGAGTCGATGGAACAGTTCCTGTTGCTAATGAGCTATTAATAATCAATAAAATACTGGACCCAACAGTATCAATAACCTCTTTAAGAAATTTAGTTAATAAAATTTAGTTAGTAAAATTTAGTTAGTAAAATTTAGTTAGTAAAATCAAGACTGTTGGTTTCATACAGGAGATGATTTCAGCTAAAAAGGACAACGATTCAGGTTAAAATTGCTAAAATATCCCTATACTGACATGTAAAACATGATCTGGGATGGTAAATAGTTGCCTAATGTTCTTGAGTCTATTTGTAAAAAAGTATAAAAACACATCTCTTGTGAGGCATCAGTAAAATTACAGTGGGAGGGGGGGACCACCGAGTAAATTATCTGAAATAAAATTCTAGGATTAGAGTGGTTTGCTAAAATTAAGTCTGAGAAGAAGGACGTTCTTGCTTCTTTAACTGCCCGTTTCTTAAATCCTCATTGCATCTTTCCAAATCTCATAAAATATATGTAAACCTGTTTTTTTCCATTTTCGTTTCTTTCTCCTACAGTCTCTCTTTAAATCTTGGATGGATTTGTTTAGCCAGGGCTGGGGTGTTCTATTTGACTTTTTGTCTTTCAGGGGGGCAACAGAGTTCAGGAAAGTCTGACAGGTGGGATTAAAAAGGGAGACCAGCTCCTCTAAATTAAAATGAGGATTAAAGGCAGTTAAAAAAGCAGTGGTAAAAAGCTCAGAAAACTTGCGAGCAGACATGGAGTTAAAAACCCAGCGGCAGACAGGTGAAGTGAGGTAACTGGTAGAGGAGGATGGAATAAAACCACATTGAATAAAACTGCTTTATGATCAGATACAGAGATATCCTTAGTCTTAAAGTTGTCAGGGCTGAGACCGCAACCTCCACGCCGTTGCCCGACAGCCCGAAAAACCTTAGTCAGTGTAGGACTTTAAAGTGCAAGGCTGTGGCTATTTCCTTGAGGCAACATGTACCAATGTAGACACAGTACGAATCAAACTTAAAACAGATTTGGTTCAAAAGAATAATTCTTTCAGTTTTTGCCAACACCAGTTCTGGCACACATATGCCTACGATGCATCTTAAAACCGACCCTTCCTTTTAATAGTTTGGTAGATAGTTCCCCTTTTGATTTATGAATTGATCAAACTTAAATGAATTTGAAAAACAGAATGTCTTTATACATCTCTTTCAAATCATTTAGCTGACAATTCCATGGTATGCTGCCCATAAGAGTTTGATATCTCTTAAATTTTAGGCTAATTGCAACACTAGAGAAAATGTCAGAAGGTTGCCAAAACATGAGGTTTCACTTTCTAGTGTTGGAAGTATTCTTTATCTAGACCCAATAATTGGACAGACAGATTACTGACTGCCCGACCAACATCCACATAGGCCTTAGTTTTAGTTAGGTGTACCTTTTTAAAACTGTGTTACAGCAAAACAAATTTAAACGTTACAACTTTGATCTGTGCTTAAGTCTCTGGGGTCGACGGACGCACAGGCGCATCTACGCGGTGTTTACTCAATGTTTATATTATTATCTCCGCGATAATACAGCACAGAAATATGGTTGAGATGTTGCCGGAATCGTGTTCCTGTTCTAACAAGATCGTACGTGACTCACACTGTGAGCTGGGAGCATGGATGTGACGTGTGATACGTGTGTGTCGAGCTCCGCCTCTCACCATCATTTGTGGATTTGTGTGTCCGTCTACATTTTGTTTGAAACTAACCAATGGACACTCAGGAAATCACTAAGGACCTACCCATCACATTACGACAGTGGTTCTCAAACTTTTTCTGTCACGCCCTGCACTGATTATATTTTCAAGATAACAATAAAGTGCAACCTGTGAAAAACTAAACAAAACAAGTTAAAATATTGTCAATAAAGAGTTTTACTGAGTTTTACACTGCATATATTTTCAAAACAACAATAACGTGCAACCTGTGCAAAACCAAACCAGATGAGGTCAGATATGTGTGAGCCATCAAGTTGTATCAGTATTAGTGGCTGCAGTGAGCCTGCTTTCCACTACAAATCTTTTTAAAACGGGGTGTCAGACTTGATACGGCCACTCTCAATCCATGCTTAATGTTGAGCTCAGAGCTGTACTTTGTTTGGAGAGAGGCAACAGCAGAGCAGCCGATCTCACAGAGGTAGGATGTGGCAAAGGTAAGCAGAATGCCCGTGTGAGTCACTGTGGTGGCTGAATTTCTTTCGTTTATTGCGTATTCTGCTCGATGATGGCTAACTTCCTTAAAACCTGATTCTGTATAAACGTCATAACTATTTCCTATCTGACTGCTAGTGAGGCGCCACAGGAACTCAAACTACAAACGAACCGAGTTGGGTCCAGGCATACAACAACTCGCGAACATTCAGATTGACATAAATTTATAATGCAATGCACGGGTTAGGTACGGCCCACTGCTCCACCCCTCAACCCTGCCCCGGTGGCCATCTTTTCCCCTTCGTATAGGGTGACCTCATACCTCACGCACGCCATGCTACCCAGTTGACGCTGCCTCAATACAGAAACTGATTACTTCACTGTCTGCCTCCCAATCTTACCCTCCCTCGTTCTAACATTCTAATACTATGTCAATGACTAACAGATACTGTATATGTAACTATGAATATTGTGCTCTTAATAACCCGGATATACGTGTTAATGTGGCTTCGTAGTTTCACTACGCACAAGACATGTTTTAAGCAGAAACATAAACATTTTCCCTTCCACATCGCCAAGGAGCTTGGCTGTCGCGCATGCGCAACCGTAACCTGTTGACGGCGTAACGTAAACATTTACACAAGAGTACAGGCATTTCACCATATATTTATTAATGACTGCTGTGTTCACACCAAAAGCGTTGCGAATTTTTCGCGCGAGTAGATTACATACAAAGTCAATGGATGTGGATAACGCAAATTTTCGCCGAGCGGCGCGAATGACGCGACGCGAACAATTTGCCTCATTCGCGTGACGCTGTGTCTTTAAAGCCAATCAGCGTTGAGAAGCTCCGCCCGTCATCACTGACGTCTTGCGAGAAACTATGGAGGAGAAGTTGATAGACTGGAAGCAGCAGTCATCTCGATCCTGGAGAAGCTGTGTGCGGGTACGGATGATGTTATGAACCCAGACACGAGGGCGTTTTATGTTCCGACGTTTGTGGGACTTCCACAACATATACAAAGCAGAAATAGTGGTTATGGGTGGATTCGAACAGTCCAAAAAATTACCTCCTAAAGGTGTGTTCACACCAAACGCGGTGCGAATTTTTCGTGCGAGCAGATTACATACAAAGTCAATGCACAGACGCGAAATGGTTGCGAAAAAGCGAATTTTCGCCGGGCGGTGAATTGCAAGGCGCGAAATTGCGCGAACTGCGCGGCGCAGAAACGCGCGAACTCGGCGAATGGCGCGACGCGAATAATTCGCTTATTCGCGCGAGTTGAAATGTTTCAACTCGGGCAAAAAATTCGCGTGGCGCTGAGTTGCAAACGCCAATCAGCATTGAGAAGCTCCGCCCGTCATCACCGCCGTCCTGCCGTTGCTGATCAGAAACTATGGAGGATAGTCGATAGTCTGGAAGAGGAAGTCCTCCAGACGCAGCTCCTGGAGAAGCTGTGTGCGACGTCTAACGTCTAATCCTAACCACTTTTCCTTGACCTCTGTGGAAAACGTCACAGGGTCAAGGAAAGATGGTTAGGAGAATTCATGAGGAGTTAGGAAAAGACAACCGGGGTGTTCAGGGAATCCGACTCCACTTTCACTAAGCTACGTAGTTATGATGCGACGGGAGACGCATGTTAGTATCTCAGTCTGAAATACTGGTGAAACTACAATATTCCGAAGATGGACTACAAAAAAGCGCATCTTAGATCTTAGATACTTCGTCCGTGTGTTCTTACAGTGTTGCGTCACAACGACATAAACAACCCGGTTCAAAGTATTACTTTATTAACAAGGTTGGAATATAAGTGAAAGAAGGAATATAAAAGTGAAACCAAGGGATTGTCACAGAGAGTACAAAGCTACTAAACTGTCTCATTCTTCAGTTTCAAACATACTGAATTAAATACGTTCTCCACTAACAATGTATCATATCCCTCTTTGTTGTTATGGTTTATATGCAGATTATAATCTGATCAGAAGAATATGCAGACAACAGTTTATGAAATTCAGTGTGACCTAGAAGTGTTGACTTGATAGTGTTTTAAAATTCTCATGTTAATTGAAAAGATGATAATTAAAAACATGACTCAGACTGCAGAGCTCGTCCAGTTTAACCTTTTATCAAAGCTTCTGTAACTGAAGTGAAATAAGAGAATGAGGGCTGAGGCTGCAGTAAACACCAGAGAGAGCAGATCAATACGTCACTTTGATCAGTTTACAGCAGTTTATTGCAACATTAATGTAACGCTCGTAGTTTTCCAGTAGGTTTAACAGATTATTGAAAGTTAATTTCCGCGTTATGACAACGGTTATTTACATGATCTGCGTTTCTCGGTCATGATCGTTCGTTCTCGTGAACGGCCGAATGGTGCGTCACTTTAAATGTTGCTACCGCAAGGAATTGTGGGTCAGAATTATCTCCTTTTCTTGCGTAAAGGAAGGTCCAGTGGTTCCTATGCTAAAGGAGCTAAGTAAGGAAGCATTGGAGCTCCTTTCCTTTGCATTTAGAGAATTCGAAACAGCTCTTATCATGGCGGCCACTTAAATTACTTCCGGGTCATTTCACTTAGTTAGGAACCTTCCTCAGCAAAAAGGACTATTCGACCACAGCCTATTTCTTCCACGGTGGATGGCGGAAATGAACAATTTTCCACGGCGATAAGTCACGCCCCCTCCGGCGCGATGAAGCAAAATAACCACAAATAGTCCGGTGAGTAAACTCACGCGAGTAAAGCGGCGCGAATATTCATATTTTGGTGTGAACACAACAAGTTTTATGTCCGTGTACTTTGTACTTTTGTAATATGTGAAGTTCTCAATAAAGTTCTTGAAATAAAAATATTCTGCATTTCCCCCTGGGCCCCACCTGTAATACCACTGCGCCCCACTAGAGGGGCGCGCCCCACAGTTTGAGAAACACTGCATTACGCTATAGAAAGACACTGCAGTTATCATTCAGTCGGCATCCGAGAGGTCAGAGAGAAAGTACAGTTACCGACATACTTTCAGCGATATAGTTAATATTTTGTTTGAAAACATAAACGATTGTAATGCTCATTTTTCATTTGCACACATCCCATGAAGCTTGATCTGTAGTATGAAGTAATTACTCAGTCCCGTTTTATCTCAGTCCCTCTAACAGTTGGTGGAAGTAGAGTGACAGTCTGGGATTAGTACTTTAGTAGCACTTAAATGGCACTTATTTATAGCACTTGGTAGTTTGGCTTTCTTGAGGAATTGTACTTTCTTGATTATTGTTGTTCTGGGTTTGAACTCTCATGGTTGAATGCACTTATTGTAAGTCGCTTTGGATAAAAGTGTCTGCTAAATGAAATGTAATGTAATGTAACAGTCAACCCTTATACTCAAAAAAAGATATTACAAAATTTGGTTTTAGACATTTATTATACATTTATCTACTATTTTATCCATATATTTCCACTACTTTTGTGAACAGTTCGTTCCCATGAGTAAAGGTATGTTTTCACAAGAGATTTGAAGAAAGAAATCAAAAATCGGACATAAATCTTTCAGCTCTATTGCCAAATTATCTCTTTACACAGTGCCATAGGACAATTGGTGCCTCATTATATAGATAGCTGAGATTGTTCTGCAAATTATGATATACAACACATGGGTAGGTATCATATGCAAGTGCCTTTAAAGGTGAATTTAAGAAAATATGTAAAAATTGGGAAACGGCCTTTAGACACCAGAGGGTTAAGAATGTTGAACTAACAAATATTGAGTTTAATATTCATTATTTTAATTTCTTCAGAGACACATCTAGAGACCTTATTGGAGGATCTGGGATTGCAGCAGCTCTACCCTGAGAAGCTATCCCTGAGCACAATACTTCAGATTGACGAGAAGACCATCACTGATGAACCTGCCAAGTGTAACTCAGATCTTCCATGTTACTTCCTAAAGAAACTGATGATGGTCAATGTGAAAGCAAGGAATGTGAAATGTACATCTGCATGTGAATCCAACTGTGATGATCCGCTGTTAGATCTTGATAATCTAGTAAAAAGTACAAATTCAGGTGACATGCTAAACCCCCTTGACATAATCACTGCCCTCTTTCTGTGTTCTGATGGTTTTGTACGGCAGGAAATGGCACTCAAAATGTCTATGTGTCAGTTTTCTGTGCCTCTGTTGCTTACTAATTGTGACACAAAGCAGTGCACACTCATGCTTTGGGCCATGAGAGATATTATTAAAAAGTACAGACCTCAGTCCCTTACAGAATCCAAGGGCTTTATTGAAGACAGAATTGTTCTCTCTGAACTTCCAATGATATCTTTTGTGAGACTGGGTGAGTGCTCCCTGTCCAAGTCACAGATCCTCAATAAGCTTCTGAGCAATTCTCAGCAGTACCATGATACCTTTGTTCATCATGATATGGAGTGTGGAGACAGTCCAAGGAGAATATCCAATGGACTGGTTGAAATCACTTGGTACCTTCCTTGTGGGAGCAAAAATATGGATGTCTTCAGTGAGCCAGTAGCTGTAGCTAACCTTCGTGGGGACATTGCTTCATTTGAAACACAGTTTTCCTTTTTGTGTCAGACATCTGCAGCAGTTTTTGTGTTCTTTGACACTTTGGACTCTGAGTGCGAGCTGCTTACCAACCAACAACACAAGGCCCAGATCTTTTTGGTTGGGAAACATCAAAGCAAGAGCTCCAGTCTGGATGCTCTAAAAGAGGTAGCAACCAAGTTGGGCTTGACTAACAGCAACATCCTTTTGAAGGCTAAACAAATGAATGATGCAGATTTTGTAAAAAAATTACTGAAAACAGTCAGCAATGTAGTTGAGAACTCAAAAATGAAGATGGGAATTGAGCAGATGGCAGACATTGCGCATGATCTGGGAATCTGGGTTGATGAAGAGTCTTCAGAGTGCCAGACTGCCAAGAAAAATGCAGACGCCATCACTGCTGAAATTCAAGATATCCTTCAATACAAAGAAGCTGAGCTGCCCTTGCAAGGCCAAATATGGAAGGAACTGACTCGCTTAGAGAAGGAAGAATTTCGGCTTCGAAAGGTTGGGTCTGAAAAAATAGAAGACTACAAAAGTGATCTTCAGATACAGAAAACAAATCTTCGGAAGAAACAGAACTCAAATGACATTTCAAATGCAATGACATGTTTCATCAATGCAATATCAAGCCCAGGGATAGAGAGGTGCTATTTCCTGAAATGGATGCGAATGAACCTCGATAACGTGTCTCGAGAGAAATTGTCTGATCTCAGGGAGCGGTACAAAGAAAAATGCAAAAATCCTGAAAACAAAGAAGAAATCAAAGACATTGACAGACAACTGTCCAACAGCTCATTGGGGACTGAACACTTCTTCCGTGAAATGGGTCAGATCTATGAAGCTTCACTTTCCCTTCCAGAAAGAGACCCATCACGTCAACAACTACAGCATCTGCCCAAACTATGTGCACAATTGTTACTTGATGGATTTCCCCTTGAGCTTGTAGATGGAGAAGCATCCAACATACCTCTCAGATGGGTTAGTGACGTTCTTTCTCAGCTCAATAAATTGATGACTCATAAGAGTAAGATACGGGTAGTCACAGTTCTTGGAGTTCAGAGCACAGGGAAGTCCACTCTTCTCAACACCATGTTTGGAGTGCAGTTTGCAGTCAGCAGTGGTCGATGCACTAGAGGTGCCTTTATGCTGCTCATCAGAATCAATGAAGATGTCAAAAAAGTATTCAACTGTGACTTCATGGTGATCATTGACACCGAGGGCTTAAAGTCACCAGAGCTTGCACAACTGGACAATAGCCATGAGCACGATAATGAGCTTGCAACACTTGTGGTGGGGCTGAGTGATGTCACCATCATCAATATTGCAATGGAGAATTCAACCGAAATGAAAGACATCCTACAAATAGTCGTGCATGCTTTCCTCAGGATGAAAGAGGTGGGAAAAAAGCCCAAATGTCAGTTTGTTCACCAGAATGTGTCAGACGTTTCAGCCCATGAGAAGAACTTACGAGACAGGAAACTGCTCTTGCAACAGTTAAACGAGATGACCCAGGCAGCAGCCAAAATGGAAAGGAAAGAAGAGAACATGAGCTTCACTGATGTGATGGAGTACAGTCCAGACACTGGCAACTGGTACATTCCTGGACTCTGGAATGGAAACCCACCAATGGCACCAGTCAATGCAGGGTACAGCGAAGCTGTGTATGAGCTCAAGAAGAACGTAATCCAAATTTTGGGAAGTTGTGAATCATCTGCTAATGATATCTTGCAGTTTACAGAGTGGATGAAAAGTCTTTGGAATGCAGTGAAGCATGAAAACTTCATCTTCAGCTTCAGAAACAGCCTGGTGGCTGATGCATACATGAGGCTGTGCACAGAATTCAACAAATGGGAATGGGAATTCAAAAAAGAAATGTACACGTGGGCTACACATGCAGAAACAAGGATTAACAACTTTGGTACAATTGCTGTGAAATCTGAGCTATCTGACATGTCAGAATGTCTCACTCAGTTGAAAAGTGAAGCCTGCACAATGCTGTCTGAATGGGAGACAAAGCTTCTTGAAAATCTGGTACAGTACTTCAAGCAAACAGAGGGTCATGTCTACCTAGTTGAAGGACACAGAGAGGAATTCTCAAACAGTGCAAAGAGACTTCGAGGAGAAATGGAGAGCTCCGTGTTTAGTCAGCTCAAAGCAGCAGCTGACATCAGACAGGGGATGACAGAACTTGATGGAATCAAGGAGAACCACACAACAGAATTGGAGGAAAGAGTGTGTGCATTGATAGACGAATGTCGGGAAAAAAAAGTCAAGATGGCAGACAAAGAGCTCGACATAGAATTTGAGAAGATGTGGAAAAAAACAGTAAATGAACTCTCCTTTTCTAAACAAAAGACCACAAATGTCATCACATATGTGTCCTACTGCCTGAGAGACAATCTATCACGCAAGGGGAGTCATGCATGGGAATTATTAAATCAAAAAAGGCTGAAAGATTGTGGACTGGTGCCTTTCAAATATACAGCGGAAGGACTTTACAAACAGTTGAAACACAAAGTCAGCCAGTTCTTCAACATTGAAGATCACGTCATGGCTTTACAAAACCTAGCTGACTGTATCATTGCAATTTGCACACAGTTTATGACTGAAACAATGGAAAGAAAAATCAATTACCATGACACTTACATCCAGGAGATCCTACACATGATTGATGAGAGGCTGCGAAACAATCAGAGTATTAAGACAGAGATAGAGTTTGAAGTTTCTCTGAAACAGCACATCTGTGGAGTTGCCGGCAGACAGTTTCAGAAACTCCATGAAGATTTCATACATGCGAATGATCCCTACAGATGTCTGAATCAAAACAAGGAAAAGTTTCGCACTGATTTTAAAGATGTGTTCAATGAACGAGACCAGTGCCAAAAGAAGGCAGAAGAATTTACGGATCGCTGCTTGAAGCCTGCAGTCGAAGACTTTGTCAACCGTTCCTTGGGTCCTGATATCATTGGTGAAATGCTGACAAACAAGGAGTTCAGCACACGAATGTTCCTCCAGTATTCAATTTTACTGGATTTGCTTTCAAAGGATGACTTTGAAGACTATCGGAGCTATAGTTGCTCCTATGAAGAGTATGTAAAGAAATGGATACTCAAACAAATAGTGGAATGCTTCTCAAATGCGTCTACAACGTTTGAGTTTGAGGATCGACATGTTCAGTCAAGTATCAGGAGCATAAATGATGCGGTCAACAAAGCTAAAAGAGAAAAGAGTGGCAACTTGAAGTCATTCGTTAAAAATGTGTGTCAGGAACTTGGTGATAAACTGGTCATTTCCCAAGATGCTCTTGGTGCTTTCATGATCCTGAACAATGCCGACCAGGAACAGTTTGCTCACTGGCTGACTGAGTGTGTGAAGGACATGGCACAAGTCCTTCAAGTGAAGTTTAAAGAAACAAACATCCAAATGAAACTAAAAAAACTAAATGTAAATCCTCAGAACGAGCTTTTCACCAAACTGATTGGATGTGGTAAACAGTGTCCATTCTGCGCAGCGCCTTGTGAGGCAGGAGGAAAAGAACATAGAGAGCACTTTGCTTCACTACATCGGTCTACAGCTCTGGGTACATACAGATGTTCTCTCTCACGAAAACTTGTCACTGATATATGCTCCTCTCTTGTGATCACACCAGACACAACTTTTCAATGTGATGCTACAAACTGGAAAATTCACCACTACAAGCATTACAAAGACATTTTCCCTGATTGGAAAATCCCACCAGATGTAAGTCTTGAGGCATCAGACTACTGGAAATATGTACTGGCAATATTCAACAAGAAGTTCGCCGAAGCATTCACAGCAGAGCCAGCTGATATTCCTGCAACGTGGAAAATGATCACACGTGAGCAAGCAAAGGAAAGCCTCAAAGAGTCATTCAACATCAAGTGAGAGACTCCATGCTTTGTGGTTACAGAGGTGCACATCCTCCCGTATATTCGAGCCTGCAAAGAGCTCAAAGAATAATTAAAGACAAAACCCTCTCCAGCCACAACCTGTTCACCCTGCTGCCGTCTGGAAAGAGATACAGAAGAATCAGCTGGCGAACCACCAGACTTCAGAACAGCTTCTTTCCTCTGACTGTGAGACTTCTTAACTCATCCTCCACCCTCTATATATAAAATATATATATCTTTTTTTGTCTTTCCTATGTAGTGAATTGGAACTACAATCTAAATTTTGTTGTGCAACCCTGTCGTACAAAGACAAATAAAAACTTTGTAATATTGTTAGTACAGTTATATTTCCCCACAACGGCTTACAAAAGGAGAATATGAGAAAATCACTGCAGGGCTCAGATCACATTTAACATGTTGAATGAAAATAATCTGCTTTAACTGTTTATTTTGATGTGGAAAATGTTAAATATGTTGATATATCGGTATATCGAGTCAATGTACATGTTAGGGGCACATGTTAGATGATCAGACTTTGATTTAAATGTCTACATATTTAGCTTCATGTTGTCTCTTCGACTCCAAATATGTGTTTTTTGTTTCTGCGACGTATCAAAATAATCATTCTGTCTATATTTGGTATTGTTCACAAGATTGTTTTAATCAAGTTGTGTGTGATGTGTGATTCATTTTTAATCTGAATCTAGAATCTCTTCATAAAGTATTTGATACAAAGTCTTTTTTATGCTTTTTTAAACACCACTCAGGAGAACATCTTTTTACGTCATGGAAAGTGACGGAAATTGTCTTAATAAAAATGATGTGGTATTGTTTACATTTTAAAATCAAGTGAAGTAAATCTGTCAATTATTTTTCATAACTGATTGTCTTCTCCATTAAAGAATCTGATTCCACATATTTACATTTTAAAAGAATAAAAAATGTTCTTTCCTTATTGTTAACATGTATACTTACCTCTGTTCACTCTATCAATAAAAAGACACAATCCTCAGACTGGCTATGAATGTCTTTAATGTTTCCCAGATCAGAATCACAGCATACAGTGTATAATAACTTCTAAAGTAAACAGAAATATCATCACCGCATTTATTTATATAGTTTTACTGTTTCCAAATATCTACATATTTAGCTTCATGTTGTCTCTTCACTCCAAATATGTGTTTTATTGTTTCTGCGACATATCAAAATACCCATATTTTTTAATAATTCGGTCTATATGTGGTATTGTTCACAAGATTGTTTAAATCAAATGAATTAAACCAACAAACCCAAAAAACAAAACACAACAAACACCACCAAAAACAAAAAAAAAAACACATATGTAAATATATATTTCAGAACTGATTGTCTTTTCCATTAAAGTATCTGATTTACATTTTAAAAGAATAAAAAAAATAATTCTTTCCTTATTGTTGACATGTATACTTACCTCTGTTCACTCTATCAATAAAAAGACACAATCCTCAGACTGGCTATGAATGTCTTTAATGTTTCCCAGATCAGAATCACAGCATACAGTGTATAATAACTTCTAAAGTAAACAGAAATATCATCACCGCATTTATTTATATAGTTTTACTATACTCTTTTTTTTAATAATCATCTTTTTTTAAATTCCATTATTTAACATTTTTCTTCGTCTCAAGTCTTGGGTTTCTGAATTCAACAAAGAATGTAAAAACAAGACAACAGGTGCAACTTGATGCAATCGAGACCAAGCTGGAGATTTATGTAAGTGTGTGTGTGTGTGTGTATCACTGTCCTCGCCATCGTGTGGCGTTAACCATGTGCGGCCCACGCACCACTGACCTGACACAAGATCTCTAAATATAGCGCCGTGAAGCCGTTTCGGTTTGCTTGGCTGACTGCAGTTTTCGGGCGCGTTGAAATAAGAATAAACCGAAATCCAAGCCCCAACTGTGTGAACCACAGGGCTGCAGCGAGTCACTTCATAACACAGACGAGGCAAAGTGTGTGTCCACATACCTCCAGTCTGATCCACCGTTAAACACACGCTCGGACTCTAAAAAGTGCACTGGACTTTTCAGATTTGCTTCACATTTCTTTCATCTCTCAACTGTTTCGAGCATGAAGCTCTTCACTGCTACATCACATCACTGTAAGGTCAACACAACCTCCATAACCACAATGCAACACGGTGTGTGGAGGGAAGAAGGCAGACCACCTGTGCGATCTCCTTTCTCTGAGGCATCGTATGGTATCAAAGCCCTCGTGTCTGGCCCACGTGTGATTCGGTAGCTACATGTAAACACTGCTACATGTGAAGTGGGCGAGTATTTAGTTGGCTGCACTTTGTGTTTAGTGTCTCAGTTTAGAAGTCCTGAACCATGAATCACAGGCCAAGCCCCGACACCATTACATCAGCCAGCCGGTCAAAGCTGACTTTTGTCAGGGCTCTTGGCCTCTCATCAGCAGTATAGTTGGATCACAAGATATTTTTCAAAATAAAAGTAAAAAAAAAAAAAAAAACGCAGAGAAGTTGTTTCGTCGACTACAACCCAAATACAAAGAGAAATGAGGCCACAGTCTTAAATTATAATCTTTCATTGTAAACTAGCAAAAGTGAAGTACAGCATCGTAGGCCCTCTTAGGTCGTGTTGGGCCGCAGTGAAGATGTATTTCTGCTACAGTGACTTTCCTGGTTAGGAATCATGATGCTACAGGATGCCCACATGGTCATGGGCAATGTGAGACAAAGTAAAGAAAAACAAGTCATTTTGTAATGGCATGAAAAATTATCAGTGGCAAGTATTGTTTAGTGTCACCAATAAATTTGAAACCTCAAGCTAGCGGCCATTTTTTAAATTTTTTTTGCAAACTGCACCTGTTGTCTTTTGTTGTCACAAAATAGGCATTTCATTCATTCACTCAAAAAAAAGAAAAAAAAGAAAAACAAACAAGAAACTTAATATTTACAAATATTTTGTCTGTTTGATTCTTACACTTAAAAATGTACAGTTTTGATCCTCTTCCAGATGTTGTGTCTCTCTCTGTCCTGCCACCCAGTTTGGTATTTTTCTTCACACATCCAGTTTCCTCAGAGTGGGCAGACTGCGGTGAGGCAGCCACAATGGCGCCCTCCAGTGTTAGCTTATAAAATAGACAGGGAAAAAGAACAGACCAAACTAAATACCTTGTTTCTGTTTTCACCTCTAGCGGTTTAATTGTTGCTGTGTTGTGGTGAGGTTTACCTCACGACCCCTCACTGCCTCCTTATCCACAGGAGTGAGTACAAAAGGGTTCATATGGGTCTGATCGGACACGTTTGATCCTCCGTAGGACAGATAAGGTATCCTCCTGGCAAACATTGTGGGTAGAAAGATAGCCATGCCTTTGAATGTCCACATTTGCTAGTGACCAGTTCATCCTCTCTTTTAATTCTGATTTCTACATTTAAGGCTGTGAGTCTTTTTCCAATCTCCTCCCAAAGTCTCTTTTCCACAGCGTGCACCTTTCCTCACCCTACAGTCCATCATCGGTCCCACTGCATTCACCCACCTGCAGAACACCCAAATCAGTCGTTTTGTGTTTTACATTGTGCACATTTCCCTTTCAGAGGGCTTACAAAATCTCTGACAGGAGCAGCCGGGTATATTTCTCTCCCTTCTGTCCCTCCCCCGCCACCCCCGTTAGGCAGTAATAAAATAGAAAACAAACAGGCTATAGCTAGAGCACAAGCAAAGACAGCACCGGTGACTAACCCATACTGGACGTAGGCTACCATGTGTTCCTGTGGGCTCAAACAACAGCATTACCCATGATCCATGTTGAAAATCCGTAGCAGAGTGAGGGGGAGTGGGGCATCGCCGAGCTGTAGGCCTGCACATCCTCCCCCGAAAGAAAAATACAGAATTGGAAACAGCAGTTGTCAACTGTTGTGGCTTTTACCCTGTTTGGGAGATCCGAGCCCTCTTTCCAACTGGCAGCTGCGCGCCGCGGGCCGCGAAGGCCCACCGGTTACCCTCGGTGTGCTTAGAGTTTAATTTACAACTGATGAGCTCACAAAAAAAGTCCCTAGCTTAGTGAACTAACCCTTGAATGTGAGGATAATAGCGGAGCTGAACTGAGGTCAGAAATTGTGTAGAACGCAGCTGACACAGTGAAGTCAGGTGTTTTGGAGTTTTGTGGTCACAGCAGGGATTTGATCATATGAGCGTCAGCCTCAAATACAAAGCTAGTGCACTGACAGAGACAAGAAAAGGGAGGGAGTAAGTGAGGTTGATACAGAGAGGGGGGTGTACGCAGCCTAAAGGAAGTTTTAAGTTTTTACCATGGGGGTGATCCTGCCTGTCTGCCTCTCTATCTCTTTGCTGTCTAATTAGGGCCCACCTATGCCCAAGTGAAGCACTTCTGACATCACAGGCACGCACACACACACACACACACACACACACACAGGCACACACACACACACACACACACACACACACACACACACACACACACACACACACACACACACACACACACACACACACACACACACACACACACATCAAACAGAATATGCATGTGCTGGAAATAGAGGTGCAGACAGGGGAAGGTGTATGTAAAAGAGCAAAGGCTGCCTTTCTCTGCTTTGTTTCTCACCCTTCCTGAAATACAAAAATAATTCTGTACAGGCAAGCTACAACAACAGATTTGGTACTTCACATACCCTAAAAAGCAATCATCTCCAAACAGACTGGAAGGAAAAGTAGCTACTGTAGGACGATGGGCTTGCGGTCGGCGTGATGTATCACCTGGTTGGAGAAAACCCCTCTAATGAACACCACGTAGGAGAGAATGAATGGAAGAGTATGTTCACAGTTGATCAACATCTTCTGAGATTTGTGGAAATTACTCTTTTTTTTTTTTTTTTAAATAAATGGGTGTTGGGAGGTGAAGAGGTTTTTGGGTGTTTTTTCCGTGATGTTGTTGTTCTGTGAGCTATAACATAAACCGAAATATCCAGAGCCGATATGATTTGATTAGATTTGGGAAACGTGCATTGACAGATACAGTGTCCTTTCCCCCCGTCATCATCTTGAAAAATAATTCATGCATAGATCCCCACTGAGAAAACCCCTTTATATACTTTCTCCTTTTGTACACATTTATATATAACTATATATAATATCATTTCTCTATATCTATATTTTCAGCAAAAGTTCTTTCCACAAAAAACAACAACAAAACAAATGCTTGAAAAGAAAAAGAAACAGAGGATGAAAGAAAGAAAGGAAAAAAAAGAAAACACAATCGAGGGCCAGTTTGGCACTTTGTCATGAGAACACACAGCATCTGTTAATTGACAGTAAATAGGAATACTCTAGAATTTTCTTTTGTTTTTCTTCTCCCTCGATGAGAAAGCAAACACAGTAGTACATACTTGGCACCAAGAATGCTGGTAGAATGAAAGTATCAGATAACAATATTTTCCTAGCTATATGATTACTGGTGGTACTCTAGGCCCCCTCCTGCAGCTCAGTAGTTTGTGAGTCCCTGGAGCAAAGGAGTGCTGGGGAGAGGGAGCGAATCACATGAATGAGAGGAACAAAGCGGGGATAAGACACAGATGTAGAAAAGAGGACGATAAATGCACGTAACACGCCAGGGAGAGAAAAGAAGAAGAGGATGAAAACTGCAAGGGCCGAAAAGCATTTGTCCTTTTGACTCGTGTCCGGGGGCTTTAGTCTGGAAACAGCATACCTTTGAAAACAGTATCTGTGAACGATCTAAGTCACCCCCAAACTGATCATCTGCTGCCGTGCAGTTCAGTTGCTCCTCCACACGCCACCAGTGGAGCTGCTGAGTTGAACAGCACACGATGGAGGAGGTGGAGTTGTTTGTGGAGAAAGAGAATAGGAGAACAGAACAGAGGCCCGCATCCAGAGGCCTCCCTTCTAGATCAGTGCCAGAGCCAGTCTTCCTGGTCCTTCGGTGGCGCTGCGTCGTGCTAGTCCCTACTATACCCTGGTGGTGGAGTGGGGATGGGGCAGGGTGTTGTTGTGGCCGGTGGAGGGGAAAGTGTTGAAGGCATGAAGAGGCTGCATGCTGGTGATGGTACTGGGGATCATGGTGATGGTGTTCGGCGTCATCAGCGGCACGTCGTCGGGGGCGCGGCGCAGCGCCAGTGTGTAGTCGGGCGGGCAGGCGGGCCGCAGGATGTCGTGGGGCCGCAGGGGCTCCATGTCGTGGTGGGGGTCGTGCTCCGAGTGCTTCATCTGCAGGGACATGATCTCCTCCTCTTGGCTGTGAGCTAGGTCGTTGGCAGGCCCGCCGCGTTGAGGAGACAGCCGGTGGCGTCGCATCTCGTGCCGCTTGTCGCGCTTGTAGTAAAGGGCGGCAAATGCCAGGATGTTGAGGAAGAGGAGCGACGCCCCCACGGCAACTGTCACGCTCAGCTCGGTGGAGTAGTCCCGGGTGTCCCCAGGGAAGAGGTCCTGGTGCGGACGCTCCGAACCCTCGAGCTCCGGGTCAGAGGGGAAGGTAGGGTAAGGGTGACGGGTTGAGCGAGGGCCCGGTCTGACGGGGCCATGGACAGGGCCTGCCGGCGAGCGGGTCGTGGTGGGGAAGAGCTCCTCATGTAGACTATGGAGGTGGGGGACTAATTCCAGCCAGAAGGCCACCTTGTTGGCCCTGTAGTTGTCTCTAACACGAGGTTTTAATCCAATGTGGAGGTACTGCTTGTCCTTCGAGTTGAACTTGGTCCAGATGACCTCTTCAAAGCGGTTGGGTTTGGTGTGAATGAACTTGGTGTCCTGAGGGACTGGCAGGTTGGGGTCCCTAATGGAGGACAGAGGGGACATCTCAGTCAAGATTTTAATCGTCTGGCTCAAAGATTTCTTCAATGCGTCTAAACATTGAATACACCCTTGTGTTTTAAGTTTCTAAGAGAGGACACTAAACTTTTAACAATGCTACGAACATCCGGTTAGTGAGATCAGCCCTTCGCCAAAGACGAAGACACTTCAACTCTACTACTGAAGAGGCACTACACCAGCTAGTTTACCCTGCAGTCGCACCGACGAGCAAAAGGAGGACTTATTACATCATTATGAAATGAAATCATCAGAAAGGCCTACCCAGTCTTGGCGAAGTTGGTCCAGTAAGTCATGACCACAGCGCTCAACATCACATCATTCTTGGAGAAGTTGCACGGGAACAGATCTGTAGCACCGATCATGGGGACGCCAAACACGTACGGTATCTCATCTCCGTGGGCGGCATCGGCCCACTCGGGTCGCGTCTCCGTCTGGCAGTGGTGGTAGAACGTGTAAAAGTAAACGGGCGACTGAAACTCCGCGTGGAGTTTGGCGGTGGCCACTGCCGGCGCCACCCACTGGTGGTCTGTAAACAGAGCTAGGAGCGTCTTCCTCCGCATGTCGCCATTGTCCCTGTCCGCCCAGTCTGTGTACATGAATTTAATGGTTTCCCTCAGGATGTCCTTGCCTGCAGGATAAGACGCGGGAGGGGAAAAGGGACAGGGGAGAGAAAAAAAAAAGGGCAAAGGGATAAAGGAGAAAAAAAATTGTGACACGTTAGGAGGGAAGTAAAGATAGAGCTTGAACATATTTGAGAGATAAGAGTGGTCAACAGATGTGAAACAGGGGGTGGTGGAAGAAAAGAAAGAGGCGCCTGAGTTTGCACGTGTCAGAGATAAACCGATAGAACTGAGCGAGAAACTGAAAGGACAGACTGAGCGACACAAAGGGCAAAAGAGAGAAATATGCCCCGTCAGGGTGAAGAATGAGTGACAGGCACTTGAGAGGAAGCGTGACTGCATTATCCAAATGTGTCTGTATTTTGACTGCCGCCCGCTGCGAGGGCTTCGCGGGCGGATCTGTTAGGAACAACAGCGCTGTGATTGGGAGCCGGCTGCCTGGGGGTTGATGAGAGACAGCATTAATGCCCACGGAGCCTCAAAGGCCAAAGCACAGACCCACCGTGGTGAAAGATGATCTCGATGATAGGCAATCTCTTTAGTATGCCTGTCTTGGTTGATTCACTTGGGCTGGGCTCACATATTAGTTATTTTCTAATTGCTTGCATTTCCACTGAGAGCTGTAGTATTTGACAAGTTGCTGTATTTTATGTCCAGAAAACATGATAATGTCTGTACTGTGCAAATCTAGCTTGATTATCAGGGAACATATTTTTATCCTACGTCATATGTTTAGGTCGTTATCCTATTTGGATAATGATTTATGCCATTTACTTTTCATTTTGGCGATGTTTCCTTTAATTTCAGTTTAATGTGTGTAGACCCCAGGAAGATTTCCTCCACTGGGACCTCTGATAAGGATAGGAAAACGATGACACTGCAAAGTTCTGTCATCTGAGAGGCGGCAGATGAAATAATATGGAGGACATTAAAGTCTGAAAGGAGTATAATGTTGGCAATCCTCACCCTCGGGGTAGCCATAGAGGTTGTCAACAAAGTTGGAGATGGTGTAGTCGAAAGCTGCCGCTGAGATGCCGTCGTTGTCCTCGCTGTCGTCCACAAACTTCAGCCCCTCTCCCTGGTTCACTCCTATAAGGATGTCATAGTTGAGGAACTCCCCCTGGTGGCGCAATAGGGGAAGAACATGTTGAGTCAAATCAGCTTCATTTCTTTTTTTGTATGTGGCATTTATGCCATTGTTGTGAATCTGCATCTTTGTGCTGATGTATAGCTTGTGTTGTGGGACCACCAGTACGAACTCAGCAAGAGACAGAGACAAGAAATCTAGTTTTCTACTTTCATACTGCCATATGTTATCATCAAATATGTTAGCTGTGATCCATCATAAGGTATAAGATAAGCTCTATGAAAACGGTGCTGAACAACCTGTAAGCGGCGATCTAGTGGAGTTTTTAAGTCTTCATAGCCAGTTTATTACACATTAAAGGCTTTGGGATGTGGCTACTTTACCCCTTCTCTTGAACCTTTTGATGCTGCGATCATTTCTTACAGATTATAAATTGTT
The DNA here is from genome assembly GCA_016806645.1 of Ophiodon elongatus. Classification (NCBI taxonomy): domain Eukaryota; kingdom Metazoa; phylum Chordata; class Actinopteri; order Perciformes; family Hexagrammidae; genus Ophiodon; species Ophiodon elongatus. The sequence continues at coordinate 88,381 of JACSYO010002017.1, forward strand.
TTGGGGATGTAATAGAAAATATATTTTTTTTCCCTACTTAACCTCAGTTTATCTCATTTTCTTCCTGTTATGTGAGGCACTTAAACATGCTAACAGATAAGTGACTGATACGCGAAAGCAATATCAGGAATAATAATATATAATAATATATATATATAATCAGGACATTAGTCATGTGCATTTAAAATGTGACATTGTGGCTGCACTGTGTTATACACAGGGAGGGAAAAATAGGAATTAAGACAAAATCAAATTTTTATACATATATATATATATATATATATATATATATATACACACACATGTATAATTATGTTTATTCTTTGGACTATTTATCATCTTTTCTTTACTCTAATAAAATACGGTGTGACCTCGTCTTTGACTGAACTGCTCACAACCTAGACGTGCAAACTGTGTCGAAGAGTTTGTATGTATGCGATCACAAGCCCCCAAAAAGTTGTGAGCCATGGGTCCAGAATGTACCACCAAGGGAATGTGAACAGCGTTTTAGGATGTGAGTTCACACCAGCTTTTAAATGTCACCGCCAGAGCCCCCCCACTCTGTGGAAAGGTCACACTCACACCAACTGCAACAGGTTCTTCATGTTCTCACTGTCTGGTGTGTCATCACAGCTCAGCTCACTCTACTGGCAAAATAAGAAAAGCCAAGTCCAGGCCACATCTGCAGTGCCACCTTTGGTCCTGGTAGCCGACCCTCACCTGCTGCATGAGGATCTCCGGATCGTCAGGCACCACGTCTCCGTCCACCACGGGGCCAAAGGCGATGTGGTAGCGGGCTGGCTGGATGTCCTGGTCCACCAGTTCCCTGAAGTTCTTGCGCCTCAGGCAGTCCACCAGGTCGGCCGTCTCTGTGTAGGTGCAGCCCACCTTCCGGGCCAGGATCTTGGTGTACTTGAGGGGCTGGTAGTTGACAGACCAGCTGGAGATGGCAGTTCCACTCTGGGCTATGGCCCTGTGGAACAGACCTGAGAGGACAGATGGAAAAGACAGGTTATTACTGCATGCAGAGGCAAATATGACTAAGCATGCAAAAATGTCAGGTCATCTCTCTCGTGTCTACATTTCCCCACTTTTTGCAGGCAAGATGCAGCTCTGTGAAGTTGTCTGACTACCGTTCCGTTTTTAAGATAGAGAACGATTCAGAGAAACTGCATGATGTGGCATTCACTTTCTCTTTTTCCACTTTTAGAATTAGAGCATGCTATGGTGCGGTTAGCTCAAACAAAAAAGAAGAAGAAGCAGAACTGGGAATAGGCTCATCTGAGACGTCAAGAGAGCCATTTTCTTCTTTCTTGTGCTGGCTGTTTCTTCTGTCAGACTCTTTCTCTCTCTCTCTCTAGCTGTGCCCCCCCCCTCAACCCCCTTCCTCTTTGTCTCTCTGTCTCCTTATTCCGCCCGTCCTCTGCTGTTTGAACCACTCAAGTGGCTCGTTAAGAGGCCGCCTGCCTCACTCCTTTCCTCTTGAGCTACTTTTTTTCCTTTCTCTTTTCCCTCTCCTGGGCTGAAGATTGGTCAGTTAATTATTAAGCAGAGCCGCAGCGCCCCCCCTCTCCATGGGAAATCAATTATAGTAAAAAGTAGCTTGGAAACAGCTATACCTACATATCTGCACTGAGAAAGTCAGAGTGTGTGTGTGTGGGAGTAAGAGAGAGGTGGGAGGTAGGTATTGTTTTATTCGTCTTCAAAATATGTTTCTTTACCACTCCCTAAGTGGCTCTTCCCTTCCCTGCTCTGCAATTTCCTATATGTGGCTACTTCCTCCTTCTGATATGCCATGTCAGAGTTTCTTCTGTCCTCTTCCTCCTCCTCTATTTCCTCCCTCAATAATGTTATTACCTCTCCTCCCGCTCCCTCCAACACAGGATATGACGGATACTGTCTTCCCCTCTGCATTTCCACTCCCTTCATCATATCAGTATCAATAACAACCCCCTCTCCATCCTGTCTACCACTTCCATCACGCCATCCATCCCATGGGGCTCTGCTGTCGGGCTTGATTTGTGACGCCGTGTTGTTGACATGATTGGTGTCCCTTAAGGGTGGGGATGACAGACTCCTTACCTGGCATCCCTGGCGGGGGAGAGGGGTGGGGAGGGTGAGCATGAAATACAGGAGGCGTCTTTAGGGCTGATGTTAGATGCTGACGAAGACGAGGACGACGATGATGATGATGACGATGGGGTGATGACAAAGCGGAGGCATGAGAATGGACCGGCGGCAGTGTGAGGGGGTTGGTTGTCAGCAACAGCAGACAAGGGGTTAATACAGGCTTCGCCAACCGTTAGGGTCCCTCTGCTGCTAAAGCGTGGGCTGCCCTGAAAAATTAACAATGACTATCAGTAGTTCTGGTTGATATCTAAAAATACACAAACAGGCATCGGGTGGCTTTTGAATGGAGAGAGCTTGTGTACAAAAAGTCTACAATCACTGCTTCAATGTAACATTTTAGAGTTTACACTTCTTCATTTACTTTAACAGAGTCAGATGAGAAGATTTACACCACACTCGTGTCTGAACGTTAAGTACGGACCTGGAGCTCGGAGGTAATTAGCTCAGCTAGAAATGCTTATTTTTGCATTTGTGAAAAAGCCAGACGAGCTGTTAACCTCTGCTTCCTGCCTTTGTGTAAAGTTAAGCTGCCCATCCTCATTCTGTCTCCGAGGTGCTATGTTCAGAGCATTAATATAGCAGCAAACAACTATTTTGCTCTGTGAAGACATAGTGGAGTAGTTTCTACCAGAAGCAGAGAATGGAGTGTGTTGCAATCTGAGCTCCTCAGTGCGAGAGGACTTCGTCATGCACGTGAGTCCCAGTTTGTGTGTCCCACTGTCTACAGCTCACGGGCCGCCGCTTTACACTGCGTTCATCCGACAGTTACCGCTGATAACACCCACTTCCTGCTTTGTCGTGGAAGCATAGCACCCTCCCTCTGGTTAGCCGTAGCCACGATGAGAGCCACGTGGAGGCACTAGAAATGATCCAAACTTAGCACCATTAACGCACAGACAAGAGAGTGGTATCAGTCCTCTCTTCTCAAACAAACGAAAGCATGCTTTTACAGTAACGCTTTTCCTCCATACACGCTATCGAGTGGTTACTCCACACATGGTTTCAATTTGGCATTCTTAATACCAGATATGTGAATAATTTCATAGTCAGCACTGCTTAAATATATCACAATTGGGGTCTTAGGAGGGTTCTACTGCTAAGTGGGTCACCTGCCAACAAGTGGGAAAAGGTTGAATGTGCGTGGGTTAATATGAAGGGTTAGCAGACATCAGCGGTAATTATAGAGGTTGTGTTAAATGGACACAGTGACATGCAGCAGTGCACAGATGTTCACGCAATCTACGATGATACACATATTTGTTCTCAAGGCACAGAATGAGTCAAAGTCAGAGACCTGTTAGACACACACACACACACACACACACACACACACACACACACACACACACACACGCACGCACGCACACACGCAGAGTGGTTATTGAAACAGATGGGTGGTTGTGTGAACACGCTCTCTCTAATCTTTCGCTTTCTCCTCACCCACCATTTCTTCCCTGTTTCTGTCCCGTGCGGTTTGTGTGTGTCTGTGTGTGTGTGTGTGTGTGTGTGTGTGTGTGTGTGTGTGTGTGTGAGTGTGTGAGTGAGATGGGAAATGAACAGAGGGGAGAGATATTGAGGGAGAGTCCTTGAGCGGCGTACAGAACAGAGAAGTTACGATTGGAGGAGGACAGCTTCAGGAACAGCATGATCAAAGGCGGCGAGTGCGTGACCATTTGGCTGCGGGTCGTCAGGCACACTGATCTCAATTCAGATCAAAGTCGATTGGTCCGTGGGCCGCTCACTCTTGGTGGCTCGGTGTTAACACTTAGCCCTCGGGGTGTGTTGTTGGTAATGGGGAGCGTGAGGTCAGGTGGATGTAGGTTTTCGACGGAGGTAGGGCCTCTGTGCTGCAGAGCGGTGGAGCGTTAACAGAGCAAGGAGCGCTCGCCAAGTCAGGTAATGTGGGGAAATGTTGGAGCTCCAGAGTTATTTATCGTCCATAGACATGAACGACGCACCCTGGATCAAACCCGGACTCGCTCATTAGCCACATGGCTGCTTAAATTCTTCAGTTCAGAGGACAAGCAGAGTTTTCCTTTGAGGATAGAGGTGTCGAGCGAACATCACAGGACTTAACGATTTCTGTGCTAAATGCTGCTCGCTGAGTATCCATCTGACCACATGGGTATGGAAGAGCCTCGCCGCTGTGAGCGCATTTACATGGGTCATATATAGGTACAAATATATATCATGATAAATATGCTATGCTGAGCAAAACGCAAGTAATTCCAGCAACAAATACAGGAACAACATTCTTGTTTTTGTTGAGAGTTTTAAAGGTTGATTCGGACGTGCAGGTGTGCATCGCCGTTTGTTTACAGCAAATATATAGAGCAAATACACAGAGACGGTTTGTAAATAGGCACTGTGGCTATTCGGGGATTAGCGAGGACTGATCCGAGCCGAGGACTGAAACATTAACGGACCGGGTGGAATTCGTGTGTCCCCTATGTCAACCCATATGTCAACGTGTGGTTGATGAGTCATTCACAGCGATGGATCACAAGACTCGAGGAATCCCGTGACCAGTGGGGACATTTTGCTCGGGAGTTTTGCCTGTATAAAAAAAGGCAAGTGAACGGTGTGGTGACAGACAAAAATGAAAAATGGATTCTGTATCGAGACAAACAAACGAACAACACAATGCAACGGTCTTAAATTACCCTCCGAGTGGTGCGAGAGGATGAGGAGGTTGACGCAGGACGCCCCGGCTCCGGAGCCAAAGATGGTGATTCTATCCGGGTCCCCGCCGAAGTGGCCGATGTTCTCGTTGAGCCAACGCAGGGCCTGAATCTGGTCCAGCAGGCCGTAGTTCCCCTTCGCGGACTGATCACCTGTGCTGAGAAAGCCTGGGGTATTCGTACGGACAAAGGTGGGTGTAGGAAGAAGGTGAGGGGGAATATTTAAGAGAGAGAAGAGGGATGAGGACAGATGGGAAGAAGAATAAAGAAAGGAGGGTATAGAAGAAGAAGTGATGCAGGGATGGGAGGAGAAGAGAGAAAGAGAGAGAGAAGAGAGAGAGACACAAGATGACGTTAGTATCAGTACATTTAGTATTTAGTACCTGTCTGGCAAATGTTCCCTACTTTGGCCTGTAAATCAGCTCCTGACTCAGAGGGAATTGCATGAGAACAAGTCTGTTTGAGTGTGTGTGTGTGTGTGTGTGTGTGTGTGTGTGTGTGTGTGTGTGTGTGTGTGTGTGTGCAACACGTCATTTATGAACAAGGAGTGACAGACGGAACACAGAGAAAGCAAAGGAAGTGAGACGAAATTGCATTTCCAGCCCCTCTCTTAATGGCGTTTACTCCGTCTAATGGCATTGAACAGGGACTTTTACACAAAGCCACGAGCAGTACAGCAGCCGGCACTCCCAGAAATATAGGTGACCCTAATATGAATCACATCCGTAACTGGATTACAAGAGATGAAACATTGTGCTTGGAATTTAGGATTGTGCAATGCATTTCTTTTTCATTTCCACAAACAACTGTCCTTATTGTATACTCAATATTGTTATGGCATTACACATTATGTGGTTATTTTTACACTCAATTTTTCTCTCTGTGCCATTGAGATCCATTGCTGTTCAGAAAACATCAAAAAAAAAAAAATATTAAAGAATTATTGAGCCTTTGAAAAAAACAATTATACATATATATACATATTCGTAGGCATTTAAAATAAAAAAGATTCACATTTTCATTGGGAACACACAGACTTGCTGAGAGCCACAGACCGGGTGGGGAAATCAAAACATACTAAGAAATGCACACATTGTTGGCTCTGGTCCCTCCAGGGGATTTGTCGACAATTGTCACAGCTGTATAATGCAGATGCTTAATTTGCTTATGTAACGATAACTTGGACTACAGCTACTCTGAACATCTGTACATGCGGCACTGGTTGCACATTCATTACGCGTTCAATACTTTGATCTTATTGAGTGTAGTTTTCTCTAAAACGCTTGCTGGTTCATCAGAGCATTGTAATAATAGCTCACCTCTTCTGTTCGCTGACATTTGCCTCTCATTATTACTGCTGAGTACGTTCGATTGTTCCACCAAAGACCTAAATCATTTCTATTTAAGTGTCCATTAACTGCCAGCTTCTCAGACCCTAATGGGACTCCAATTAGAGCTTTATTAAAGGCAGGTGAGCTGGAAAGGTCACTCATTAAGCCCATACAGTAGAGGTTAAACACTTGTATACAGCCAGATGCTTGGATCCTTCCAAACACACGTCTGTTGTCTGCTCTGGGCGCATAATTAGTGTTATCAGGATCGTTTCCCTACACAGATATTCCTTTGTGCTAAATACATTATAAAATAAGTTTATGTAGCTAGTTTAAAAGTTGTGACTGCGTGTGAGGTTTTCGGTTCAGGACATGGGAGTCAGGTAGTCCTTTCAAGACATGTATTCAGGGTCCAGGTGGTGGGTGGGTTTAAGGGTCCTATGTCTGTGTGGGAAATGATACAGCAGTCGAAATGTGTAAGTTGGAATGTAAAATAATGTAAATCCGGCCAGTGGTTTTTCCATAAACCTGCTGACGAGCAGCCAAACAGACCGAACCGAAACCGAGGTGTAGTCAGTAGCAGGAATTACACAAATGACAATATGAGGAACAGGATTGTCTAATATATGAATGTGGCAATAAGCTGCAGTGACAGGCATGGCCGGGCTAGACCTCACCAAACAGAAATAACAGCACTTCTTAACAAGATACAACCTACTCTACTGGATGTGAACACAGTGTCACCTTGTGGCGAAAACATGATGCAGAAGAATAAAATACACAATGGCGAATGTCTCCCCTTCTAACAGAAGAAGATTGCATGATCACCCTTTTACGCGTACATATTTATACTGAATTTACACTTTTATTTGACCATGAATGACTGCCACTGTCTGCCTGTAAAAAAGGCTGCGATTTTATGGCCAAGGCTTCTACTCACTGAAGTTCACAATATTACCCAATCATTTCTCTCTTCATCCTGCAAGCACAACCCAAATGGATGAATATCCATCATCTCAGGTGATCCGCAGAAGGAAAAGTACCATCATCAACAGGTCAGCCAGCACGGTGTGCTGCTCTTTAAACACCACAAACGCATGCACACAAACAAGCTGCATGTCTGAGTGCATTAATTAGGCCGAGCACAAACACGAGGCAAATAAGCTGCCTAATGCCCTGCTGTAGTCGCCATGATATATTAAACATAACCAAATGTGCTCATGAGGTCATCAATTAAGCTAATTAACGCGATACGAAGCAATACTTCTATGTCAGAGGAGTTTCTTGCACACAGTGCGGGATATTAGGCGGGAAGAAAAGATCATCTATTGCTACGTTTTGCTGGATAGTTACCACAAAAAAATAAAAGGATCCCTGCGCTTGTGGGACATCGAACTGCAGAAGTGACTGATCTGAGCCGCACGCAGCCGGCAGACAGCAAAGATCCTATAACGTTGTCTTGTTACAGCCAAAGCCGCTGTCTTCCCCGTGCCTTCACGCTGTGTCCATCTGACTGTGAGTCAGTGTACAACAGCGGGCCACTTCACCCGTCCTCCTCTTCCTCTGTAATCTGATAAAAGGCTTGGGGAGAAAAAACAAAAAAAACAAAAACAAGAGGAGCTGGTTAAAACGCCGCAATGCGAGATGAAAGCACGGCTCTACATGAATATCCTTTAAAATGGCTGTGGTAGGGAATGGTGGTTAGAGGGGGGTGCAGGGGGGAGAGAGAGAGAGAAAGAGAGAGAGAGAGAGAGAGAGAGAGAGAGAGAGAGAGAGAGAGAGAGAGAGAGAGAGAGAGAGAGAGAGTAAAGGAGAAGGAGAAACGGATAGTGGGTGTTCTGTGAGTCCCGGATAGAGGCACAGTGTTTCATCTGCCTCCAAGACACCAGGGTTTGGCTCACACACACACACACGCACGCACGCACACACACACACACACACACACACACACACACACACACACACACACACACACACACACACACACACACACACACACACACACACACACACACACACACACACACAGGGACTCTGATCAAAGGCTGACACTACAGAGAAGACTGCCTCCTTTTCTCTCCACCTCCCTCTCTCTCTCTTCCACACACACACGCACGCACGCACGCACGCACGCACGCACGCACGCACGCACACACACAGAGCCTGTGTATAATCACCCGAGCGTGCTCGCCGAGGGCCCTTTTTCCTCGCCTTTTGACCGATCCTTTTCGGGGGTCTATCCTAGAGTCACAATGAAGCCGCGGTGGTCTTTTATGTGCCATCAGAGAGCCATGACATGACATTGCGCTTGTAGCACCGATGTCGTACAGGTTTCTTGTGTGTGTGCAGCCGTCCCCGTCGCGATGATTTGTGTGCACGCGCGCAGAGGTGCATGCATCTGTGACTTTGGGTGCAGCCAGACATGTGATTATGATTTGTGTGTGAGCGGTGTGGCTGCTGGGTGACAAACGGTGCTCCTAACACACTATATCCCATGTGAATTCATTGTTTGGGGTTGACATGGGTGCCAGGCCTCTCCGCGTGAGCGTGTGTGTGTGTGTGTGTTCTTTGGCAGCATAGCAATTATTGTCTATCAGAGGAGAGTGTGTGTCGTCCAGAGAAACGAACAGATGTGGGCGGCTCGAAGCCTCTGAATAATGGATAGGATGCACACATTGTCGACAGCACACACAAACACACACCTCGGATTGTGCCTGGTTCTTTCGAAGGTGATGAAAGCCTAAAGGCCGCACGTTCGCAAAATGGTGTCTAAGTGCATTATTGCGATTACAGCGGTGTACCTCAACCTTCCGCCGCGCCAAACGCTTTGCCATTTCACGCCGGATGACGCAAGGAAAGGGGAAGGGTTTTGGGAAGAGGTAGAAAAAAAAGGGGGAAATGTTTTCCACAAACACCAATCTGGCCTAGACACAGTGATTGGCCTTGGGTGATTCGCTGCGCTCTTTTCTCCCGTATGGTGCACGTTCTCTCTCTCTTTATTATAACTATGGCCTGGCTGTGACAACCAAATTATCTGTGAAATTATTCAGATTTTATGCCCTCACACTGGGCAGGACCCTTCTAAGTGTGTCTGTGTGTCTTTGTGTATATGTCTAATGTGCGATATACCCTTTCCAGAGCAGAAAAACAATAGCATTTTGAGATGTGAACAATCAGCCGTTTGAAGGGGAAACCTGCTCGATGCCGGTAGCGGTCTGCACACCTCCCTAATCTCTTCCTCTCTTGCCATTTCCCATTTCATCCATTTTTCTTTCTGCAACAGTCCCCGCTGACATAGCAGAGACAACAACTGCAACGTCGGCCCACATTCAGTAAAGTGGCGCCGCATCCTCTGAGTTCAACAGGCATAAGATGTTTGTGAAACCAAACCTCAGTTATTAAACTATTCCTGGTATGCATGCTTTTGCCTCCATATATAGTAGTTTTCATTGTGATTGGCGGAGTGCGCCATTCAAGCAATTGATTAAATTGCTTACCTTTGCACAAAGGAAATATTGTATGTATGTAATCCAGCATTTGTAGTTTTATCACATTGATATTAACTGTATTACTGTATAGCTGTATTAAGTTACTGCTAATGCTAACCCAACATTTCCTACTGCCGCTGCTTCTCATTTAAAGCATTCAACTAGCAAAAACACTGAGTAGCTTATGTTGTCCTCACTGTTCGCTGGGTTTTATTTCAGACAAAAGTAGCCGCTCCACAAGTGTTTGCTGTAAAAGTAGTGTACAGTTCCTTTGACCACCAGGTGTCGCCAAATCAACACAGACAGGAAATAAAATCTTGAGCAATACAACTGTAAAGTGAAATGCTTTGGTTTGTCAACTTTTCATCAGGTTTTTTGACAATGTCCTCCCTTTCTCTTTCACTGGTTTTCCTTTTCATTGGATGCCCCTTTGCTCGATCTCCGCAGTCCCCTGTGGCTCAGTCCATCTTTCAGGGTTTAGTCTGGTGCTAAGGCTTACTAGTCTCTGAAGTCCTGTCCTTTGTGTGTGTGTGTGTGTGTGTGTGTGTGTGTGTGTGTGTGTGTGTGTGTGTGTGTGTGTGTGTGTGTGTGTGTGTGTGTGCTTGTGTTTGGATGTTAGCGGGTGCACTGTCATTGGACTTTGTTTCAAGCCTTGTCACTCTCTCGCTCCCGCTTTAACAAAGTCGTGGACACGTGTGTGTGTGTGTGTGTGTGTGTGTGTGTGTGTGTGTTTGCGTCAATGTGTTTTGATGTCGTCTCAAGCTGTGTGTTGTCATACTGTTTGCTCTGTGTTTGTGTGGTACAACAACACAGAGACGGCGCGACAGCAAGAGAGAAAACTTGTGTGTGGACGCTGGTGAAAGAGAAACCAGGCCAGCTCCCAGCAGAGTACGACCGTGTGCCCACAAGTGTTCCTCACAGCCTCAATCTGCACATGCATGTTTATGTATTAGAGTGTGTGTTTAGCACTGAGGAGTGCGACAGCTCTTGTTGTTTTTTTTGTCACGGGCCGGTTGAAGTGTGTCAGAGGGATGCAGAAGAACACACACACACACACACACACACACACACACACACACACACACACACACACACACACACACACACACACACACACACACACACACACACAGAGGAAGGATGACAGGGAGCGAGAAGGATGAGAGCCTCTGACAGAGACAGAATGAGCCACAAAGGGACAAACACAGTCAGAGGAAGTGAGATGATACATTGTCAGGTGTGTGTGTGTGTGTGTGTGTGTGTGTGTGTGTGTCCACAGGGACAAGAAGAAGGGCCGGTATCTATTTCACTCTCCTTCTTTAACTAGAGTCTTTACAGAGTGGCGGTGTGTGTCTATCGATCAGGTTTTGTTGCCCTGTGAACACTTTTACAACCCCAAGGAACAATAGCTCACCTGCCTGATCACACACTCCCACCGTGATCCTTCTCAGGTGTGTGTGTCTGTGTGTGTGTGTGTGTGTGTGTGCGTGTGTGTGTGTGTGTGTGCATGCTCAGAATCACAAAGCCTTCCTCTCCCCTGTCTCATTTCTTCTGTATTACTTCCCTCGCCTCTTCCTTCCCTGCTCCCCTGTTGATCCATCATTTGACCCCCTTGGGTGTTGCTGTCCCTGGGGAGGGCTTCTATCCAGTCAGAGGGTAATGGCGGGTGAAATAGGGGTGCCGCGGGCCAGATTGGACACAATGTATGGCATAATGTGTGTGGGTGTGTGGACAGCATCTGTACAAAGATACGGTAATTGTTTTTTAGTCATTGCTGTGATGGACCACAGCTGAAAAGACTCCTGTGATGCTTTTAGAAGACCAGAGTCATTATTGCTGTGTGTGTGTGTGTGTGTGTGTGTGTGTGTGCTTTGTATCTCACCGTTGAGACTCATGATGTCATGTGAGAGGTGTTGACCTCCATAATACCATCGTTTTAGTCCACATACTAGGGTCTAAATTATAATATATTAAAACTATATAATATATATACAATCTATAATCATATATTAATTTGATTTGATAATTGAGGTCAGGTCTGGTACTGAGCTTTGCAGGTGCCTGAGTTGTTCATTACTCTGCCACAAGCTGCCAGTTTCTGACATCTTGCTTCTGCATGTTAATGGGGTCCTTTTCAGGCCGGACAAAAAATATATTTTTCTGAAGATTGTACTGTAGTGGTTTGGTTGAACGAGGTTTCTGAACTCAGCATGAATCATAATCATGCGAAACCGTACCAGATATCAGAAGTCTTTCTCGCCTCCAACGACGTAACTGTCAGGTCGAATGGCGGCGCCGGATGCAGAAAGAACAGCAGATTTTGCAGCTGCGGACTTTCTGGGTCAACACAGCACACACACCGAGGGGTTTATTGCTTCGATCGGCTACATTTTCCCATCTACACTGATTGGACATTGAACATGAAAAAGGTGCTGAATTTTCCCTTTAAAGATTCTCCATACGTTTGCCACGACGAGCCAATATCTGACTTTTAAAGTCGCTGAGCACCTGTTTTTCTCAATCCCTTTCTTAACATGAGCGATGTGGTCTTACGTGATCACGAAGCTTTCTGCCACAGAAACAGGTTTGTCCATTTCAACTGACAGAATCCATTTGATTAGCCTGAGCTGTTTTCACTGGTTTGAAGTGGACGGGGGCTCAGGTGCCATGTACTTCCATTTATCAATCGCCAATCAGCTAAATTTGATGTCAGTTGTGGGAATGTTAGCAGCACTGTCAGTCAAATCAGATCAAGCTACACCCACGCAGTCCTGATAACGTTTTTGAGTGTTAAACTTCACAAAAAATACCTAAGTATGTTGTTTGTTTTTTTTACCATATTCTGACCGTTATTCCCTAGAATGAGTCAAGCTACAAAGAGACTGCATCCTACATTTCCCATGATCCAACCCAACATCATTCTTTGGCCAACGCACACAGATTTCAAACTCCATGCTACCAGTTTGCAACGCAGGACTTCCGTTAAAAACGTGCACCATCCAATTACAGGTCAAAAGCTGAGATGACCCTGATGACATCATTTGGGTCATTCAGCAAGCTCCTCCAGAGAAGCACAGTATTAGTATTCATCATGATGAGTAAACTGACTTTGACATGTAGTTGGTGGAGCAGACCCAAATTTTAAAACTCAAAATAGGAAGGAATAGGATAATAGGAAGAAATAAGATTTAATGAAAAAAGAAAAAAATCCAAAAAGTGCAGAAAAAAATCTGTTTATACAATGCTTCTGACCAGGAACGGAGGGGGAAAAAAAAGAAGGTATGGAGAGGGGTGGGAGGTGGGAGGAGGAGGAAAACAGGAGCTAATGAATCCCCAAACTGCTGTCCATGTCTGCTCCAGCAGCAGCAGCAGCTGTGCGGTGGTTAGGATTTACCGGGCAAAACAAACAAACAGTAAAAATAAATGGATAAACACTCGTTGTGTGTCTGCAGGAGTGTGACAATGTGCGCACGCGTGTGTCTCGGCGCATCGGAGTGTGCTCGTGTGCATGTGGTTCTTTAATTTGTATGTTTATGTGCATATGCTGGTGTGTGTGTGTGTGTGTGTGTGTGTGTGTAGCTCTGTCTGTGAGCGCTTCGTGTGCGCCATTCCCCTTCTCTTCATGTTTTCGCCTTCCACGCCTCGCGAGTGGAATGAATGGCTGTTGTGTCTGTGCATCACTGGAGCTAAAAGTAGACCTCTGCTATTCCACTACGCGCTGGCAAAATGCTGCAACACTTCAAACGGAGCTCTCGCTGGGTTGGCCTAGATACTGTAACACCTCCTCACGCAGCACTCAGTTTGCATGGCGCTGAATAAAGCCAGCGTGGTGCGGTTTAGCTGAGCATGGGGGTTTTGTTCAGCTGGCAACGCTCATGGTTTTATGGACCCATTTCATCTGACCATTTTGTCATGGCTTATTACTACAATGATCAGTGTGCAATGCTAAAAACATGCGCTAAGAAAGCGTGGATCGATTTTGGTTCACCATCCTCTATTATGGCTCCCTCGTGAATCGATATTCCCTGTTAAGTTAAGTTCTTCTATGTTCCGCAGTGAACAGAAAGCCCCAGTATTACATGTTTCACATCAACACACGTTCAATGACAGAGGCTCCGATTGGAAAAGTGTTTGGATTCATTATTCAGTGGATAGCCTCCTTCTCAACTCGCAGGGTCGGCCCCCACGCTGGGCGGAGCGTCAGCGCTGAGGCGCTCCTCGCCCTGCTGCACGACTGATGTACCAAACCTCGACACGGCTAATCTCAGCGTACTCATCCTCCTCACACACACACACACACACACACACACACACGTTGTACACGATCATCCCGTCTATCAAAAGTGAAACAACATAACAGACATTCATCGAGATGTCTCATGTTTCCCCCTTTTTTCCGTGGCAGTGTAATTAAAATATGCAAATTATGTGATAAAATGCATTTCACTCTGATGGTGACATTGTCAGTTATGCCGAATGCCTTCAGTATTGGAAGGTAATTGCAAGATAAGGGCCGGCATCGACAGTGTGGATGACAGGGGCCTGTGTGTGTGTGTGTGTGTGTGTGTGTGTGTGTGTGTGTGTGTGTGTGTGTGTGTGTGTTTGCGTGTGTGTGTGTGTGTGTGACAAAGAGAGCTTTATCTCCAGCGCATAAAGAAACCAATCTGACTCCTGCCTCATAAGTGTGTGGACGACAACTTCTCAAATCCCTCTCGATTACTCCTTAAACCCCCCCCCCCCCCAAGTACACACACACACACACACACACACAAAAGAACACACACTCAAGGCTTTCAATTACCTTGGCCTTCCAATTGCATGTATATGTTGGGTTTTGATGATAACTGGTTCAAACTGTGGCCGACCAATAAAACTTGCACGGGTCAACACGGCAGCGTGCACGCGATGACATTGTCCAAAGAAAACCATCTTTCTCCAATTGGGAGAATTGATCAGATGAATTTAAAGGGTAACTTCGGTATTATTCGGCCCTATTTTCCCATATTTTTGTGTTGAAGTGACTAACGGGGACAACAATGTTTGAAACAGGTCCGGTATTGAGGGAGAACGCTGCAAACTCCAGCCGCCAGACGGGCGATATTGTGATCCTATTGGGCAGCTCCCTGGATGTCAATGTACATCCACTGACCGGCTCAGATTATTATTATTTATTATTTATTTAATTAAGTGTCTGACAACATTATGGAAAGGACCCTGAAGAGAAATAAAACCTCTCTTTACCGTTCGCTTCCTTTCTGTTATAGTGTTATGTGATTCGATCAAAATCTAATTTACTGATACAGTTTCATAGGGCTGCCACGACTCTCATATTCAAACTTTTCTACCATTCGTCGTCCATTTAGAGAAAGTCGTCACGACATATTTTTCACTCAGAATTATAATAAATAAATGATAATAAGAGCAAAATCTTATTTATTTATAATGAATTAAAATGTATGAACATTACAGTTTAAGTACAAATCTCCACACCCAGGCACGAGTTTTATTGAAGATCTATTATTGATGCATTGATGGACATTTCAATGTTGTATCTGGTTGGTGTTCGAGCGAATGTCATTGAACTTTTTTTTTTACTTTATATGTATTGAGTTGTCTAATCTATATTAATACTTCATATTAAATGCATTGATAATAAGTATTTTTATGAATAAAAATGACAAAGTAATTCTATAGTAACTATAGCTGCCAAATGCATGTAATTGAATAAAAAATACATCGTTTTTAAATGTGGTGGCGTGGAAGTATGAAGAAATATCAAATGGATAATTTCAAGTAAAGCACAAATAGCTCAAAACAGTCGACTTAAGTAAAGTACTAAGTTACACATACACTGAAAACTAAACACATATTTTGATTATGAAAGGCCCCGTGACACTGGCAAGATGACACATGGTTGGTGACATAACCTGGAGGAGTGAAACAGTGTGGACCCAGAAGCCAAAGGCTTCAGAATAAAATAAAAGACATAACAAATTAATAATAATCTTTTTTCAGAGGAGATGTTTTCCCTATTCACACCATCACATGCAAATGGGGAACTCTGCTCCCATGTGCGGAGCCCGATAACACTGTTTGTCATACTTTGTCTAATCACCCATTGTTCTGAATGCATGGAGTTAATGCCCCGAATGACATCGCTCTAAAAAGGAGAGGAAGGCCACGATTGTCTAAAATACGATCAACTCACGAGACTCGTCCGCCTTGTGACGTAAACGCAGTCGCTGAAATCTGAAACATTGTAACATTTGCTGCTTCAACCAGCAGGGCCGTGATTCATCAGCAGGCTGTAGCAGAAGAACCAAAGTCCCTCTCCCCATGACCGTTTATGGACAGAACTAACGGACTGCCAAGTCCTCAAGCGGCCTCAAAATATGATATGATGTCAATACCATTTACATGATTCAACTTCTGACCTGCAACCTTGACTGAAAGTCTAGCCGAGATAACTGTCAATCATGGTTAAGAAATGTGTATGAATTTCAATAAATCCAGTTATGCCAACTACAAGCCAAAGATGCTACATTAGATGTTAGTAATACATAAATAAATATGAAGGCAATATATATATATATAAAATCAATAAACTGGAAGGGCACGCAGACCTTCGCCAAGGCCAGATCTTGCAATGTTAGAGAAAGCTAAGAACGTTTTGTGTATCCGCCCCAGGATTTGGATCCGCTCTAAAAATGAAATGCCTTCTCCCTTGTCCCACGCTACACCATTCCACCAAGTTTGATGAGAATCGGGCCAGCGCTTATTCCGTAATCCTGCTGACAAAACAGACAAACCAAACAGAGAACATAACCATACCATGGAAGAGGTAATAATATCAGTCTATTATTAATCTTGGAGACACGTGTATTTTTTTGACCATCAGCTGTGTTATGTAAGCTGACCAGGGCTTTGCACGCATCTACACACAGCCGTCTGATGGATCCCCAACGTAGCTTTGAAATGATCAGACACACTGCTTATGAACATTGCACTTCATGCAGTATGTCGATAAATTACACCCCCAGGGTCTGTATCCACGAGAGAGCCATATGTACGACGCCGTACGATAGCATCCCAGTTATCACAAGGACTGGGTAGTCGCCAGGGGCAGCAAATGGCCGGGGACCGACCGAAACCAAAGTCATCAGCGGAAAAGAATCAAGGAAAAAAAACGAATAAAAGCGTCTTCGTGTCCTCAACGGCGGCAGACAACAATGGAAAGAACTGAACAATCAGCAGGGCGAACACGCACAAAGAGAAAGCACCTGTCAGGTAGCGGTACGCAGGGTACCTTGATTGGCAGTGCACATCTATTCCTGCAATTTTCCCACCACTGTTATCGAGTGTATCTGTCCCTCGCTGCCTTTCTTCTCTTCAATTCAGCCAGCTGTGCCCGGACAAGCCCGTGCATTAATGGAGCTTAGTGTGTGTGTGTGTGTGTGTGTGTGTGTGTCCCAGAACTGTATACAGTATGGCGGTATTTCAGAGACTGTCCCTGAGCTGCCGACATCACAGCAAGAGCGTAGAATACATTTCGTCCCCGCTCCTTTTTTTAATCTCGCCGTCCATCGCCCCCCCCCCTTCCCCCTTCCCCCTTCTTCTGATCTCTGAGGCAGACTCGTCTGTAAAGGCTGCCTAAACATGAGCTGGAACACAAGTACTGTGCTGTGTTCAGTGTCAAGGAAACGCAATTTCGTGACGCAGAACGAACACTTTCACTAAAAGTGCAGACGCCTTTGTAGGAACGACGTCTGAAATACTGAAGAAAAACAAAACCAGGTTGCTCTAATTGGTGACAGATCTGGGATGTTTTGACATTGTGTGAGGCTGTATTAAGAGAACTCGGGTATTGTGTTCCAAGATGGCCATCGATAGATTCTATTTAAAGCTGCTAACAGAGCCATTAGCCAGAAAAGTTCTTTGGACTTCCACTTTTTTTTGTTACATTTCATATAATAGTAGTTTTCCTTTTTCCTCAATGTCTTGTAATGGTTTGTGACAGTCTGCGTTATTGTTATTATTTACTGATGTGCCAGCCAGGTATTGTCCTGACCAAAGTTATTAAGGTATTTGAGCCAGATACCCGACAAGAAGCACAAAGGCTGCGCACATACACCTTTATTTGTTAGCAACTTAGAGAGAGAGAAAAAAAGCCACTCCAGTTCTCTTATTCAAACCTTCAATACAAGGTCTGTTTTTTAATAGGCAGAATAAGAAATGCTCTGTGTAGAAATAAATGGAAATAGCATCAGATCCTTCAATTTCAAGCTATTGATACTTTTGTCTCAGATGAAAAAAGTAACAGTTCAAATACAATTTAGTTCATTAAACCACCTGCTATTCAAAAACATTGACTGACTGACTTTGGTTATCGCCATCTTGTTATGTTGTTTTCTTGCAACCAGAAGTGACACTAGAGGGCGGAGCTAAGTACAACCCAACGCTGAATAAGACATTTTTAGGCAGCCAAAATGTGAAAGGGTTAAAGTTCTAAGACGAAAACACAGACAACTCCCAGACCGGACAGAGCAGTGGTAGCTAGCTGTCAATCACATTGTAGCCACGCTCTAAAGCATACCCTGCTTTATTGTCTATTTTAATCTAAATGGGAGCATCATTTACTAAATGGACATGTCACATCCTGTTATACTGAAGAAGACTTGAAACTAGTGCTTAAGGCCCTAAAGTCATGTCCACCATGTTTACTGAGTGGGAAATAGGCTCATTTTCTCATAGACTTCCATACAATCAGACGTATTCTTTCAACCAGAGGAGCCGCCCCCAGCTGGCCATCAGAAATAATGCAAGATTGGCTTCACTTTTCAGAACCGGAGCCTTCTGCCAAAGTATCGTTACTTTTAGTGTGTAGATAGCAACAGGCTCACAACCAGTAAGTCCGTTTCACTGTGTGGTAAAAGTACTAGAGCTATAGCATGCCATGTGACCTTCAGTTATGCCACCAGAATCACAGTGCAGCTGGCGCCATCAGGGTTTGATTATATCTCTGGAAACTCTGAGACGCCTCCCTCATGTTTATGCTTCTCGATGGCCTGTAATCTTACTGAATGGGCAGGAAGGTTCAGGAGCAAACGGGGTTTAGGTTCATACCTTGAACTAAAACCTGAGCGGTGTCCATGTCGTCCCTCTTCCCATCGCAAAACAATGGCTCAAGCTGGTGCAAAGAGCTAGAGGATGAGGCCTACGGTACGTAAAAAAAATGGATAGTCATAAAAATGTGTACAGAGTGTGTTGTCAAAAAGCGAGAGAGAGAGAGAGAGAGAGAGAGTGGGGGAGAGTAGTTAAAGTCAATATGTACGCGCGTGTACCTTGAATCTACAGAAAGGCTGATATGAAAGAAGTCCAAAGTCTTGATGAATAATTCATACAACAAAAATAAATAGATGCAAGGCAACTTGGAAACCCTTCAGTGTGTCACATTTTCTTTATTAAACATGTCATGGTTCAGTACACCAGAAATGTCCATTATTCAGATGATTTTAAGTTACCATCAAAAACCAAGCTATGAAGTCTTTAAGTTTAGCAGACCATAAAAGAACCAAAAAAATAAATAAAAAATGCACTTACAGATTCCACTCGGCCGCACTCGAGGTTTTTGACAATTATTTACACTTGAGCACAGAGCAGAGGGATTAAATCTTCTGACCCATCCAAAGTCACAGTTTGGCCGATCAATTTGCTTTTTTTCGTGCCATCGGAAGTTTTGCCAGCAGAGATTGGCAGTTACATCGCTTCTGCTGGACGACCAGATGAATGAAGATTGTAAATAGGCATCATATTTTCTGCTGGCAGGGAAACTGCTCCACTTTGGATGTGCGCTGACTTCCAGCCAACCCGCTATTAGCGCGCGGATACTTCCCGCCTCGGGGTGGGGTCCAAGAAACGCGACACGTGTGCAAGTCTCAACCGGGTGAACTGGGAAAAGAGGCTCACAGCTCTTCAGTTTTCTTCTACTCGCTTCCTCGCCACCTTTCGCTTTCTTCTTCGTAACCCCCCCCACCCCCGCAGCTCCAACCAACGCCATCGGCCTTTTCGGCGAGTCTTACCGCAGTCTATCACCCTCCCACACTATTAGACTTATCTTAGCTGGAGTTGCTCC
This sequence comes from Ophiodon elongatus, assembly GCA_016806645.1. Lineage (NCBI taxonomy): Eukaryota > Metazoa > Chordata > Actinopteri > Perciformes > Hexagrammidae > Ophiodon > Ophiodon elongatus. The sequence goes on from JACSYO010002017.1 coordinate 108,143, forward strand.
TAATTTGGCAGCCTCGCAGCAGTGGGTGTAGAGTGTTGAAAGTTATCAGAGTGAGGCCAGCTCCCTATTTGGCAGGCAGAGGGGCAGCGCCACCGCTGTCTGTCTGCCAGGTTGATTAATAAGTAGTGGCAGAGCGGCTACGCTAACAGACTGGCCTGCCCGGGCGCTTCACAGAAGCTCTGCTAAATTAATGCCACACAAACATACACACACACACACACACACCCACACACACAAGATTTGTTTACCTACACGCAACTACACACACCGATACTCCTTCCGTCTCTCTCTCACACACACACTTGTTTTCTGCACACACGCAAAACTGCAAACAATATTGCAGCACACTACAGGTTTGCTGATAGAGCAGAAGAGACGTACTAAGTTGTAAATTTAGCATAAACAGGAGGGGGGGAAAAAACACACACACACACACACACACACGGCGTAAAACTACCTCTCGCCTGTTATCATTTCTTTTTTCAGCAGCGAGGCGTTTGAGTGACACCTGATCAGAGCGGCATTATCGCATTATTGTGAACGCACCATTTTTCTTAAGCAGAGCAGGCAGCCATAACGGAGGGCTCCCCGTTTCTATACTGCAATTAGATACCGACATGACAACATGGGGGTGGAGGGGGGGGCAGGTACATGTGGGGTGTAACGTGCGACAGCAGACAACAGGAGCACGCAACTGAAGTCAAGCAGCTGTAAAACGTTTCGTTTGGTTCAGTTGGCGCTCGTTTTTTTTTTTTGTCCCTCTTTTGAGGAAACTCGGTGGTCGGTCCGTCCCTCCGTCCGTCACGTGGCTCGGATGGCACTGAATGTATGGGAAAATTGAAGCTTTTCAGCATTGCGTTCTGGCATTAAATCTTTTTTCATATAAAAATAAATCACAGTTTGACACATTTGTAGATGACTGGGAACTGCAGAGGAGCAGAGCATTCTTTTCCACCTCGCTGTTGCCCTGTGCATTTTACTTTTGGGTTTTCATTCATGCTATTATCACAGTTCTTGCTATAGACAAGAAAGAAAAAGAATGGGTGAGAAGCAGGGTGCAGCTATTCTTTGAAATCTCAACATCTCAACAATCTGAAGTCCCCCTCCAGTCAGAAATGTGTTTTTGCTTCGTGCCACTTCACTTTGGATGTTTGACCCTCACTGTTCAGGATGAGGGATGTGCAGAGTTTGACACGAGAAGCATCTGCTGAAGGAGGAAAGTTTCTCTGTGCTCACCTTAAACCTTGGTTTAACACATCTGTGCTTATGAGCAGGATTGTGTGTCAAATATGGAGTAATGGAAACACTTCTGTGAACCACAAATTGCATGTGTTATAACGACATTAGGCTTAAATGTCTTACTATATAGGCTATTTAAAGACAGAAAATGTAAATGTAAAATAAGGCGGGCACAATGCTACATTTTTCTTGTCAACAAATACTCTTAAAAGTCCAAATAATGTAATAATGATGTGATCTCGATTAATTCCGACACCCTTTGTCTTAAAGGGTAAATATTTTTCCGAAACAGCTGGGCACTGCAGTTCACAACAAATACACGTTTGGTGCACTAATGAGTGTGGCCCCACAAAACCACCAAATGAGTTCATACGCAGACATTTTCAATGGAAAATGAATTTGCACTGTGACATTAAATGAATTATAATATATCTGCACTTATGAAGGACTGTCAGATGCCCTCTAAGGTTTCCTTACACTCTAACCCTCATCTCGCAGCAACTGGAGGTCTTTCTTCTCCACTCCCACGGTGGCTGTTCAGTGTGTGTGTGTGTGTTTGTGTGTGTGTGTGTGTGTGTGTGTGTATCAATGGTAGCATTACCATGAGCTGCAGGTGTAA
>JACSYO010002017.1:115000-170000 GCA_016806645.1 Ophiodon elongatus
GGCGGCGGAGGTGGAAATGCTGGATATGCGTCCTAACAAAAGGCTTTGTGCTCTCATTGTTTTCCTTGCAGGGCAAACAGGGTGTCTGTGGAAAGGCCGATAAGAGCGGAAAAAAAGCACGATTCCATGAAATAATATCCCTTTCCGACCAGAACCAGAGGTGGTATACGTGTGTGTCTGCGTATGTTGGTTGGCAGAGAGAGATGAGAGCATTAAGCCATCCTAATACTGTTGTTTTCTTTGGGGAGTTTGCACCGATACGGCGTACATCCACATTTCCATTAGCGCATACGCAGGATTAGGTGCCGTGTGGACGGTATGTCAGCGCCGATAAGATGACTTCGACTGACATGTTTCAATGGATTACGCTGTGTGCCAATATCAACCTTATTTAGATAACCTCTGCATTACGGAGTGTGCAGTATTTATTCTAAATAAACACACAGCAGGGCTCCAGTTATGAAAATAAATAAATAAATAAAAAAAAACATGCCAAAATGATGCCACGGCTTGATAGATGATATACGTTTTTCATTTCCTGCCTACAAAATGATTTCCGGTGCTTGGAAGAGTTATGCTCAGTGTGACCCTGTTGGTGAAAAGATCAAGGGGGGGCTATTCAGTTGCTAGGCCGTTGAGATTGGCCCGCACCGCGATGGCTATCCGCCGCAGATGACCACGATGATAGAGATGCTAACGATAGCCCATGGCCAATGGCCCGGTGACAGCATCCGTTAAGCTTGCGCGCCGGCAGGACGAGCGTGCCTAATCCACAACACGTCAGGATGAAACCCCCCCCCCCCGCCTCCCCGTGTGCCGCCTGACACTGCAGCGAGAGTGATGATGACCTCACTGTATGGATTGCTTATCAACAGGGTTTCTTGTGATGTTGATCAGAGCATGCTAAAAGGGGGGTGGGGAGGTGCTGAGCAAACGAAAGGAGGCAGAGGCAGTCGATGCGCCATTAGACTTGCTAATTGTTATTGTATCCAGGCTTGAGTTATATCACAGCGGAATGGCAGAGGAGCTCACACTTTGAAGGATGTGAATGTGTCTATTTGTGTGCGAGTGGTGGCTGTGTGTCGAGCTCGGGCGATGGAGGAAACATCCCTCAACCGGCGGTGGAAGATACAGCACTCGTTTAATGACACAGAAAAAAAAGGCCCATGTGGCGAGGTGAAAATAGATCTCTACAAAAGGGATCTAAATGAATTACGAACAAACACGAGAAACTTGTTTGCATTAAATATTAACACCCTCCAAGTCTCTTATTTAGTGCGTGCATCTTCACAGAGTGTGCCTTTGTCTTCATGGTGTAGGCTTTGACACAATACTGACTCGACAAAAGCTGGACCTTCCAGGTGTATTGATAGTACAATCGACTTACAGCCCTTGACTCCACATAGGTGATCTTCAGCATGATCATGTGATCATGTGACCAGTGAAGATCTAGGCGTGTCGTATTAAAGGGAGCGAACGCTTCCGCAGACCTGTATTTTCATACGTGTAATTAATTAAGATCGCGTTGAGATACGTTTTCAGTGTGAAATTAAAAGGGTCGCTTTTCTGTTCATCCGTGACATAAAAGCCACATTCAAACATGATCCTCAAAACATGCAAAAAAAAAAAAAAAACTGCAGAAAGCTTTGAAAAATGAACATTAAACCAGCGATTCCCAACCTTTTGTGGCTTGTGACTCTAGTTGGGGCTTCTTGTCACGTTTAAGATGTCTATGAGTTGTTAGCAGTTCCACCAAAGAGACGATTCCCCTTAAAACCTCTCACGCGGTTCCATTTAAATAACTGTTCCAGGCTCAAAGAGATCAAACTATCCAATAGTGTGAGGCAATTACGAGAGAAAAAAGAAAACTATTTAGCTTTTTCTTCTTTCTACCCCATTATTCCTCTCATGACCCTTCAGATTTATCTTTTGACCCCCCCCGACCCTCATCCTCTTTCCAGAGGTGCTCCTTGTGTCTTTTGGTTGACGATCGTATGTTTTGGTGTCTTTGGTGTCTTGGTGTTGGTAGATGGAGCTCGAACAAGATGAGCCCCTCAATGTGCTAATTGCTTTCGTCGACTCCACTCGTCTGCTCATCCCTAGCATCCGATCGACACCTAAGGATTCTTAGGCGTCGTTTCGTTAACAACAACAACATGTAACAACATGGTTGGCGTCAGGAGAGGGGCGAGACAGAGAGGAGGCCATCAGGATATGAGGACACAAACAAGCAAAGTGAAATGAAGAGAGCGTGGCGGTTAACGAGAGGACCTGCCGTGGGGAGGTAGCTGCCAGTGAGAGGCACAAACATGGCGGTGTCTCATTAACAGACGCTTCATCAGAGACGCCGTCACCTCCGCACCTCACTCGGGATGAGAAGGTTTGGTTGGCAAAACAAAGCGTTTTCAGACGCGGTACATCAGAGTGGGGAAAACATCTCCCTTTCTGAGTCCACCAGGGTGTTCTACTGGACTGGGACTTAATTAGGGAACCATTCTGACCTGAAAAGGCTCTTTCATTCTCCAACTCGGGTGGAAAAAACATGAACGCCTAAGTTGTCGCCATTTGTTTTCCGGGAATGTCTTCTCTTTTCAGCGCTCCAAAATGACCACCATCTCCGACCTGCATGAGAGCGGCTTTTGGAGACTCGGGTGGTGCTTTGTGTGATGGACATTAACGTCCCTGTGATAAACATCTTTATAAGACTCTCTCTCTCTCTCTCTCTCTCTCTCTCTCTCTCTCTCTCGTCACACTGCACTGCTCAGGGTGACTTGGGGTGATCTAGTGTCGCCGTATGGTGATGAAAGTCTGACAGATAGTGCAGGGCCTTTTTCCAGCACGACCTGTCTGCACTCTCTGCGCTGATTATGAGACACCCTGTCGGGGAACACACACGCACACACACACGCGCACACACACGCACACGCACGCACGCACACACACGCACACACACACACGCACAGGCAAAATGTCAGGATGCACACTGCTCGTCATTGGAGAATTGAAGTGGACAAAGTACAGCGCTTTGCCTCAATTTAGTTGATTACACCTCTTTTCCTATTTTCCCTCCCCTGAAAGTGGGTCTCCGTGGTGCTACTTTGCCAGTAAACGAGCGAGCCAGCCACCTGGAGAAATATGGAGAGAAAGTAGTGAGCGAATGGCAAATGCCACTCAGACAGCGTGTCAGTGGAACGTTTTTTTTATTAATTCATCACTCCCAATCCGAAATGAAGCGGTGGGCCAGGCTGAGGGGCAAACAAATTCCACTCACTCAGCAATATTATTATCATTACTAATAATGTGGGATAATTATAGCTATATGCCTTGGTCTACCCCTTCTCCATCCCTCCAGCACCCCCTTCTCCCTCCGCCTCCTCGCTCCTACCGGTAGCGACCTGAATTAATAAATGGAAAATTAAAAAAGGCAGCGCTACCGTCGGCTACGTCAACAGCTCAGGAGTCTGCCAGGTCTCTCGGTTGCAGTGGCTTCGCCCCGTTCATCCGGGGCCCGATTCATAATTAATGGAGGTTATAATTGCAAAGCGAGAGCATCGGAGACAGACAGCGAGCGAGCGAGCGAGAGCGACAGCTAGAGAGAGACAGAGAGAGAGAAAGAGAGAGAGCGATGGGTGCAATAATGGAAATTAAAAAACTCACACGCACGCACACACATGTGCACAGTTGACATTTCACATGGCTTTCATTTAGCCACCCCTTCCATTTCTTATATCATTAACATTTACACACGCACACAAACATGCACACACACGCACACACACACACACACACACACACACACACACACACACACACACACACACACACACACACACACACACGCACACACCGCTCACCGAATGGCTAATGAAATCCCTGTCCTCTGCCCCTCTGTTTGAAGGTCTCTTATGCAGTGAGTGAAGAGGTCAGCTGCCAAGCACAAAGATTCAACTTTGTTCTCAAACTGAAGTGAAACACAATACCACTTCGCTGTACTGGGTCCCAGAAGTTTGTATTCCTTTATGGAATGGTTTTCAGGATGTTTCTCCTTAATTAGCTCCGTTTGTGAGTGGGATATAATTATGTCCACGCAAATGATAGACATTTTCCTAACGATGTTGAATGGGAATCTACAGGAGGCCATGTAAGCCTGCATGAATCAACCCATGACAACAGCTGTCCTTTTGAAAGCTTGATTATAATAAACTCCATAAACCCTTTTGGTCTTAAGCCACTTAAGACTGAAAGGGTTTATGGAGTTTATTATGATCCATTAGTTGTTACTGTGGTAACAGCTATTCTAGTGGGACCCCATTCCTTTGATGACAGTGTAAGGAGCACAAGCTGAGACGATACTGGATCTAGTTTTGAATTCAAGGTGTCATGTGAGAACAGTGTGTGGTATAAGGATCAATAACCCCAAAACTATATTATTTAGCTGTATTTAACTATGCTGCATTCTCTTTACACTTGTTGCCTAGCTGTGAGGATCAGGATTTTGACACCTCTACTCTATGTTCCGATAACGAATACCAATCCAATACCAGTATTGTCTTTTCCCCCAACTTCAGGTTACGTTTAAGTAACTTGTGACTTTATATTGCATTGTCTTGTTACTTATAGTCCCTACATGGTATCTGCTGCAGCTCGGATGTGTAGTTATGAATGTAAGGTCAGCTAAGGTGTCGCTCTGGAGCCTACGCACATAGCCGCAGTATGACACAGTATCCTTCAAACTAAGGGCTTCTCAGATGGTCTAAAGCTGGATTTCTACCTCTAAGGCGCTGACATCTTTATTCTTAAAGGTTATAGAGTGAAATGATGAATGTTATTAAAGGTGCTGGGTGACTGATGAAATATATCAGCATTTTTGAAATGCAAATACAAACTAAAATTACCGCCTCACGGTTGTATGCCTCCGCCAACCAGTCAAGTTGCAGTTTGCCCCTGTGTCTGTCCAAAATGTCATCTCTCCATCATTTTATCCTATTAGACATTTGTGTGAAATTGTCAAAATTAGCATAATATGAATTCTAAAGTTATGGCCTATCACATTGACCTTTAACCACCAAAATCCAATCACTTCGTCCTGGATTCCAAGTGGATGTTTGTGCCAAATTTAAAGAAGTTCCCTCAAGGCGTTCCCGAGATATCGTGTTCATGAGAACAGGATGAAGGGACGGACGGACGGATGGACGGACGGACGGACGGACAATCTTTTACCCACGGTCCCAGCTGTTGCTGGCAACGATGCATAAAACCCCACACAAACCCCATAATCGCAAAAGCAGAAGTCGCTGCAGTGAAAATATGTTAAGACAAGCACAGCGGTTAATTATGACCACAAGCAAAGGTGTTGTGAAGATGTGAAAGTCCTGTTTAATTTGACTTAATAACGCTATTAAATGTGAGAAACTGCCTACTGGAACCCTGAGTCTTTTTCTGAAAACACATCTCTTCAACCTCAGCCTCCTTTTCAAGGCCAACACGCTCCATTCAGATTTCTCGGTGACTTACTCCATCACCTGCATCTGTATTTACCAAACGCCAGCAGGGAGAAAACAAAACAATAAAGTAACCTTCGATTTCTTTGACTACGCCGCCTTCGCTCTCAATGGTGGCGAGGCGAGCGGCAGTGAGCTATTGAAGCCGGAGAGACGCGGGACTTTGCAGAGGATCTGAATTAGAGCGATTCATAATTCTTTAGCAACCTTGAGAAGGGGAGATGGAGGTGATGGGAGGATTGGAGAAAGAAAGTCAGCGTGAGGGCGGAGGAGGGCAGACATTGATTTCCGCCATGTTTCGGGTCAGCTGAACATGAACGTGGCCATGGCTGGTTTAGTTCACATCACAGCCTCGTCTCTGTGATTAGAAGTCACGGGCGGAACAATGAGCCTGAGGTAGGGATGTAGACCGGATGTGTGTGGGAGATCTAGTCTGAGCGCTCTGTGCGGGGACGCAGATTGAGTGCCTCTCTGTGATTCCATGACAAGGTAATAAGCAGGTACACTTAATTGGGTCAATCTTTCCTCTTTATTGCACCCACTCTTCGTATGGATGACTGAACTTTGATTAAGAAACACTTGGAGGCATGTCTCTGTCCTTTGAATAAAAGAGGCGCAGTCAAACTATGAGCCGTTAGATCTTTTTTTAGATTCCACAGCATTAAGGCCTTTACACACCATCTTTGTGCACATTAATTTGCACCTCAATATATATTTTCACATGAGCACTTTCATATAGAACTGTGAATATTAGGGGGGTAAAAAAATGGATTAGCAAGGTTGATTTTTCTGAGCTTTCGCACATTGAATAAAAGCATCAACTAATCAGATTGGGCGCATCAGGCATATTCAAAACCTACACGACTGTTCAGCAACCCCAACAACACAGAGGCTCCAGTGTTAAAAACCAAGACGGCAAACTTTATTACTCCTTTCAAACTCGACAAAGGCAGCTCATACCAGACCCACTCGTTTTGTTCTTACCTTCTACAGTAAAAGCCCGAGACATATACACTGTGTTACTGTTCACCAGAGGCCAATTCCCTCAGAGCATTTCACTAAACGGAAACTCAATGAAATAGCTTACATAACCTTATACAACAATTGACGTCAGACAGAATGCCAAACGATGCTTGATTCAACCCTGTTATTGGGTTGAATATAGTACAAGAGTTGCAACTGTCACAAATTCGCACCGCTGTCGATGTGTTAGACATGAACTATATGTCGATAGTTTTGATGTGAAATACTTTATGATGCTGGTGAACATTCGTGGTTGATAGTGAAGACTATATACAATTACATTTGCCTTAAAAGTTGCTCGACCTTGGAAAGGGCAGTTGAAAAAAGGTAAGCACTTACAGAGGCAGCAATAGTGGGACCAAGACATTCGCAGTTAGGGGCTTTATCCATACAGCGTTTCTTTCTGAGTGTCTTTTTACTATATTTCCCATTGAGGAGAGAGCGTATGGCATGTGGCCACCGAGAGAGAAAGCACTGCACCCAGTGTTGTTTTCTGAGCTTTTTTGTGCAGCCGCTCCGAGCCCTTATAGTTGAAAATCTCTGAACTTTTCAGAAAAGAGCTGGTGATGTCACTGTAGAACACGGAGGAGAAGCTTGTTTTGGCCGAGCCTGTCTGTCCTGAGCTTTATATGTCCGACAGACCCTATCATAACAAAGACCAAAAAGCACATTTGTGGGAAAAGATCGGCCGGGAGGACACTGAATGTTGCTGGAGAGTGTTGAGCTTTTATTGCGGCATGCGCTGCCCCCGACGGATCGTCCTCCTTGCTCTAACGTTACGGCTGTCAGATTGAGCGGTGATAGCTCATCCATACAAAATATGAGGGCAAACATCCTGCGGTTTGGTGCTCAAAACTATGTCAAACAAATAGACAGTAGCCCAAATAGATAATAAAAAGAAAAGGGGCAATGCTAGGTGAGAGTGGTGATATGTTGTCAAAATGTTTTTTTTTTTATCAAAAAAACATTTTAAAAAAGCGCTTTGAGTGCCTTTTCGATTAAATGCTGGGATGAAACGCTCTGCAGAAGCTTTTATGCCAGAAAAAGACATTATGTGGACACAAGCCCTTAGCCGTTACAAAACCAACATCTATTTTTGTAGTTGATTAGTAACGGTTTTGGAAGGTAGAGACAAATGATGTTGTCCTGCCGATAAGGGGGGGGGGGGGGGGGGTAAATCAGAAAACCCACTTATGAATATTCTAGAGGGCAAAAACTCACAACATATCTTGTAGTTTTATTTTGAGGACTTATCGGGAATACGCCACTTCTGTTGTCCTCAGAGAGAAACGCTACACACCCTTGATTCCCATGAGGAAAAAGCTCCGTCTTTGTCCCGCTGGAAAATATGTGATCATTCTCCCATCCTTCCACTTTACTGGTTTGAATTGTATTTGGTTGAGGTAATGAGTTACATACACACACGTTGAGTGATTGATGGGTGGACAGATTGGCTAGGACATGCATTTGGGAAAGGAGTGTCAGAAGCATTCATACTGTCAAGTCAACAACAATTGAACCAGGCTGAACATCAAGCCCCCGCGCCATCTCGGCTCATTCCCCTGAGTGGCCCGCAGAGAGACAGTTGAAGATATGACACACCTTTGTATTCTTTGACGAGTGTCTGGAGTGGTTATCTTTCTGTCCTCCTACCCCTCTTCCCCACAGATCGATCCTTCCCCTGGGACACCTGAGGCAATCAGGAGGTGTTGATTGGTGTCCCTCTCGCTTGCCTGATCCGTCCTATCCCTTCTCGTCAACTCTGATACTTCGCATATACTCTCTTGCTCTCCAACTCTCCTCCTCTCATTGCCGTCCCTCATCAGCCCTCTTTCCTCTTTCCCAATCACTCTCACTGGTAACTCACTCCGATGCCCTCTTCTCTCTCTCGTCTTTCTCTAAACCCGAGATTTCTTCATCCCTTCACTGCGTGGTCTCTCACGTCTCGCAACGCTGAGCAACATTGACCCATGCTTCCTAGACGTGCTGCTGTTCATCCACATCTTCGATCAATGCATTTATAGTTACTGGGGTTACAAGAAACTTGCTTAACACAGCTAAATTTCGCCTGGAGAAACATTAATTTTTGGCAAGGCGTATGACTATTTGGGCTCTGATGCGAGACAGACTTCAGGCAACTTACGAATCACTGATACAACAGTTTGGGGTGATGAAAGGAACACTATTATACTAAATAAATAAAATTATAATTTTCACTAAAGAAGCGAATCTGAATTACGACTAAAAGAAAGACTGAAATAAGTCTAAATATGTTGGTTTCCACTAGTGATGCAACGGATCATAAAGCAAACGGTTCGGATCGGATCACAGATTGAATCAGCACAAAAGAAAAAACTGGCGCAAATATACATTTTAGAGATCCCTGATCACGTTTTTATGCCCGCCGATACTAATTGACAATCATTATTCCATATTGTTGTTTGATTATAGCAGCTGGTCAACAAGGCCCCAAACTAATGAATTTCTTGCCACCGTCCCAAAAATCTTTTCAACCACTCTGTAACGTCTGTAAACCATAAAACATTCTAAATGTTATCCTTTTACTTTACCTAGAGTGTTTTATCCCTCATAAAAACACACAATTCTAATGATAAGAAAAAAAAGATTGTATTTTTATTGAATAAATCAAATTGTGTTATTATTAGTTTTAATGATGTATTATAAGCTGCTTAGAGGTAGTATAAATAATAATTCATAATTCATCTCTAATATAAATTTTATTTTGCTGTGAAAATGTCTCCTTTATACAACTTTCTCACTAAAACTACATTTTACGAGATTACATGTGAACACATCATGATAACGTTATAATTTACCTTCGCCCAATACTTACTGAACGCATCATATTGTAACTGAACAGAACCTTCGTTCTAGTCCTGTCAATTCAAACACGGATTGGCAACTTGAAAAGCATAAATGCCGATGTCCTGATTGCATATTTTACTGAATATTGGTGGATAACGATCGCCAGTAAAACTTTATTTCACACTCCGGTAGTTAACATTAAATTGTGTAATTAATCCGCGGTTCACGTGCGTGCCAAACCTCGAGGGGGATCTGTACGGATCCCGGATCAAATGTGGTCCGTTCAAAATTCAAGAAATTGTGACTCGCAATGGGTACTTACAAGCATTTGAAACACAAAGTTATATTTAAAGAGCTTCAATAGAGGCACACACCACACTTGTGTCCTTATCTAAAAGTTCCACCATTGCCAGTTTTGGACCAATCTGGAATACTAAACCAGATTTCATATTTGTCTTGGTTAAGTGTAACTGTTCGATATTAGAAGATGCTATTACTCATCTATTGAGCATAGAGGATGTTACATCTTATTGTAGTTGACAGATACTCAAGAAGACAACAAAACAATCCAAACAAGATGTGGGATAGTAGAATCAATACAGTATTGGATTTGCTTTCTCAGAACATCTTAAACACATTGATCACGAGTTAAATAATTTGTTGGGTAATGGTTAGGACGTATTATTGTATCGAGCGTGTCAGGTGTGAATTTCAACTTAGTTGCAGTAAAACAGAAGACCAAAAACAAGCACAACATAAAAAATCCTTAACCAGCTAGCAATGAAATGAAGTCATATTGACACTCAATCTGGCAGCCACCAGATCAGGAGACAAGATCCGTGACCCATAAATAATGGGTAAAACATATGCTCCTGTCTCCTGTGGGATCACACCCCATCTCCATTGATTGCCATCGATCCTGTGCGTGCGTCATTGTGTGCGTCACTGTGTGCGCACGCATGCGTCTGCCTGTTTGTAGTAGCTGTGAAGAACGGCAGGAGATTTACTGGCCAACTGATTCATTGTGTTCTCTATATGTCATTAGCCAGATATTTCTACCTGAGTATGTGTGTATCATCAGCTTGGTGTTTGCGTGTGTGTTGGATGCATAGGCAGAGTTGAAATGTGCAGTGCTGTGTCGTCCTCTGATTGCTTGGTTCTCCTCCACCCGGCTGCACTGTCAGTCACAGTAATGGGAAGGGAAAGCCGGGGCTAAACAGCTGCTAATGGGAGATGACTAGGGAAACCTTAGCACTGTCCTCGCTAACCGCTAATGCAAACCAATGAAGAGGGAGAATCTAGCACTGTCCAGACTGATGCTAACTGCTAATTCAAAGTAATGAAGAGGGAACACTCTGCTAATGCTAACACAAGATAGAAAAATTAACACTGTCAGCACTTATGCTCACCATTAATTTAAACGAGGGGAAATGTGACATTTGCTAATGCTGGTGTGCAAACTAATGCAACTGGAAAGATAACAGCAGCACTGGCCTCAATAATGGCGGCAGATGACACCAATTAGCATGATTACAATCATAATGGGATGCGTTATTGATTCATCTTCTGAAACTCTCTTTATTCTTGCCCTGTCCAACAAGAGGTCAGAGGTCAGGGTCAGGTAACAGTGCCACGTCTGCATTTTCCTCACTTTAAAGGGAAAGGGCAGATAGGACTTGGTGCATAGCAGTAATGAGGTGGGTTTATTTGGACATGCAGGGTTCAGGAAATAAAAGTCCTTTTACATTTTCTGAATTAGCCGATGATGTGTGACAGCTATCATAGCTGCTATCATAGAAGCTGAAGCACTATCAAAGACAGAATGAACATGAAAGATCTGATCTTTTGATACAAGATAAAAACCAAAGAAGAAATCTTTATTACAACATATAAGGTGCATTTTGGTGGAAAACATCCAATCACAGAGTCTAAAATGCTGCTGTGTGCACACCCAACAGTAAGCAAAAGATTTTAACCTCAAAAAACTAATTCTGGGTGAGTTTTGATGAATTAGGTGTTTTCGTTTGCAAAGATGAAGCGTTTTGATTTTGCTCTGAATTTTTGTCAGTGTCTTCTTATCTAACAAAGTTGAGGAAATTAAGTCAATCGTTTGATATTTTGGGAAGTATGCTTATTCACTTTCTTGACTAGAGTTAGATGAGAAGATTGATACCACTCTCCAATCGCTTCAATAAATAAGAAACTGGAGCCAGGAGACAGTTAACTTAGCTTAGCATTAAGACTGCCTACATGCACCTCCAAAGTTCTCTTTCAGTGTTTCTCAAATGGGAATACTTTGAAATACTTCAGGGGATACGCCAGACTTGTTATAAATGTTAGATAAAAAAAATATTAGTCATGCATAATTCCTAAAATAATTAAAATAATTGTAAATGTAAGTTATATAAACACATTATCTATTCAATATTCCTATTTAGAATGCAATCTTTAATTTCCATAAATTGCCAACTGCCGCAACAAATGCAATCAAGTTCTCAGTTGCGTTTCTCCAGTTAAGTTTTGAGTAAAAACATATTTCACTTATTGGAAAAAGTTTGAGAACCATGGCACTAATTAACACATTATTTTTAATTTCTTTAATCCAACTTTATACTAAGCTAACCGTCTCTTGGCTAAAGCTTAATATTTAAAGAGGCACTGCACTTTACACATGTTTTTTGAGCTGTAAACTAAATGATATGACTGTACTGTGATGAAATACACCAATGCTGGTGTTCATATTGACATTTCTTCCCAAGTGTATAACAATATGTATTACGCGCCATCTACTGATTTAAATCAGCCCTGAACCTTGGAGGCCACTGCTGACATGAAGTTGCCTGGTTGGGACTGATCTATGTCATTAAATGTATCTAAGAATAGAATGTTAACTCCCACTGAGCAATTCCTGCCTCACACATCCATGCACGCCTCAGCCCTTTGCCCTCTTTTAAGCATTTCCTTTAAACGATGCAGTGGGTGGAGTTAGGCTCAGACCTGGTGATGACGTAACGCTTTAAGGGACGGACATGAGAGGGATATTGATCTTTCAATCTAAGAAAACGAATAGGCGTAATGGTCATAACATAAATCTATAGTACTGTTTCATTTCCCAGGCGTCAGTGATATCATTACATCATCAAAAGGAGAAATAAAAGAAAACTTAAAAATTGTGAATTCCCACTGAGGAAAACATAACTATTGGCTTCCGCCACCACACAACTCTATTGTCATTGTTAAGGTAGTTAATAATAAGAAACATAGTGATTATAGTATGTTCCCTTCTGTTGGCTGCATTAAAAGCTCAGTGAGAAAAACTCAACATCTCCATCGGGAATATGTTGCAAGGTTATATTGTAAGTGTATTGAATTAAGCTCAACAGTGATTCCATTCCACGTAGAAGCGTTCTCTTTATTGAATGTAATTATATGCGGGCTGATGCAGACTGAAGCTGCTTCTTTTTTTTTATGAGGGTTTATCCTGTCTCATCATTAACTGCTGAAGTCTAAGCACTTGTAGAAAACATTAGTGCTCTGTACCTGCAAATAAACACGTACAGGATTAGCAATACATTTCTGATGGGAACGAGTTTCATCTGAGAAAGAGTGGTTTGAAGTTTGGAGGAGCTACATATAGAGGCAGATAGATGATAGATTAGAGGGAGAAAGACAGGGGGAGTGCTAAAGATTAATGAACAGACGGACTGCTTGTAACGCGGGCAAATGAAGATGAACGATCCCCAGGTTCAGAACCAACGGATCTTTTCATTAGGAAAAAGTACAAAAACAGAAAAGAAATGGAGAAAAAAAAAGAAAAGATGAAGAGAGTGACGGATGAGGGACAGAGTATGGGTGATGGCGTTGGTGTGTGTGTGTGTGGTGTGTGTGTGTGTGTGTGTGTGTGTGTGTGTGTGTGTGTGTGTGTGTGTGTGTGTGTGTGTGTGTGTGTGTGTGTTTGTGTGTGTGTGTGTGTGTGTGTGTGTGTGTGTGTGTGTTTGTGTGTGTGTGGTGTGGCGCAAGAGGAGAGAGGAGGAGACAGATGAACTGATAGAGACGGAGACAGAAGGACAGCTATTAGGGTTTGAGACATATGCATGGCAACGAGAGAGGACAGGGAGAGCCGGTGATGGATGGGAGGGCCAACGCGGGGTTACAGGGGAGGAAGAAAAGATGACAACGGCTGGATGGGAGCACGAGATAGAAGAGGAAGAGGATGGCGAAGAGGGCAGGAGGGCGAGATCACAGCGAGGAGAGTGAGGGCGCATCAGGAAGGGCAGAGAGTTGAGGGGAGCTGCCTCTTAGAGAGGCCGAGAGGAAGATGAGGAGGAGGAGCGGGAGAGGGGAGGAAGGTGTATTCGCTTGGACAAGCTGTCATAACGGGAGCTGACTGCTCATCCTGACGCTGTGAACTGGCCTGACCCACACTGCTGAGGACGCACGCGCGCGGGGGGGGGGGAGAAAAGAGAGGACATGGAGCAATGGAAGCGGAGATGAGGACGGGGAAGAATGATAAGTGGGGATGAAGGAGGGATGGCAAACTGTGAGGGAAAGTAGGAGGCTTCACTTTGAGCTCCTCTGACCTGCCTGTCTTTGGATACCACAGAGATAGTGAGACGTACGGAAGGGTGGAAGGATGAAGGAGTACGGTGGGCTTGTCTCAACTGATCTACTTACTTTGTGGCAGGGAGGGAGACGCAGAGATGCAATGGAGGGAAGAAAGGGGGGGCGGGGGGTTGGAGGGACGTTGGAGAGAGTAGTAGGCAGCTGGTCCGGCCTGACTGTTGCCAGAGTCACACTTTAGAGAAAGTTGCGTCGAATGTAAACACAGAAAAATGACATGTTTGCTCGGTGGTGTCGCATGTGGGAAATGGAGTTGATCAATATTGGAATTGTTACTCCAAAAAAGTATTCATTCCCCGGGCCTTACAGAAAGTATTGGTGGCTGTGAGAACAAAGTGCTAATTTGAGTGTGAAAGAACATTTTGGGGAAATAACCGACCCCATACGAGGCTGTGAGACGCAGTTGAAAGCTCCAGAAAGGTAGTAAGTGGACCTCTGGGCTTGAATTGTTTCGTTAAACAAAATGAAAATTTATATTTAAAGAATTATTTGACGTACTTTTGGCTGCACGTGTGAACCACTTGTATAGTAGTACCTGTATGCGATTCAAAGACTTTGTGGGATTTTCTCAACCAACGTCCATAACGAATGCATAATAAATGCAAGTAGGACTTGGGATTGTCACTCGCCACTGCCAATGAGACGCTGGCTTCGCTTGGAGTGTTTCCACTATTTATGATTACATAAACTCTCAAGTTATTACTATTTTCAACTCTTCTAGTTCTAAAAAGGAGTCTTTAAGTGAAGGTTTGAGACTATATCTTTACATTTTAAAAATATCCCTCTCCTCTCCTGCTCCTCTTCTTCCTCTTTGTAAGTAATTTTAATCAAGGTTGTCAATGGCGTTGCATCCACTTTGTGCATGCGTCAGCGCTTTAGTTGGCTGCATAAAAGTGTCATAAATTGACTTTTTATCCAGTTTTAAGCCACCTCTTTATGATACACTTGGTCATTTTTAACTATATATTTCAACCAGATGAAGGATTTTAGTCATTGAACGTCTGGATCTCAAGTTATCAGAGAAACAAGCTGAGCAAACGTTAGCGGCAGCTCGGCTAGCAGCCCCTACAGAACGTCCTACAGAACTTCCTACAGAACTTCCTACAGAACGTCCTACAGAACGTCCTACAGAACTTCCTACAGAACGTCCTACAGAACTTCCTACAGAACGTCCTACAGAACGTCCTACAGAACGTCCTACAGAACTTCCTACAGAACGTCCTACAGAACGTCCTACAGAACTTCCTACAGAACGTCCTACAGAACGTCCTACACAACTTCCTACAGAACGTCCTACAGAACTTTGTTGGGCGAAACTCTTCACTCTCAACAAGCTATTTAGTAACCAAAATTCAACATGGAGGAAGTTAACTTTTCGAACTTTTTGTGGCAGTGAAACAGCTGAGTGCTTCATCAACTGAGAGTACGGGGACTCATTATTAGAAGGAAAAGGAAATTAGAAAACGATCGCGGGTAAGCGTGTTGAATATTTCAACTTCAATCTGGTATTCGTGGGGCCAGATAACAACAGTAACAACTTGTTTTTTTTTTCTAAATTTTAACTAATGACTGAAGTGGTAATTTAATTTTCTCTTTTCACAGACAAACCACTTATCTGGAAATGTGTTTTATTTATTCGAGAGAAGAGAAAGATGACGGGGGGAAATGGATAAAGGAATAGGGTCTGATGTAGAAGAACAGACGTAGCAAGGATGGAAGCGGAAGAGCTGCTGAAAGATAGAAAGGTGTGAAGTCACACTGAGGAATAAAAGAGAGAAAAAAGGAGGGGTGGAGGATGGAGGTTGGGAGGCTGGCTGCTGGAATAAAAGGTGGGGTTGGGCTGACTGAAGCTTGGAATAGAAGGAATTCCTGGTGGAGCTCTCTGCACATCTCCTCACAACAGAGGTGAAGGAAGATAGAGCCTTTCCCTCTCTATTCTTCCTCACATGCCAATCCTGCCAGGAAATCTGTCACAAGGCAATATTGTGTGAGTGTGTGAAATGAGAACGGTACATAATCGTACCCCCCCTGCCCCCCCTCCACAGCTGTATCCACCTTCGCCGGGAGATGTAGAGCAAAGAGCTGAGGGGGGCGATCCGCAACTCCCCTGCTAGGAAATCAGTTTGAGAGTCAAGATGTTCTTAGAGCATGAATGTGAATGCACACACACACACACACACACACACACACACACACACACACACACACACACACACACACACTCACACACACACACACACACACACACACACACACACACAAACACATTAAATGAATAATGTTGGAGGTGTAAGGGCTCCTTGGAGTATTTCACATCAGCTGCATTCAAGTCATACATTATCTATGGTATATCAAATGCATTATTGAAGTGTGTAGTAAGCGGCAAGTGTAAGGAAGCAAAATGTGCCCCACGTGACACATAAATGCTTTATGTAATGTCAGTTTTGAATGTTTGTTTCCTGGTGCAGTCTTCTGTGTGAACGGAATTGCAGTAAAATGCCTCGTCTCTCATATTAGCTGCCAAAAGCAAACGTCTTCAACTCCAAAGGTAGCAGTATTTTGAGGATCTGCTGACATCTACGAACCTGCAAGCGAGCCAAAAAGGAGAAGAAAAACAAAAAAAACCAAGAAACAAACCCCGGAGAAATAAATAATAAACAAATCCCCTCATTTTATTCCCATACTGGGCTGCACCCAATTTAGCACACTCACATTGAGGACGGGAGGTAAGAACACAGCCAAGTTGTCAGATCAAGTGCCAATTCCAATTTGCTTTTTCCACCACTCACATCTGCTCAAAGCACACTTGGAGCCAGCTAATTTCCGCAAAGTCACCCAGACATCTCCTGTTTACATGTGTAAGGCAACACGCCGTTTGATCTTATTCTATTTTGAAAAAAAAAATACAAAGTCTCAACACTTTGTTCACATACAAGGATCTCCCCTTTTACATCGTACATTCACATGTACAGAAGACAAAGTAGAACAGAACTTTACCCTTCCTGTATTCTTTCAAGCCATAGCTGGGAATTAAGCACATTTATTTATTGCTAAATAAAAAAAAAGGGTACAAGCGAGCGGGGAAGTGTGCTAGGTGACGAGGGAGGTCAGACGGAGTGAAGTTGTTAAAGGCTTTGCGCGGACACAAAGACACGCTTTGTGAGCAACAGCAACGGTTAAGAGATTTTGGGGGCCAATATGTATTCAGCAAACATAATCATACTCTCACCCCAAACCACAAAAGGACAGCAATTCTCCTGCATTGTCGTAGGAGAGAAGAGGCACTGGAGCGCTAACCAACCGCCTGTGGCAAAGATCAAAGACTGGACATGGTTAAGATCACGTATCAAAACACTCGTGTTCGTGCTCCCGCTCCGGTATCATGTGATGTTCAAAAACACACATGACATCATAAAGCACCGCGGAGGAAAATTAATTTCTTCCCACTTTTTGGGTGCTGCTCCGACTCCAAATATGTGAAAAACTAGTCCTTTAATCAGGGACACTCCTACAGAGGGGAAACGCTGGTGCCGTTTCTTTGCTGCATGGCGTGGGAGTCACTGGCTCATACATCACACGGTCTTCTTGTGGGTGAGGCCCCGGGGTGCCGTAGCACTAATGCTTCAGACAGCATTGTATATGGATGGTCACATAGCTGCAGGCTAGAATACATTACAGGCAACTTTCCGCTGTGTCCCGGTGGACGGCTGTGAATCTCGATACAAGCAGGGATGTGTATATATTTATATTCACTCAAACATGGCTTGGCTTCTTTAAGACACGCGCACAGCAAATTCACAACTTTCATAGTCAAACATTCGTCAAGTTTAATAACCAGTTATTGGCCATGAGAGCGGCAGTTTCTGTCACGCTGAGAGTCGGTATACTATTGCTAAGTAACACAGGCGCCGTAACTCAGCGAGGTGCCTGAAAACTGTTTCAAGCTGGCTCCTATATAAGGGGCCATTATTATTATAGTTTATTTTCCTATCATTCTGTAGCTCTCCAGTTGTATTCCTTATAAAATCGCAGCAAAATGCTATTTTCCCTCGCCCTCATAAAAACATTCGCCCACATGATGACGTTGCTACGTATGTACACACAGACAGGAGAACAGGTCTGGCATACATGATCTCGGGGATCAAGACGGAGGCTAAAGCTGCACGTCTCGCGCAAAAGGTCAACACCCCATACCAGCCGATCCTTGTTTTTGAAGTTCAGGGTGAGGCTACTCATCCCAGTATGACAGTGTTAATAAATAAGAATATTATGTTAGGATAAAAACTGTTTCCTTGCACTTTTCTCCCCGTATATTTGGTTACGGAGACACGGAGTAATGTTGTTGTTGGAGCACTGTGCACACTGCTGTGGCGTTGAAGAAATCCAAAGCTCAACGGGCCTGCTGTGCCTAGTTACGGCTTCTAAGCTATGATTAGACAATCACTGTTCGGGAGATGGGATTTAGCGAGCGGTCAATTTGTTGTTGCAGGGTTTTGTCTGGTGCTTTTTCAAGCTTTGCGCATAAACACACACTCAGAGGCAAAAACACACACCAAGGACAAAGTGGCTTTATAACTGTGTTCATTACTAATTCAACACTCAACTCTTATGGGCTGCCTGTTTGTATGTACAAACATTGACAAAAGGCTAGCAGGCGGCACAAGACAGGCCATAAATTAGCCAAAGAGGCGCACGCATGCAGGCGTGCTAATGCACGTGCACGGATCACAAACACACCCATTCCCTCCCGTCTCCCTCCAGTGTGGGCACGTTCAGGGTAATGTGCAAGCGTAAAACATCTACTTAACTAAAATGAAAGCTTGTAATAACTTTTGTCCAGCATTGATGTTCCACAGATCACGGTAATTGTCAGGTCCACGAGGCTTTGTGCAACAATTTCGAGCAGTCATTCATTTGGTGCGCTTCGAAAGTGTTCAGGAAAACAGACTCATACAGGGGGGGGGGGGGGGGAAGTATGTTTTTTTTCACAGGAGCTCAAGCTTGTTGTGGCACCACTATAGAGGTACCATCTGCCTCATCCAAAGCTCAACGGATTGCAGAGCTTTCCAAATGAAAACATGAACCACACTCAGCCATGAGGCAGCACCGTTTGTACAAATACACTTTCATCATCCTCCTCATCAGCACGTCTTCATTTTCCGCCGTGCCGGGTGTGGAAGAACGGCACACAGCAGAGCGAGAACCTTCCCTTCAGGTTAGTGTAACGCGGCTCGTTCAGACCCCGCTGATTGGCAAAGGGGTCGGTCCCCCGGCCGGCGTGGGCTGGCTAATTGGATAATTAGCTTCAGCCGCTTCCTAAAGAGATGCCTACGCTGCTCCGTCCGTGATCAGAGGAGGAGAGCTGGAGTAGCACAGGTGGATAACACACACACACAAACAAATACACACACACACACACACACACACACACACGCACACACACACACACACACACACACACACACACACACACACACACACACTGCCTCCACCTTGTAAATATTCATGTCCCATATCATTACCACCACATAAACCAACACATATGCATAAAATATTTAATATGCTGAGGTGAGGAATATGTGCAAATGCACTTTCACACACATTAGCAATCTTAGAGAACCATGTTCAAGGTTGTCAATTGACAGGCCAGGTGTTGTAAAAGGGAAAGTGTGTGTAGGTGCTCTGGAGTTTACCAAAATTAGGATTCACAGCTTGTCTTTAAGTAAATGAACAGTAACTCATCAACATGCATGCGTAAATGTGTGAAGAGAGAAATATATAAATACTGTTTACCTTTATAAACTGCTATGGACAGTCTTTCCCTGTGTGTCTGTGTGTGGTTTAATGACAGTCTAGCTTGCTCTTAGCGCGGAGGAAAGCAGGTGGAGGAGAAGAGGTGGAATGGGACATGGCTCGGAAAGTGGCCAGGCCGAGAGGTGGAGCAGCAGAGGAGAGCAGGTGTAGCCTGGCTCTCACACTGCTCGCAGCATCTGTTACTGGGCCAGTGAGTTACTACGGCCAGCCTGTGTTTGGCATGTGTGTGTTTGTGCATGTGTGTGTTTGTGCATGTGTGTGTTTGTGCATGTGTGTGTTTGCGCGTGTTTGTGTGGAGAAGAGTGAACTGCTCGGATGAGTGAACTCTATTTCGCTCACTACTCTCCTTGCTTTTCCTTTGGCCAACTCCCTCTCCCTCAGCCCTCCGCTGTCTCATTTTATTATGCGTGCGCACATGCAACAGTGTGTGCGTGAGTGTGTGTGTGTGTGTGTGTGTTTGCTCGTGTCAGATGTCCGATCGCCTCTGACATTACCGTGCTTTCCCTGCTGTCAATCACAGGTGCCCTGGCCAACCATGTGGTCGACACCAGGCCGTCCCGTCCTTGACCTCACCCTCCCTATCATGCAAATTACTATTATTATCATTCATATTGCTTGTGTACGTGTGTGTGTGTGTGTGTGTGTGTGTGTGTGTGTGTGTTTGTGTGTGTGTGTGTGTATGTGTGTGTGTGTGTGTTGTTCTGCGTGTGTTAAACATCTGACATGTGTAATGAAGTGTGCATAGACACACACACACTCCTGGCCCCAGGTGCTGTGTTAGTCAGACTTGATGGGTTAATGCAGTGGTGGAGATAGAGGAGATCTGTGGGGGTAGATGGGTCACGCTGCCTGCTGTTGCCCCAGCACAGAGCCTCCTCCAAGGGAGAAGGACCAAGGGTCTAGCAGCTGGAGCTCCAGGAATGATCCGGTGTTACTGGAACCATAGGGATGTGACAAATGGCACGGAGAGGCACAGGCTGGATTAAAGGGTTTGGGATTTTTTTATTTTTTTTTTACATTGTGGCGGAAGCCATTAAATGATGAATAGGCTCGTTCGAGATGAGCTGCGCCTCGCCTGGTGGTCGAGAGCAGGCGGTAGCAGCAGGGGGCGTTGGAAAAAAAAAGTCGGACAGTTTTCAGCTGCCTTCAAAGAAATAAACAGGAAGTCACAGAAACAGTGACTTCCTGTTAGATCTGATCTGTAGGCTACTCGTTCGGATTTATTCATATGTGTTTGTAAATATGTTTTGCTGTTATATAAATACGTTTTATTATTATCGACCACACAAGATATGTTTTTAGATTAAACTTGAGACTAATAGCCAGCGATAGAGCGTTACATATTAAAGTTACACATAAAAATTGGATTTTATACAAAACGTGGCGTTTGCTGTCAAATCTAAGAGCCAATCAGCGCTTTGATCTGGCGACAGCCGAGCGTTTCCCATCATGCCCTGGGTCATGCAGTCGGTGGAGAGGCTCTAACCGGCATACACTGCTTC
This sequence comes from Ophiodon elongatus, assembly GCA_016806645.1. Classification (NCBI taxonomy): domain Eukaryota; kingdom Metazoa; phylum Chordata; class Actinopteri; order Perciformes; family Hexagrammidae; genus Ophiodon; species Ophiodon elongatus. The sequence goes on from JACSYO010002017.1 coordinate 136,287, forward strand.
TGTCCAGGGTGCTGAATCTAGGCCATTCCCTGACATTTGCACCGGCGGGCAGCAATCCCACTGACATTTTTGCCTCAACGTACTATACGTACTCTACGTACCTATACTTGTCTATCTATATCTATACCTTGTTGTTCCAGATCCTGGTTGCTGAATCCTAAAGGTTGTTATGCCTCATTAAGAGAGATTTTTATTTTTATGATGAGTAAAGTACTGCAGCTGCCCTTACAAAGTAAGTACGCACTCTGCTGTCGTTACTTTGCATAGCTTTAACTTTTAAGCTGTAACTGCACACACTGATGCGCAGTATTATATTCACGATAGTAAATATGCATTTCTCTGTCACTGTTATTTTCATAGTTATGACATTTAGTTATTAATGGGTATTTCTATGGTTATTTAATTCCTTCTGTCAATGAGGCCACCATCAGGCCGTCGCCTGTCTCTGACCTCTCCGCGGCTCAGTCTGTGTGACTAAATCATCCACTGCACAGAGGATTGTGAGTCGGATGCGAGAACAGAACACTGGCTTGCCTACTGCAAACTGAGACCGGATGCATTAGGACATCTTGGTATTGTTGGCATACAGTGTACTGCATAAACAATACAATAGACTTAATTGTCCCCATAGGAAGATTTGTCTTGGACTCAAATGCTGCAGACGCTATATGACACATGTTGTGCCGTCTTGTCATATAGATGCCTTCATAGTAGTAATAATAAAGAAACAAACAACATGCACATCACAACCACACATTAAACACAACCACACGTTTAACACAACCATACACAACCACATATTTTCTGGTTTTTGGAATAGTATGGTAGAATGGGTATTGGAATACCACCATTATTTGCTTCAATACTTTTGTCTGTGGCGGGTTCAGTTGTTGTTTATCTGCCAACTCTGGCAGTTAGTTTTTTTCCTTTTGTATTGACCTGAACAAAATAAATAAATAAGCACATATAAACTTACTGGCCAAGACTATTCAATTGATATGCCTTCTTAACAGTTCTTCACCGTAGGAGCTGCCTTTGGGGCAAGATAATTGGTTGCCAGCTTTTCATTTAATCGATAGGAGAAAATGGCATCACTGTCAATCATCAATGTGTATGAACATAGTTTCCCCGCTTTTGTATTTCCTACACTTAGATGGCAGTGATATTCAACAGATAGAAATTCACAGGTAGAAAGCCGCTGCAGCCGAGGCAAACACACCGACAGCAGCCTCGGCAGACTAGGAAGTAATAAAGCCACGCGATGAGGGGAGATCTTTCCAGGGAGGGACATGGAAAAGCTCAATTTACTCAACTGGCAAACAGCTTGCCGATTGCCTCCTTTCGACAGCATCAACTTTACACCCGTTCTCTCAGGATTATTACGAATCACTTGGGGACACGTAGTAAATCACCCAAGAAAGCTGACGTTAAAGAATAACCACGGAGGCAAAGTGGGTACGGACAAAATTGAACTTGAAATGACTCCTGAGCACTGTTGCATCCTGATGCCATATGTTGTTTTAATGCATGTGTGTCGGCTGCATGCAAATAAGAGAGTTAGTTTGGCACAGACACAAGCGTCCCATCGCGAGTGCTGACTGCTTTTCTTTGTGTGCACGCTCACTAACAGCCTGTCTCTGTGAGTGTCAATCGGAATGTAAAAGGTGTATGGGACGTTGTTGTAGCTCCCCAAACAACTCCGTCATCCCCGAGGGAGAAGTGAGTCTCCCACTTAGCCCCGTAGCGCCGCGTGATGATTCAAACGGCTGTCATCCCCCCCGTAATGATGATCCATCCCTGGCTATTACCAGCTCATGGTTCCTCACTTACAAAGCTGATTGTTTGACATGTGAAACATACATCAGCATAATGCGCCCCATAACTCAGTTTTTTTAAAGAGGGCCCACAGGAAAACACATACGTGTGTGTGTGTGTGTGTGTGTGTGTTGATTTTTCTTTATCTACAAACTGCACGCATGATGTTAAACAAGCAAGATACTGTAAGCTTGTACGACTTCGGTTCCATGAAGCCCTTGCCTTGAGAAACACGATTACGGTAACGCAAGTATATTGAGGCAAACGCTGTGACGCTCGCCTCCTCAAGCTTTTCCTATTGTTTGGTTGTCCGGCAAGTTGCCCCTTAAGTAGATCCCTATTATGCAGTTAGCTAGAGTAGATAATCCTTCAGACAAAAGCAATTGGAACGACTCATGTAGCGCTGAAGTCGCTTTGAAAAGCCTTCGGATGCTCGCGCCGCTTGCCCCGATACACTCGTTTCCGTTTCCCCCGATCCATACGACAGAGAGCCAGGTCAGGATTATACTTTGATATTGCATTGCTGAAGAGGCAGCTCATTTCCTCTGCAGCTGGGCGAGAAAAACTATCTGACGCCATCAATGTGTTGAACCACGTGTACAATAAATACTTAATGTATAGACCCTGCGCATAAAGATTCAGAGGGTGTATTACATTGTTGGACTGACAGACTGCTTTGACAGAGTGTTTTTTTTTTTACTTGGATGGTCTGATCTAACATACATTACATGATTGTAGTCATCCATGCTGGGAATGCTCTCCTTGTAAGAATGAGGCCAATACTGATTGCAGTGTTGCACAATACGTAGCTGTGCTCCACATGTTCCGGAAGGTGTGAATCTATAGGAGGAGACAGATAATGGAGGAAGGCAAGAAAGGAAGTGTAGGCATGTGAGGTGGGAGAGTGTGAAGGCCACGGACAAACAGAGGAGAAACGGCGTCTGGTCCGGGGAGCGCTGAGAGGGAAGCTGTGAGAGCCGTCCCGACACATGTCCGCGGCTGTGTCAATGTGTGTGTGTGTGTGTGCGGCAGGGCGTCTGTGGGCGTTTCACCTGCACATGGGAATGTGTGTCAGTCTGTGTGTGTGTGTGTGTGTGTGTGTGTGTGTGTGTGTGTGTAATGTTGGCCAGCTGAGGTGCTAATCCCCTCAGATAATAGTGGACCGGCCTGTCCTCTTTCTCAAAGTCACACACGCTATACCACCCAGCACACACACACACACACACACACACACACACACACACACACACACGCACACTACACACACACGCACACCACACACACACTTAAGACACCACAGTCTCTTTTTTCCCCTCACATAGAGTCAAGAGGACTTTGCTCATCAATTCCGCCGGAGGTTGCTATGGAGACTGAGAACAGTGTGTGGGTGTGTGTGGGTGTGTGTGTGTGTGTGTGTGTGTGTGTGTGTGTGTGTGTGTGTGTGTGTGTGCGCGCAAGCATTTGGGAGAGTTGTGTGTCTTAATATCTTCTCTGGTCCTGTCAGGTCACGTTTCACATCGCTGTCTGGTCGAGGGATTGCGTACACACACACACACACACACACACACACACACACACACACACAGGACCCACAGGACCCACTGGCAAAGTGTTGAGCAGACATTTTTTCCCTCCACACTCCCTGAATCCCAAAGTTTTACACAGTAATAAAAGTGTGAGGCGGAACCGTTTTAAGGAGGACTTTGTCCGGAGCACAACACATGCAAGCCCGTGTGTGTGCGTTCAGTGTGTGCACCGCTAATGATGCCGTATCCCAGTGCACGCATGTGGGCACACAGCATTGTTAGAGCATACATATATAATTGTGCTCGAGATGAATCTGTCTGCTCTAGTGCACACTCAAAAGTGGCTCTGCAGGTTTTATTTTTAGCATCACAGGCAAATGCAGTCCCTCTACCCACCCCCCCCCCTCCCCTCTCCCTCTTTCTCTCTCTTGCTCTCTCCTCCCCCTCCCCCTCCTCTCTGCCCCCCTCTCTTATCTCTCTCCCACTGTCATGTCTCTCATCTCTCAAAATCTCTCACCCTACTGTGTGTGCGTGCGTGTGCATGCGCTGGCCAAGATACACACACACACACACACACACACACGAAGCTCATGCTGCATGCAGTATGTCAACATAAGTGTTGCAGCTCCAAATAAAAAAAATGGGAAAAGAAATGCTCTAAGCTCTGTACTCTGTTCCACCTCTCTGCTCTCATCATCATCCTTAATGTCTGAATGAATGCATAGTCTCCCTTTCATCTCTCCCTCCTGCTCTTGTTCACCCACCCAGACTCTCGCATTATGAGGGGAGGATCCAAAAAGCTCATTGGGGTGGAGGTGACGTATGTACTGTAAGCATGTCTGTCGTAATGGCAGCCAAGGCAAGGTCAAGCGCTCAGTGGCCCGGTGAAGCTTTTCATTACGTATTTGAACTCGGCAGAATATTCCCCGCAGAGACGTCGCCGGAGACTGCCTGCCGCTTCCTCCCTGAGCCGGGGCCCTATAATGGCGGGGGCTGCCTGGGTGCAGACAGGTACATTTCCATTATTGGCGTATGGATATAGAGCCGGGCGCGTCGCGCTGTGTGAAGGACTCCACGGTGGATAGAATTTTGCCTTGCGCTGTTAAATAAGGGTGTCATTTGGTCGACGGAGAGCGAAAATATCACGTCTCTCAATCAGCACGGAAGGAAAGAAAGATTGAAAAGGTTGATTTCTCTTTCCCTGACCCCGGTTACTGCAAACCCCTGACTTTCTGTGCTTGATTTCTTTCATCTTAAATGCTCTCATGTAAGGACAATGTGTGGATGCACACATACAGTCTAGGGGAGAGAGTGCAGAATGCACTTACATAGTTTACGTATGAAATGTGCTGCATCTACAGCGACTGAATACACCCCAGAAGCTATGGGTCCTAAATACAGTTTTTTGGAGGTATTTCTACTAAAGGATACAAAGTTACTCTGCTGTTACTGAGCTTTCAGGTTTCATCGCGTTCATTTCATTGTGCCACCTCATTCAACAAAGTGAGAAGGTGCTACAACTGGATTCATTGTTTTTAACAGGGGTCTTTAGGGGCCTCCTGTGGTTCACTTGTTAGACCAAGTTCCCCCAAACTAAAAGGTCTGGTGTTCAAACCCCGCTTCAACCAACATGCTTCATGAAGATTACCACTGCCTATGGCTAGGTTTACTACTCAATACCTCAAAGGCTGTCAACAAATATAACCCAGCTTCAAAACTGCATTCAATACTTTTTGTACCCAGATATAGACAATAAAATGCTATTTGTACGGTTTGGCACGCAGCCAATCTCAGCAAGCTTTCAGTTTAATGCGATGTGCGATTGGCCCACAACCCACATGGTCCGTGGTTTCTAAACATTTGAAAGTGTGGCTTTAATACTACTACATGCCTCTGGCGTCTGATGAAAATAAATATAGTGTTTGGTGGCATTTTATGCAACTGAATGCTTCCATTCACATGATGGGTATTGAATGAAGTACTCCGCTGCCCTTTGTGAATACTCTGGTCTTGTATTTCATGCCTGCTGATTTCAGTCTTCTGAGCACACTCAATGTTCTCCACCACTGTCTTCCTCTCTAGCTTCGCTAGTATTTACGTACGTACAGCATCACATGCGGGGAGAGTACGGGATTACAATTCGGGAAAAGGTTTTGACAACCATATTTCAAGTCCAGTGGCAGAGAACTTTTTTTTATCAAATTCACAATCTGTTTGCTTTCCCGAAACAGTGTTTGCGAGACCTGTTTTAAAATACCAGCTTTAAGTTTTAATAAGCAGCCGTGCATTCAAATAACCTCCAGCTGTAATCATCAGGATTACTAAATACCCGACTAAATTGAAACGATTTTCAACCTTCACAGTAACTTGTGGTACGCCTCGTAAACTTTTGGACCGCTGACTGAAGCGAAAGCAAAAGGCCACAACAATCAACTCACCAAACATCTATAACACCCGATATGCTGCCGGAGAGATTGAAGATAACCGTTTCTGTCTGGCAGGCACGCGGCACTGAGTTTGCATTTCACACGACCACATCTAGCTCCTGTATCAATAATTCCTGCGTTGCCCTTCCAAACCGGCATGTCCGACTGCTGAAGCAAGAACACAAACACAGTGGGAACCCTCGCAGTGTATCCACAGAGCAGACATCGATACGCATGAACGCACGCAGCTACACGTGCTTGACGCGCACCACCTCTAAAAACAAATGCGCATTTCTAAACCCCCCCCCACCCAACCCCCCCCAAAACTGGCATCTCTGCGTCTCTCTCCCTCTCTGTCAAAGTGAAATGCCATCCATCACGTAGGATGCACGGTGCGAAAGATTACTCACATTTCTCCTAATCATGGCCAAATTGCACTGGATGGCTCTCATATTTGGGAGGGAGCTGCGGTGTTCTCTTTGCATACAAATGACAAACGTCTCCCTCTCAATTTGCTTTCTCCTTGATGCAAGAGATGCCACCAGACTAGCGAAGAGAGAGAGAGACATGTAAAGAGACTGGGAGAGGAGACGCATGAGATCCAGTCCTACCTCATGCACATCCAGCGACATAGTAATAATCGGAGATAATGTACTACTTCACTGTAATCTTCTTTCTAAGTTAAATCACATTCAGTAAAAAAACCTTGGGAGCATAGCTGCTGATATCTCAGACTCACTTTATCATCCTTCAAAACTAAACTTCTGCTATTAATCCACTCACTTGAATTTATTTAATAAGACTTAATATGAAGCCCATTTTCTGTCATTTAAGAACTGGATTAGATCATGAACAGGTCTGATAATAAACCAAACATATTCACAAAAACAATGTCGTCGGCTTGACTGCATCCAAAGAGAACTTTCAGATACAACTTATTCTTCCTACACATGGGAACTCCGTGTCTCCATAACTCCCCGTAACTATGACGACGTCGAACGGGCAAGAACCACAGGTCGTCTGACAGGTGGTAAACAAGCCAACAGGGTGGAAGGAATATTGAAACCACTCGGGAGGGAGACTAATTCCATAAGAAAACCGTGTGTGTGTGTGTGTTTTAGATTCCAAATAAAACTGGCTAACCCGTGACATCGTTTATAGCTTGGGTAGGTAACGTCGGAGAAACCAGCAACTAGAAGACCCAGCCCAGTGTAGCCAATAAAAAATAACAAGCAGCACTAGCTCTAAAAGTCATTAAATCTAGTCTGCAACACTGACTGCCCGTCCCTTCAGGGCTCCCTCCAACACCACTCCCCCAAGATCATCAATATGAACGTATACAAAGAACATGTCTATTGTTAGTACTCATAGCTGGAGCTGGAAGACTGACGAGCAAAGGGTGCAAGGAGTTCTCTTGAGAAATGTTATTTTTACTGACAGGAATGATCGCCCCCCCTAAAAAAAAAAAAAAAGATCCTTTAATTCCTTAACACCGCACAGTACTGAAATAAAAGCAAAGAAACACAGTCCGGTCACACACTGGCATCCTGGCAGCTTCAACGAATCTTTGATAATAGTCACATTTTAGATAGACTTTCAGAATTGAAACACTTTAGGTAATTGCAGGCAAATAATAATAAAAAATAAGTCAGTCATCTTTGTAAATGCTGCGCGAGTCTCGGGAAGAACAGCACAGAAAGGTCCTCTAAAAAAAGAAACAAAACAAACGCGAAGCAGCTGATTTCAAACAGCTTCCAGCGGCCCACTCTCTCCTCGGCTAATGAAATATCTAATGCACTTAGTTTCCTTTAGTTAGCGCCTGCCTCCTTAGAGGCATGTTCCTCCTCTCCAAGCGAAATTACTTGGTCTCAATAGAGCGAGACAGAGCGCGGTGAGTAACAAAGGAGGAGAAGTCGAGTGTATTTTCAGGAAAAGGATGACGAGCTCGTGCCGGAGAGCCGAGGCGACAGACGTTGCTTTCTTTCTATTCCCAAAACGCCGACTGTGGCGGAAAAAAACCTCGCGCGGCCCGAGCAGAAAGGTCACAGTGCACCTCCTGCGCTCGGCCTGTAAAGAAACACTAACGGCTCAGAGGCGCATCATAACCGCGCCTTCTCCGACCAAAACACACCGTGAAGGCACTCTCCTCCTTTTTTCCCGCTCTTTGTGGAATGAGTTATACGGCCGCAAAAACAGACGTCTAGAGGTCGCAGGCGCCGGGGCGCGCCGTAAAAAATTGTGAGGTGCATTTCTGTGTCAGTAAAAATGTCAGATCTGTATCTGATTTGCATGCCTGTGCCCGTCTCCGCGTTCTCACAAAGGCCTTTTACAGAGAGAGTTACTAACTTGAGACAGTAAGCGGGACTCACTCGCTAAAATAAATAACGGGGTGAGCGGTCACGCGGCGAGAAGGTCAAAGGTGGTGCAAGTCCATGAATCTATTTCAAGCATCAGGGTTGTGAAGGTTTGCCTGTTGAGCTCACCGCTAAAACGCAACGAAATGCAGAACTCCCGCTGCGTGTAATAATAATAAGCAGATGGTGATATTTCGAAATGCATTATTAGAACAATGACAAAACAGTGTTGAGTTTTCGCCTTCACTCACACAAATGTATCTGTAATCTATCTCCTCATCTGTGAACATTTCAGGCAAAAAGAAATGGTTTTCAATTACAATCCGGATAAAAAGATGATAGGGAGTTTAGTCACAAGCACAGAAATCTGATCAGATCTTCTGGAGAAAAAAACCCGCTGTGACAGCACTCGCCGTGCAAATGCAATGCTCCTTTTGAACCGAATTCAAGACTTACTGTTGTTTGGTTTGAGTGAAAATATTAATGACACATGAATGCCGCGATTTCTTCTTTTTTTTTTGGTGGTAGGGGGGGAGGGGTTGAAACGGTTTGCGGGCCTTTCATTAAAACCCTTTGCGTTCAGAAACAAAGTGGAAAGACATCATCAGTGTTCAGACTGGAATAATCAGCAAAGGAAATCCATGAGAAAGTGAGCGCTCGTGATCCACGCCTGCACTCGCGATCGTTATATTGATGGCTCGTATTGAAGTCATCCATCACCGACTTAATCAAGAAGAGTCTGCCGAGAGAAATCGACTTTGCACGCATGTGTGCAGAAATGATGGTTTTGTGACCGGTGGGATGGCGGCGACGGAGGAAATACTCGCCCGTTACCTTCAAAGCAACAGGGTTGTCTGTGGGGACGGGGGGACGGGGGGGACGGGGGCAATGACGTTGTGTCATTAACCCTGGTTGAGACATCCGAGTCACTTACCGAGCACGCCAAGCCGGTAGTTCATGGTCACCACGATCACGTTGCCGTAGGCGGCCAGGACGCTGGCATCAAACATGTTTCCGGTGCCCTCCATGTAGGAGCCTCCATGAATGAACAGCATCACCGGCTTCTTCCTGCGGTCCCGTATATCTACACACACACACACACACACACACACACACACAGAGGAGAAAAGAGAGCAACAAAAAAGAAGAAGAAAAGAAGTCAATAACTGTATTTACACCTCTCATATTCTCTTTGATCACATATTGTGTTGGACTATAATATACTGAACAAATTGTTTGCCTGCATGAGAACACAGTTTTGTATCAGAGCTTAAGAACTGCTCTGTTCCCTGCAGCTGGATGTCTGCTCTCAAAAACGGGAGCTCGGGGTAATTTAGATTTCAGGTGAGGACCCCAGCAACAGGCAAACAGCAGGAGGCGCCGCAACAAGAGCCTCATCAAAATGTTTCCCGGGGATTAAAGTGACACTGTGTGAAGACGATCACTGGGTAGTGAGCACATCAGAGTCAGCCCGCCTCGGACGGTCCGCATCTCACACCGAGGCCCAGATTGACCAACGGGTTGAGTGCAAGTGGTTGGCTGAAGTAGGTAGTTAGGTAAAAAAAACGAGAATTTACAAACGTGTGGATAAAAGCACAAAGATTTCTCTCGCAGCGAGAGCTCAAAGTGTTGGTGTCTGAAGCTCGCCCCACAGAGCTCTCTGCTGCGAAGAAAAGATGTTTCCACGCCGCGTAAGAAGGCGCTCTGGGACGACAAACAAACTGAAGGCAACAGGGCAGCGCAAGGTCAATTTACTGGTTAAAATAAAGAAATTCCCCAGTGGGACATGAGGAGTTACTGTACATTAAAGCCAAGTCTGCAAAGAGAATAGCCGATGTCTGAGGAACATTCGGTGTGCAACCAACAGATAACAAATGGCCACCGGCTCTTAATATATCACGTCTGCAATGAATTTCCATAATTTCCTCATTTTACTTCGCACATTGGAACTTGGAACTCCCATAAATGCAAATCGCAACTCGCCCGGAGCTGCAGGGACAGCTATATCAACCTATTTCTGGGTCGATTACCCCGTGGGGGAATCTTTCGAAAACACCGCTTTCTTTGATGCCATCGTTTTCTTTTTGCACTGGCACAAATTGTGAGCTGGATACTGCCTTGAGGTCAACAAATGGGAAGATAACTGAAAAAAGTTCCACGAGAAAATGCAATTTCTATCACTGGGCTACACAAAACAAGGTTTGGGAACGGTAGTACTTTAATCCAAACGGAGTATTGTGAGTCTTCAATCGTTATTTTTCTTCAAAGATGAACAAGTATAATGGAGTCATTCTGCTTTTCAGACACATTAAAAGCTTAGCATTATTCTTGGATAAGATTGAAATGAGTCAAATCACGTTGGAACTCCACTCCAGCAGCCGTTACCTAATGTCATATCAACTGCCCTGTAAATAGGAATCATTTTGGGGCAGCTGAGGGTTAAATCAAATTGGCGTTCATTAAAACTATGATGATTCGTTACCTCATCATTCTATCAAAAATGGCATGCAGAACATTTCAGAGTCCACGTCAGATGCTTTAACATATGCCTGCCACCCCAGTGCTGTGCGCATGCAGCATGGTCCCTGATGGGCCCTCGTTGGCCTTTGAACCAGTCTCCCATAGCGTGACTGAGAGCAACGATACTCCTGCTCCTGCCAGGAGCCTACGCTAGCATATGGCGCACAAGACTTAGAACTGTGGCACAGTGACAGCCCCTGTTGGCTTCTGTGTGTGTGTGTGTGTGTGTGTGTGTGTGTGTGTGTGTAGGCCTGGGGATATGAAAGAGTAGTAGTGCAGAACAACCACATAAATAACTACGACAGCATCTGTTAGAAGGGAAGAGAGATGGAGGGTGTCTGGCTTCCTGCGAAACCTGCTTTTGTATTTATATACAAACACAAACACACACACTCACACACGCACAGAGAAAATATATGTGAAATACCTGCTGAAACATGCATCAAATGTTTCAGCAAAGAATATGCATGCTAAAAAAACAGTGATACACTAGGGTACAGAAATACTTAATACATAGGCGAAGCTAAAGTCAGGCAGACACACTCACACTGGGGGGTGGGGGTGTGGGGGGGGTGGGAGGGGGGGGAAGAGAAATTTACAGGCAGCTGCAATGGAGAGTCGCTATGGCAACTGCTTCCCTTCAACTTGTTTCCACCTCTCCTCTCCTCTCCTCTCCTATCCTCTCCTCTCCTCTCCTCTGTCACTCCCCCTCCATGAGCCACTTTCACGTGGACAAAGTCTCATTGACTGTTGCCGTGGCAACATATTGCTCCTGTGCGTCTCTAACCCCGTGATGCCCTTCGCCACATTTCTGCCTGAATCTCATTTCATTAGTGGCGTACGTACGCACGTGCGTGCACACACACACACACACACACACACACACACACACACACACACACACACACACACACACACACATCTCTGCATTCTGGATCAGGAGATGAAGACTGACAGCCACTGGCATCATGGGAGACAGACTGCAGATGCACTGATGTACCCACCCGCACCTACATAAGACACAAACGCGCACACCAGGCAGGCTGTCACGGTTGACCTGTGGACCCCGTGTCCACGGATCACTTACAGGGCGAATCGTTCTGGCACAGTGACAGATAGGACTGAGGCCCTCGGGGGCAACAAGCCTTCCCTCTCTCCCTCTTCCTGTTTCAGCCTCTCTCTCTCTGTCTCTCTCTCTCTCTCTCGTGCTTCTACCACAACTAAAGCATGCAATGCCCACAGATGGGCGGGTGGTTCGGTTCCCAGCCTCAGGACTCACATGTGATCCCCATGTGGGATGAACTGCTTTTTAAAGCTTACACGAAACAGTTAGCCACCTCCATCATTTATCCCTTTCAAATATGCAAATGTTATGCAGCGAGGTCCTTAGAAAAAAAACAAAAAAAACAAACAACTAATAACATTATCAGCTCTACTGGGACAACATGTGGTATATGTATAATATTTCCTTCACTTTTCCTGAGTTATTTCGTTCACAACCCGTCCACAGACAAACAGAACAAGAGCTGAATGACAACAGGATGCCTTGTAGTCCATGTATTGTTCTGTGTCCACAATATACATGCAAAAGCCTCAGCAAATCCTTGACATCCTATGCAAGATTATGGACAGATGGCAAATGCTTCCACACGGGCTGATGCTGCAAAAGCAGAGGCTTACTCATAGTGGCATGGCAGGGCCAGCACTGATTTGTGTTGCACTACTGTTTGCATGTCCAACTAAAAGGAACAGCGGGAGTACAGCAACAGGTCAACGTCACCAAAAAGTCACGACTGAGAGCTCTTCTCCACACTTTTCCGTACAGGAATTCCCACATTTGTTTTTCTAATCAGTGTTGGAAAGTAACTACATTTACTTCAGAACAAAGTACATCTCTTAAGTTATTCTACTCGTAACATATTTTTACTTTCAGCACATGCATCTGGGTATCCGGAGTGCCTACCAATCCCCAAGCTGTGAAGTCAGACAACCCAGTCAGTTTTTCTGTGGGTTTTCCTATAGATCAGAACACACGTGATTCAACGAGACATTCAGACCCCCCCCCCCCTCCCCCTTCTCCCCCCTCCCTGTGTCACATGCAGGTGTGTTAGAATATACCGCCAAAGGCTTAAGAACTACCTCTGTGAAGGCTTAAAGAGACAGGCGCTACGATGGGGAGGATGAATACAGATGTGTTCACACAGACTGTATGAGAACAATTATGTGTTGTTTTGAACATTAAAGCATGTAAACATGTTCTGGTAGAAAGCCACAATACGAGCATGAACCCGACAACGAGCATGATACGTCCTCTTTAAGTTACGGCCGCGCTCGCTTCACATTGAAAGCCTGTTGATGCGTGACAGAGTATTTTTCCATTGCGGCTTTATGTTTACTTGAACTCTATAGAAAAAAAAAAAAGACGTGAATTACTACCGAAAATAAATACTGGCAGGCTGGTCAAGGCCGTGCTCGTTCCTCATAACGGCACCTCAAGAACAACAGAGAAGATGAAAGACGAAGAAGAAACACTGATTAACTGAAAGCCATATAGAAAGGTGAACAAAATAAAAAAAATAAAAAGACAATGCCACTGAAATGAATTGGCTCTGCTCAGCGACCACAAACAACAACAACAACGACGACGACAAAGCAAGATGGCAGAGAGCAGCTGAGGGCCGGTACCCCGAGGAGCTTAGTGCGGCTGCTGATCCTCTCAAGCAGAACGGAGACAATGAGACGATTAGGCCCTGAACTTGTGTCGAGCGTTCCAGCTTAGCACGCCGCCCACCGTCGCCCTCGGAGACGCCACCCTCTGGTCTCCCGAGGAGACGCGGGGCCTTTGCGATTAGTCACGGGGGGGGTGGGGGTGGGGGTGGTGGGGGGATGGCAACGAGGCCCTGCCGTGCCAAGCGCTGTGCGTCACTGTCCGCCGTTGATTTCATGGGGAGAGGATGTGTGCTGTCAGTAAACACTGACAGAGCCGGCGGAAAGATTGATGCACTTAAGTGGCACGGCTGAACTTCAGGGGTGTAACAGGACGGGGTGACAGATACAAAAAAAAGCCTCCGATTATGAGGTCCGTGTTCATATTTTTTCTCGTTGATCTTCAACAGCCGAGGATAAACCACCAACTGACCTCAACCGCGTCTCGGCTATCTTGTCTTTTCCCCAGCAGCCGGCGGCAGCAGCAGTGAGGCGGCTCGCTGGAGAGGACACGGCGTGGTGTATAAAAAGCATAAATTACTTCTTAACAGCAGCCTGCGGAGATATCATCTTTCCCATACGATCAACTGAGCATGGAGAGACGGAGGCGGAAGGGGCCCTCTCCTCACAGAGAGCCGTGATTTTAAAAAAAAAGAAAAAGAAAAAAAAAAAGATATTGAATCACGTCGAGGTTGAAACGACGCAGCGCGCGCAATTTCATACCTTCTCCGAATTAGCATTTTCATTTCTCCCATATAGGCTCGACTACGTGTGCTTTTCTACCATTTCTATTTTCATTAGCACGGATAGGCCAGGGAGTGTGTGTGTGTGTGTGTGTGTGTGTGTGTGCACAGGCACGTGTGGGGGTGGGGGTAAATATTGACCTTTTACGCCGAGGTTCCAAGCTGTAATAATAGGGAAATTGCTCACAGCAAATGATGAACTGTCATCTGTGTGCAAATACACAGAAGCTCTTTGTACTCGTGGTCCAATTAACAGAAAGGTTACAGAGTGGTGAAAATATTGTAACAGTGTAATGGAAGGAATACATTTCTGTGTATTTTCGTGTTTCTGAGACCTGTAATTTAAATCATGACGGATCGGCATTATTACGACTCTTCGACGAGCAAGTCGAGCAGTTTAAGAAATGCGTCGCTATACATCCCCGATTTATGAGGTGAAATGCGCTCTGGAATGAGGCTCCGCTCCAAATATGCCAACGCATCCCTCTCATTAAAACATGAATTGGAATGGCTGATGAAATATTTCTCTTGCTTGAGACCAAAAGCGTCCGTGCAAATCGTATATCTGTTGCATATTCAGATGAAAAGTCTCAAAAGAGATTTCATCCGCACCAAGAAAACAAGCTTCTGAAACATCGCCGACGCGCCTGAACCGCAGATCTGGTTGGGATAAAAGTGTGCGAACAGTGGAGCACAATTAGATCGTCTGTCAAATGTTACTGATGGATCCGTCAGAAAGGCTGATTCTAATAGAAAACAGGCGCCAAAGATCTCATATTGCAAACAGGGGGGGGGCTTTGCACAAACCTTGAGTAAGTCGTGGAACAGAACTGCATTCAGGAGAAGCTAAAACAACAAACCTTACTGTCAACTAACTGTACAGCTGTGCGTCTCAAATGTGTGCGTGTGCGTGAGTGTAAGCGGGTCAATAGCAGGTCAGTGGCAGGCCGATGTGATGGAGGACTGGAGGTGGAGACAGACACAGGGTGATGAATGGGATGTGATGAGATGCACAGCAGCAGAGCTGGCCTACGGGCCACCGAGCAGGGCTCAGGCTTAATCGTTAGAGCACAATGGATCAAGGCAAAGGCCACACTGATTGCATCTGGGATATGTGTGAGTGTGTGTGTGTATGTGTGTCCTTGCACTGGTATTATAATACTTTTGAGAATCAGCTGGGTTTTTCTGGACACGAGGAATGAGCTTTTTCAAGGAAAGTAAAGAAAGAAAAAGAAAATACATTTCACTTATTTTGGGGGGGAAGGGAGGGGGGTTCTTATCAAAATATCTGTGCTTTTTCATTTCTCTCTTAATTACCACACAGACAATCCAACGTACACAATGAGAACCTATTTCTTGCACTCTCAGGCGTCTCTCTCACGCGTCAGTGCCAGTGTACTGTGAGTCTCTTCACGCGCCGATGAAAGTATGCATAATTACATGAAGATGATTAACAATTATATGGCCTTGTAGCTCTATCACATTTCAAAGCTTCGTTGCATCAAACAGGTCTATTGTCACACTATCAAACCCAACTAAATAGCTGTTTTGTGAGTCTGAGCTGGACGAACCACCGGCCGCATGTGTCCACTGCTTTCCATTTTGCGCATTGAACATATGGTACGCGTCAAGGGTTTATGGGATAATCATATTAGGTGGAATAGATACACTGACAGAAAAGCTGTGCCTGGTGTGTGTGCTTGTAGATATCTCCTATGTGTGTGTGTGTGTGTGTGTGTGTGTGTGTGTGTGTGTGTGTGTGTGCGAGTGCGAGTGTGTGTGCAGTTAATTGGATCGTGGTAGATTTACCAACAGATATATATTTTTTTAAGGTTTTACATCAAATATAATGTTGGAATGAAGTAAGTTTCAACCCTGCTCATTTAAGAAAGGCCGAGGTGTTGTTTATATTTTGGTTCATTTTCCTGCTGCTAGCATTAGCAACATGCTACCACCAGCAGCCTGGCTACTGTCCAAAAGAAACAACAACCGTAATCCAATCGAAATGCCGACGGCAGCATTATTCTATAACCATAACATTGTGCAGTCAACATTTGCTTCACAATGATAAGTCAAAAGCAAACACGTTGTCTACGGCTGCTTTCAAAGCCTCAATACTTCATTTTTACTGTGCGTGCATTATGAGAGAAAAGGTTTCTGCAAAAGTCACACCAAAAGAAAACGATTTCCAAGTCTAACTTTGTGATCCAGGTCCATAAATTAAAAGAAATGCATAAAAATCATAGAGCGTCTTAGAAAAGCTCCTCCACTTCCCCACTGGCTTGGTGCACAGACTGTGGAAACACACACACACACACACACACACACGCACACACACACACTCAGTCAGCACACAAAGTGCTGCTCCCGTTGCCTGTGTTCTCGCTGTCTGCCTGAGCAGCAGAACTCTGGGGCTGTGGGGACCAGCATGGAGTTGGGATGATCCTCGCTGCTGCACTGTTTGTACTCTGTCTACGCCGACTAACTTCACTGCCTGCGACAGGCGGGCAAACACCCACCTGACAGCTCAATACGCTTCCAAAGATCAGACCAGCAAAAAAACTTTTTTTTTCCGGCTGCAAAATAAGCAAACGGCTTCAGACGTGTCTACAGTATCCACCTGGCGCTGTGTGAAGACGACCACCGCTGTGAGAGACGGGAGTATTCACGGTTTAATGACATTTCCGAAACCCTGAAAATGCCCCCCCACTCCTCCAAATTAGACGGCAATGCTTCTTCTTTCCTTCAGCAGGTTAAGTGTGGGCGAGGTAAAACAAAACCAAAGACCAGCTGAACCACTGGGAATAAGAATAGCCGCTCTGACCCCTCTGACAAACAGCTCGTTCGACTCAATAACATCTCCAAAACCACAAGTGCTCCTCTCTAATTTCTCCTGCTGTCCGTCCATCGCTCCCCTCGCTCCCCACCGCCTCTCTCACTGCCGCCACCAGCGAGTGCCCTCGCTCGCTTCCTCTTGCTCTCAGTCTATCTCGTATTCTTCCCCGCTCACTCTCTCTCGGCTCCCGTCCTCCGGCGGCCCACCAGCTCTCTCCTCCTCCTCCCCACTTGTTAGTTTTCTTATCTCCATTTTGCCTGCCATGACCCCTTTCTTTTCCCCTCTCTCTCTCTCTCTCTCTCTCTTTCCCTGTGTCTCAGTCCACCACTGGCAGTATGTAACCTCTCTCCTACCTCCTTTCAGTGGCACTGAGTGGTCTTGCTTTTTTTTTTTTTTTTCCTTGTCTTTGTTCCCCTCTCTCTCTCTCTCTCTCTCTCTCTCTCTCTCTCTCCATTTGTCTTCCTCTATCTTTTTCTCATCTCTCTGTCGCAGGGTTTTGTAGCACTCCCACTGTTGAGTTTTATCTCTCACCCCCTCCTCGCTCCCATCTGTGATATAAATAGAGGTTGGATTAGGCTGACTTTTTTGTTTTGCTCACTATTAGGGAGCGGATCAATTCCACAAATTGAGTGGATGGGGACGCGAATACACACACACACACACACACACACACACACACACACACACACACACACACACACACACACACACACACACACAGCCCTGCTGTCCTCCAAAATGCCACAGTGACAAAGACGTTACAATCACAGGCATTGTCCTTGTTTTCCCACTGCTGCCTCCCTCTTCTCCCCCATACCCGGTCTTCTTCTCTTCCATTTTCCACATCCCTCTCTTTGAGCCTTAAGCCTTGTGGACTTCCGTTGAACCGCCTCCCCTTCCTTCCTTCCTCCCTTCCGATTCCCTCCGTTTTGCATGTATTTATCTCCGCGTTCTTTTTGTTCGACTGTTAACAAAATGACCCTGGTTTGTATGTGATTTTCGGTGCTTGTTTGACTGCGTGAGTCTTTAACACTTGCTGCCTTGTTTGAAGTGAGACGGAAAACACAAAAACAAACAATAGCTCATGAGAATATAAATACAAGACATATAATAGTATCACAATAGGATACTATTCATTTTGTATAAAGGCTATCCAAATTCCTCATTGCTCAAAGTCCATCCTAACTCCTTACTGCTTAAGACTATCCTAACTCCTTACTGCTTAAGACTATCCTAACTCCTTATTCCTCAAAGTCCATCCTAACTCCTTATTCCTCAAAGAGAATCCTCACTCCTCATGTATCAAAGTCCACCCTAACTCTTTGCTGCTTAAGACTATCCTAACTCCTTATTCCTCAAAGTCCATTATAACTCCTGACTGCTTAAAAACTATCCTAACTCCTTATTGCCTAAAGACCATCTTAACTCCTCATTCCTTAAATACTATCCTAACTCCTTATTCCTCAAATACTTTCCTAACTCCTTATTGCTTAAAGACTATCCTAACTCCTAATTGCCTAAAGACCATCTTAACTCCTTATTCCTCAAATACTATTCCTAATGTATTATTGGAATGTACCTCTGTGTTGCTTAAATACTATCCAAACTCCTTATTACTTATCGTCTAACGGTTAGACGATAAGTAATAAGGAGTTAGGATAGTATTTAAATAATAAGGAGTTAGGTTACTTAGAGCTTAGAAGGACTCTAAGCTAACTCCTTATTATTTAAATACGATCCTAACTCCTCTTCCTCAAAGGCAATCCTAACTCCTTATTTCTCAAAGACCATGCTAGCTCCTCTTCCTCAAAGGCAATCCTAACTCCTTATTTCTCAAAGACCATGCTAGCTCTTCTTCCTCAAAGACAATCCTAACTCTTCATTCCTTATTTCTCAAAGGCCATGCTAGCTCTTCTTCCTCAAAGATCATCCTCACTCCTCATATTTATTGAAGGACTACAGGCCTACTGGCAGGTACAGATAGGCCGGCAGCTTCAGGAAAGCAGACAGACAGGCTGGTAGGCAGACAGGTATAGGTTCAGGTAAAGGGGTAATAGAAATGGAAGTGGGCCGCCTGGTGCACTGAGAGGCTGAAGAGGGAAAGAGTTCCAGGAGAGCAGGTGGAGGGAACTGCAGAGCAGATGAGTGAAGTGGGAACCGGTGTGCAGATGGGTGGGGCACTTAGGGGAAGGGGGAAGGGAAGTCAGAGGGCATCTGGTTGTATAGGATGGAAAATGGCAATGAAGGGGAAAAGGAGATGTGGCTAGAGAGGAGGAACAGGAGAGATAACGTGTTTTTGTGTGTGTGTCATTTTCATCTTATATATCTTTGGTGCAATAGGTGGAAACAATCATGAATAGGCTCTTGGTTTAACACTTTAGTGCTGGATTACTTGTATCACCAATAGAATGTAGCAATATGGATTTTTATATACTGCATATGCTGCAGGATATTACTCTAAGGAAGTGCAAGGAATGAATGTCTATGAAAGGCTCTGAGGCATTCATTTGTGCTCTGTATAGAAATGTCCGTGCATTTCTTTCCCTTGCATCTACACATTTGTGCATGTCCATAGCATAATCAACCCTGGTCCAGTGCTCGTCCTCATCTCCCTCCTCGTCTGTCCTCATGTACCCTCTCATTATCCCCAATCCACCTCCCTCCCCCCCTCTCTCGGCCTCTCTGCCCTCGCTACTTCCCTCCCTCCTACACTATAACGATCTGGCCATTACCGAGGCTGCCGTTCCAGCCCTGGTTTCACAGGGTGTCCGAGGTCTAATTGGGACTGAATGAGTGTGTGTGTGTGTGGGTGTGTGTGTGTGTTGTGAGGCCTCATTGACACGGGCTGAGATCCAGGGGCTGGCTTGTCCATCCCCCCTATAGAGATGTACTCTGAGCGAGTCTTGACATCCAAACACACACACACACACACACACACACACACACACACACACACACACACACACACACACACACACACACACACACACACACACACTCAAGCGTATTACTCCCACACTTGTGGTAGTCACATATCCCCATGAATGTAGTACTTGCATATAAGTGTATGTTTGAGTTTTATTTTGTTGGTCTATATTGAAACTGTGCTTTCTTTGTTTTCCTTCTCCTTTTGATGACCAGTGTAGTTTCTATGCAGGTTTTCTTCATGGTTTTCTAGTTTAGCTCCACTGCTATTCTGGGACTTTTGGTCTGGGGCACTTTCATGGTTTTGTTTTATGGCTTTTATATCTGTTTGCCATCCTTTAAGATTGTCTTCATTTTCATGCTGGTTTTGTGGACTTTGAGCTCGTCATGGTTGAACGTTGGAAAGAGATAAACGTTTTTAAAACATTACGTTTCTAAGCAAAAAACATGATCTTTTTCACCTATTTCCCAGCTGATACAAACTTCAAACACATTGTGTAGACCCTTCTGTCTGCTACTCTCTCAAATAGATTTTTAGATAAAGTTAGATGATATGCTGACTGCTTGACAGAGTATCAGCGGGGGGGTGATGGGGGGAGGGGGCCTTCGGCAAGAGTCGATTGACGCGCTTCCTGCCACGTTAACGCAGTGACGCTGTGGCCCTTGATAGCTGTGGACGCCAGGCGGCAGCAGAATGCTTGAATCCTGTCTTTTAATGTGGGTTGCTTTGGCAGAGTGCCGCTGTCCGTATTCTGCTCGTTGACTCCACGCGAAGTGAAGCAACCGCGGAAGCAACCGTTTCAAAGTCTATTTGTTACGAGTTACAGTTGCTTTGCAAAAAGTGAAGTCAAAATATGAGTTATTCGATTCGTGTTTGTGGGGGACTGCAGAGAAAAAAATGTGTCAGTCTTGGCTCTACTTCTGGAACATTTACATTAGAAATGTACCAAAAGCAATATATTTTACTAGTGAGCAGATAAATACAAACCGTATTCTGCACAGTTGCGCGGTTGTACATACGTAGCATGAGAAGATGTGAGACGCAGGTGAGCCACTTTTTATGTTCTGGTATCTGTGGAGCACATTATCTGTACGGTGTGTGAAGTGTTTGTAACAATGCAATAATACATTGCGTGTCGAGAACTCCGCTGTCGCATCCGCTCAGACCCCAGTGTTCCCAGTGGGTAATGCTGTCAGCTCGGCCACCACCCACTAAAAGCTCCCTTATTGGAACGCCACTCTGACAGCCACGATACAATTAAGGCGAAAAAAAACATGGCGAGTGCAAATTGAGAAAATTAGACAACACACCTTGAAAAAAAAAAAAAAAAAAAGCAGTGGCCCCCGTCGAGGCCGGCGGAACTTTTGTAAATCAACAAAGCAACTGTGCTCGACATGTAACGGGAAAAACATGCAGTTTGAGACGGGATCTCTGGCTATACAGCCGCGTTGCCTAGGAGCCTGGCTTCCTTTCACCACGGGGTGTGTGTGTGTGTGTGTGTGTGTGTGTGTGTGTGTTTGTGTGTGTGTGTGTTTGTGTGCAGTCGTTCATGTGTAATCAAACATTTTCACATGCACAGAGATCTTCCTGTTTGTGCTCCATGTCCCCCGGAGGGGGGGGGGAGGGGTTGGGGGGGGTTTGGATTATCAGCAGCCACTTATCTCGTCTTGTCTGTCCTGACAGTTAATCTGATGGTGGAGCGGCGGATTCTGCTTCTGCTACAGCGCTGTCAGAACTCCAGCTCTGATTGGTTTTGGCAACTCGCATTCACCACAGCCACGCTCTCCCCGCGCCTGTGAAACTAAACCAAAATGGCCGCTGGCATACAGCGGCACCTCGGTGTTTCGAATCGTCTCGGAATACGACCCCCCCCCCCCGCACCCCCCTCCGGATTGATCCAGAGTCCAAAATGAGCTGTTTTGGCTCCCCGTTCCACAAACTAAGACATAAATGTACCTGCCAAGAACATTTCCACCGGCTCGACTATTTATATTCATCACAAAATCACATCCCTCCACGTTTGTTTGAGTTTGGCATTGTTTATTTGTTTTTTCGTTACTCCTCGCTTGATGCTGGTTTCGTGACTTTAACATCCCTGCAGCGAAGAAATATCCTTTTAGACACTGCGACTATTTTTGTAGGTCCAGCATATTAGTGTGTTTGCTTTACTTTTGCTGACACGGCAAGACAATTGTTTTGCATTGTTTACTTTAATGATATCAACCACCAGAGACTGGGAGAGTTTGATCACGGGCAAAGACAAGTGGATTTTGCACAATTAAGGAATTCAGACATCATCAATTATCAACATGTCTCCTGGAAGTTTAAATAATGACTTTTGCTGAATACTTTTAAAATTCAAGTGCTGCGTGGATCATGTTCACGATCAGGTGCTACTTTCTTGTGCCCCACAGACATCGTAGGAGGGAGGTCGGGATGGACGGAGGGTTGGGATCAAATACTGTAAAAGTGTCGGTGTCAAACCAAGACCACAATCTTTCCCTAAACTTAACTAAATGCTGTGAGTGCTTAAACATAACCAACAGATATCACCATAAAACGTTCCCAGTTTAAGTATGCATAAAAAATATGCTAATTTGCGTACATTTCTGAACAGAAATCTGAACATTGGATGTTTTGTTTTGTTGACATATTAGAGTCAAAGTTTTTTTACAGAGGGAATTTTGGATATCTCCTTTTATCACTCCATAAATCAGAGAAGACTCTGAACAGCCATAAAAATAAATCTATTTTGTCCATGTTTTTAGGAATAAAATGTTCTATAAATCAGGCTATGAATGATATATGAACAAACCCATCTGTGAAAACCTTTAGAATATAGATAGGATTGAAACTGAGAGTTTGGTGGAGGTAAGTGCCGCTGAAGTGGAGATTTGTTTTAAATGTAATGCTTGAATATACTAATGAGTCATTATACGGTAACTTTGGGTGAATTTAGGACAAATCTACGGAAGCAAATAGACAATGTCTTCTTTCCACTTGTCTGAAAACTGACTAGAAACAATTTGAAACAATATCTTAGGATGTCGGATTTCCACCTCTCATTACCACTGGTAGTGCAGCAGAGCCCTTCTTGCTAAAGCACTGGTGCAGGTAGAACGTTTGGGTGAGTTACACACTTGAATGCTCCCTTTCTTCTCTCATAATGCAGCATGTTGAAACGTACATTTTACCTTTCAAAACCATGCATCACCCAGCCGTTAAGCTGGCGTGTAATTCTGTGGCTGATCTCACTAGCACCAAACTTCATTTGTTTCAGTGAGCGCTTTAAAGTTTATTGATTTGGATTAAATAAACCCATAATAGCTCTCGGCTAGGTCAAAGCCAGCATCGGGGAAGGTATTCACTGGAGTTCCAGCTGTGAGAGAGGAGCTGAGCGGGGCCTTTGCTGTGGCTTCCCTCGGTCCCTTGTAGCCATTACACATGGCGATCAACGCAGCCAAGTGCAAACAAACTAAACAAAACAGTGTTGAGCTTTTCTCCAAAACGCTAAGCTAGCTGACAAGGCGACGCGACACTAACTAGCTCTCTCTTTCCCCGTCTCTGTATCTCCCTCGCCCGCTCCATCTTCCGGTTCCTTCCAAAATTCTTTTCATCTCCATCTTTCCCCTCCGTCTCCCGCCCCCCCCGCTCCCCCCTCCTCCTTCTCCTCCTCCTCCTCCTCCTCCTACTCCTCCTCCTCCTCCTCCTCCTCCTCATCGCTTCCTTTGTCTTGTCAAAGGGTTTTAAGCTCAATAAAATACTATCTGTCAGCGAGCGATGGAGTAGGTGTATATTCGACACGATATTGACATGACCTTGACACGACGTGGGCCGGGCGTTGAGGGGAATGGGAGAGCGCCGGGAGCTCCGGCAGCAAATAACCGACAGGCCCGCCGAGAGACGGAGCGATAGGAAAAGACAAGAGTCTGCGTCTCTGTAGGAATGTTAAAATAAAGTTGGTTTGACAGTGCTGTTGATCCTTTTACTGCAGAAGACTCGTTTCTGTTGTTTTCTTTTTTCTTTTTTGTACTTTGCCGAGCCGAACTGTGCTATTCTTCGTCATGCCAGCGTGTGTGGTTTTCCACTGTCCTGTTTTTCTTGTTGTATTTTGCATTTTTCCCAGAGTCGATTCTGCTCTGCCCGTCCTCTCTTTCCCCGCTCCTTCCCCCGTTGTTTCTCTCCTTTCATCATTTCTCTATTTGCTGCCCAATCTTGTCCCGGTGCCACCTCATTCCGCTCAAAATCCTCTTAAAAAGTAATTTGTGCTCGGCACATGAGGACGTAAAAAAAAAAAACGGTGAAATGAATAATAGAATGGACGCCGGCCTCCGCATTTCTCACTGCTGATTGCTCACGGCCTCCTTGTCTTTTTGTATTTCACAACGTTACAAATGCGTATTGTACAGTGTGTCCATGGTGAAAGCCTGCAGGAAATAGAGATTTAGCATGGAGAGCGTCTCCCTGGATGCTCCTAATTATATGAAAAGGATGAAACGCGCCCAAGTCTCCGTCCTGGCATGGCGCTGTCCACCGAAAAACGGGGCACCGCGAGCGAGCGAGCCCTGTAGCGCTGTAGCGTTGTAGCGTTGTAGCGTTGTAGCGCTGTAGCGCTGTAGTGTTGTAGCGCTGTAGTGTTGTAGTGTTGTAGCGCTGTAGCGCTGTAGTGTTGTAGCGCTGTAGCGTTGTAGCGCTGTAGCGCTGTAGCGTTGTAGCGTTGTAGCGCTGTAGCGCTGTAGCGTTGTAGCGCTGTAGCGCTGTAGCGCTGTAGCGTTGTAGCGCTGTAGCGCTGTAGCGTTGTAGCGCTGTAGTGTTGTAGCGCTGTAGCGCTGTAGCGTTGTAGCGCTGTAGTGTTGTAGCGCTGTAGCGTTGTAGCGTTGTAGCGTTGTAGCGCTGTAGCGCTGTAGTGTTTGAGAGCAAACGCGTCTGTCTGAGGGCACGAACAGAGAGGCCGATACGGAGGGATGCTGCATTGCCCACAGGCCGGCGTCTGTTAACAGAGTTATAACCACAGTGGATGCACCACATAATCCAGAGAGACAGAGGGGAGGAGGAGGAGGGGGAGGAGGGGGAGGAGGAGAGGAGGGGGGAGACAGATACAGGCAAAACGGGGAGGAAATTGAGAGAAATTTGCTGTTGGAGACAAAAGCTTGTATCCGTCTCGCTTCAGACGACTTCTTTATTATTCCTCCGTACCATCTACCACCTCGCCATCCAGGAGGGAGCATCGTGTGTCTCGCTGATGAAGCCGTCTTCCGTCTCGCTCTCGCCATCAACACAAAAGCACCCGAGACGCAACTTTCTCCGGCGCCATCGCTCTAACTAACGCCCCTTCATGTCTCTCTTTGTCCACGTTTCCTGTCCCTCGACCACTTCATAAACAATCTCAGCTGGCCACAAATGCATTCATTTCTTTTTTCTCGTCTCCTCTCGGGAATACCGTACGACCGATCCGGGCCACTTTCAGCCGTTGTGCAACGTATTCAATTAAAAGACAAAAGCTGATTCAGTAAACCGTGCTCACTCATCCAGCCGGTGGAAAACCACTTTCTGCAGAGCCGGTGTTACAGGCGCTTAATCAACAGCCTGTTTGATACGGAGCCATTATTTTTACTTTGAGCATACAGTGGTCAGCGGGGACAGTAACTTTTATAGATAAAGCTATAACAAGGCTCCGGTGCTTGGTCAGTATTCATTTTCAGACCCCGCGTGCTATTTCAGAGTTTTATAAAAATCCTGGGTGAGATAAATAATGTTCACAGCAACACAAGTATGAATGCTGACATTGCTCTACTCCGCTGTAAACATTGAATCCTTGCTTTATTTATCTCTAAAAAGTTAAGTCAACACTGTTTGTATATACAGTGATATTTACTGGAAGAGCACGATACAAGCGTAGAGCATCTACGATGTTTATTCAGGAAATGTGTGACGGTTCAGATTAATATGTGTAGTAAAACACATGTCTCTTTTTATGAGTAGATCATATATCATATCATATCCACCTGTGAGTGTTAAGAAACAATCATTACAATGTCTCTCTGTCTCTCTGATGCACTCATTCTCTTTTTGGACTAGTACTTCATTCTGTCACACAGACGGCGTTGTGCTGCATTGAACTAGTTTGAACTCAAGAACTGTGTTTCCAACTATGCTGCTGTGCTAAACCAAAGGAAATGAAACATTTGGTTTTGTTTGCTTTCGCACTGATAATAATTGAAAGTGTAGGCCTGGTGTGATGTTAAAAACATTTTTTTAAGCTGCACCGATCAAGCACCTTTAACAAACTAAAAATATTTGATGATCTTCAACAATAGCGACTTGACGCTGATTATCTGTTTTGTGAAATATACATTTATATAAAACCTACTTAGTTCAACGCAGACATTAAGGTCCAGCAGTGTCCTGATAAAAGAAAAGAGATTGTCTTTTACCTGAGTGCATCCTCCAAGAAATCCCCATAATTCCCCTTTTTAAGGCTGGGTAATAAATAAGGAAAGGTTTCTCCTACAAATTTAATTCATGCTATTGCAAAACAAACACAGGAAATTACGAGAAACCAGAAATCCATTACAGATCATTATTTTTCTGTCTAAAGGAAGTGTGAGGAACTGCGTGCAATAATACAACCGGCCCACATAAAAAGCCAGCATCTCGTAGCCGTGGCAGTCTATTTTCCTTTATTTGTATTTTACATCTAGACACTAAAGGAAGCTCCATTTGTTCAATAAAGGTGTACCCTACTAATTCAGTTTGTGTGTAATAAAAGTAGAAAATCTGCAGTCTACTTTATCATCAGACGTCACATCGGCAAAGAGATTTGTTGAAGGTAAATGGAAACCTTTCACTGCTTTGTTTGAATAATGATACCCAATATTGTACTGTAATTAAATGCCATTCTGGATGGTTCATATTCTTATCATCACTCGTCATTAAGAATATTGACTGCATTATTCTCCTTCAATCCATCATATAATATCAACATGTTGCCTGAATATAATGAAGTACTGCATTATGCCTGCCTCTCAGATGTCCTAACATAACCTCCTGTCTTCAATCTCCCTCAGTCCTCTTTTTGGAATACAAATGATGAAGCAGTGGAGAGTTGAAGAGATAGAAGAACAGTTGATATTATTTGACTGTTTGCAGACATACATTGCATTTTTATACTGTCATTATTTTTTTAGTCGATTGAAATAAATTCTTAAATATGTATGTCACTGTAAACAATAGAAGTGTTGCTACTGTACTTTATCCCTGCACTACACGGCTTTATCGGGGCTCAACAGTAAGAGTTGCCAACCCTTTTGAGAATTTGGCAACCAATTCAAAGAATATGACGCTTTTATTCTTTTATGTTACATTTCTATAATTGAGGTGACATAAAAACGGCAGAGCATCTGAATTACTCAAAATGGTAGGGGGACTGAATGGCAACCGTGTTGTCAGTTACGGCAACCAACGGCTGGCAACCAGTTTTGAAAGCGTTAGTGTTGCTGCTATAAGCTGTGCTTCATCTGTGCCTGTCAATTTGGTTTTGATGGAACATTTCCTTTTACGGGCATGTTGTGTATTGTGAGGCCCTGTTTATATTATTCTGTCTGTCTGTGTGCGTGTGTGTGTGTGTGTGTGTGTGTGTGTGTGTGTGTGTGTGTGTGTGTGTGTGTGTGTGTGTGTGTGTGTGTGTGTGTGTGTGTGTGTGTGTGTGTGAGAGCGAGACGGAGAGGGGTGACATTGTTCCTGGCAGAAATATGTTCCAGGTTTGCGGCTCAGGTGGCTCTGGTTTGTCTCTGATCAGAGCTGACACACAGGATGGCATAGTAACACACTCTCTGTCTCTTTCTTGATTTAACTCAATCTCGCTCTGGTTTGTAATCCTCTCCTCTCCTCCAGACACACACACACACACACACCTACACACAGAGCTGTGCTGTAAGCCCTATCAATCTTTTTGAACATCAACATCGAGCAGCACTGCGGCCCAATAGCCTTTGCTCTCCCACATCTGACGCAGAGCGGAGAGCGAGCCCTGCTGCTGCTGAATGAAGTCATCTCTCCGGGGCGGAGGACGCTGCCTGAAGTCCTCGCCGCGCCTCTCGAGTTTAGAGTATGTACTTTTTATTTTTTATTTAATTTCAATAGAATAGCTCACGAGTAGGTTTTCACGCTTCGCGCTTCAAAGCATGCCAAATTTGTTAAACAAATAAAATATACACACACAGATGAAAGACTGGGGATAAAATGGATGAACTGATTATCGCCGGCCGCCGCCACTGACAGATAAGAGCTGGCTACGTGTGTTTAAGGGTTCATTCACTGGAAATTTTCCGGCAATGGTAAAGATGTTATTTTTTGGTCGGACAAAATAAGCGACTGAGGAAGGATTCCACCACGTTTATGTCACATCCTAACGTTTATGTCACATCCTAACCGGTTATGTCACATCCTAACGTTTATGTCACATCCTAACCGTTTTTTTTCCCACGCTGGAATTTAATTTGTGCAACAACTCAAACCATTGCGGGCGCTCGACAGTTAACGGCGCTTTGCCTTCGGGGCGGACGGTTCGCGCGGGTCAGGCTTACGAGTGGCTTGGAATCGTGTGTCACTGCCTTGAGTATGTGCATGAATCATTTCCAGCAGGCAGGAAGTCGCCAAAGAGGTCACACCGCAAACAACTACCCGTTGTTCCGTTTCTCTGCATGGTCGACACAATGCAGACATTGTACGGAAGCGGTCCCACTTCGGCTCTGTTTCTAGACTGACGATGGACCTTCTTCTGCATCCAAATGAGTCCACATGGTTTGTCATAAACATCTGCTCTTCATCCATTTGAGGTTGTGAGTTACAAGTTGTGGTGCTTAGGTTGACACTTTTTTTTTTGCACTGGCAATCTGCGTTGACCATAACAGACGATACATGCGGTCAGTTCATGTCCTCTGTATATAGTTTCTGGACATTTCTGGAATATTTTTTGAGCAGCCTGAGGAGTAGTTTCATTTCATTCTACACAAGGCTGAGTCTAATATTATTTTTTTTTGACTAAATATATTTAAAGATCCCCTCCAGACATGTTTTGAGACACATAAAAATACTCATATGATTAATGTAATTATGAATATGTATGAAGAATAATTTGAGTCCGATATAGATTTTCCATAAACAAGTTTGACTTCCTTGTGAAATATTCTTGAAATCAAATCTAGTTATTCTCCACCGCTGAAAAACCCAGAATCTATAAATATGCTAATATAATTTGTTTCAAAAGTTTCACTGCTGGACACAAGACAAGTGTGTGTGCGCTGGAGGCCTACACATCACTCTGTTGTATAGTAAGTGAGTTGATTATGATTGGCTTCCGGTCTTGTTGTGATGTCACAAAACCCTGCTCGTGTGTCCACGTGTTAATCTCAGAGAAACGCTGCATGTGGAAACAGCCTTCTAGTGTCTCTGCACATACATCATTAAGCACAGTGGAGCTTCACAGTGGAGGTGAAGTAAGGATAGGCAAAGCACATTTTTTTGAGTGGAGGGGAACTTTAAATTTGACTCTTTTTAAGGCAAAATACAGTCAAATATATTGAATGACAATGGAGGGATTGAGTATTTCCCCACTGATTTCTATCCTGAGTGTGTGGGGAAGGCTTTAGACCATAACGTATGGAGTTGTATTAAATATCGAAACAGGTAGTTTAGCAAGCCCTTCGTGCAGCCCTGATTAATGGTTAATAAACAGAAACTACCGCAAGTTACAGCATTAAACATGTGATTTGGACAATGTTACCTTGAAACAAAAGGGGGACGTTTGGAACATAAGGGAGGATGAACTTTAGCATTACAATATGGAAATTACTAGTTTTGAAGGTATTACGCTGATAGTAACCTAGATTATTGTGAAAACATCAACCTATATTAGCTCTTTATTACCAGGTTATTATCCCATTAACGGCACCGTATTACCATTTTTTAAAACCAAATATTGCACGGATATAACCATTTCTTTGGTTGCAGGTTCCCAGATTGTTGTTTTGACTTGTTGCTATCTTATATACTTAAGATATACATAATTTATTATAATAACTTCAATTTCAATCTAATATTACCGAGATACACACATTGTTAATACCAAGTTATTGCATTGTATTACTTAAAACCTAAATTACCCCACTATTACCATGTTATTACAAAGTTGTAATGTAAAGTGCTACCTACATTTTATATATATATATATATATATATATAAAGATAAAATATATACATTTTATATATATATATATATATAAAATATATATATATATATAAAATGTATATATTTGTATCTTTATATATATAGAAAATGTAGGTAGCACTTTAAATTACAACTTTGTAATAACATGGTAATTGAAGAAAGTGAGAAGAAAATGTAATAATCCTAACATTTTACATTCAGATTCCTGATCTTTTTTGGAGACTTGCCATGTTTGTTTGTTTGTTTCTTCAATTAATGGGGTTGTGGTTTTAATAATGAATTACAGTATTACAAAAATCCTGGCTTATGCTCTGATACCAGTGTAACTACTGGGACCATATTAGTGAGTCATTTCCAGTACCTGTCCAGTGGGAGAGGGTTACCTGTATTCTTCCAACCTATCTGTAGTCTTATGCAAAGGAGATCATCTACCTTTTTATTGATAATCCATGTGTTTGTACTTTTTAGTGCAAGCTATCTGTTTGTGTATTGCTAAGCAAGACATATATTATTAAGTATCTGTGAATGACTCGTTTTGGTCTCTATTCAGTGACTGACTCCAGTTTTCCACTTTGACCTCAGATGAATCCCAGTTTGGGATGTTGTTGCCGAGTTAGTGAATCGGGATCACCGGTTCCCAATCAAACGCTGTCGATTGCACGTCGTGATGAGGGATGAAGTAAATATTTAGAGGAAGGTGGAGAGCCTCTTGACTGGGCTCGGTTGTTTTTCTACATGCTTGCTGACTGCGGCAGCTGAAAAAAAGTTGCGTCTGTGCCGGCGCGTTTGATCACCAAGAAAATCCTCTTGTGTCAAACTTCCTCCGACTCCCAACTTCAAAAAAGACCCCAAATCAAAGAGCATCACGGAGCAGGAAAAAAAAAAAAAGAAAAAAAGAAAGAGAGAGAGAGAGAGACTCAACCGCACAAGCCCCTCGAAATAGCATGAAGAGAAATATGTATCAAAATATCATCAGTCATCTTTTTCTCCAAGAAACAAGTCCACAAGAACAAGGAAGGACGGGGGAGGGGGGTGGAGGGGGGGGGGGGGGGGGGGGGTGAGAGTGCAGATAAAATCACCTCCACAGTGTAATCTTCCAAAGTAGGACACAAGTGTCCTTGGACGTCCCCAATTTTTTTATTTTTTTTTTGTTCCTTCCTTGATTTGATGTTATCATCATTGACTTGGAATGAGGCTAGCTTAATATTTGTGTAGGGCCTTCCTCAATAGCAATTTCATCCTTGAGCCGGGGCTTGAGGCGCAATAATAATGCACCTCATTGTGTAAGCTCGTCTCAATAGGTGCTTTGTTGCGCTGGGACAATGCTGTTAGTTGGCCAATGCATTTTCAAGGGCACGGTGGAGATGATGATGTCCGAGGCTCTCTTTTGTTTGAGAGCCAGATGACGACCTCTGGAAAACACAAACCACCGCCTGCAGATGATTGTATAATGAAGGGTTTCTGGGTTCCATTAGCCAGGTCTTATGTAGGGCTATTAATATTATTATTATTAGGCTATGATTTGCATAGGAAAAAGTCAGCAACGGTCAGCACATACACTTACACCAACACATCGGTATGCATCTCATATCCAAAGTCCCACCCAAGAGATGTTTGACTTGTGTGTGTGTTTTCCACTCTATGTGTACACAGCCCCCAAAAAGACTTCAAAACAAGAAAAAAGGAAAAACATGCAACAAAAATACCTTCGTCTCGAGGCTTGTTCATTGAAGATTCATCATGTTTTTTTGTGAGCGGACCTAGGGTTAAGAAAAAAAGGGGGGAAAAAGAGAAAAGAGAAAATTCAAAAAAGATTACTGGCAAAAAACGGAAAAAAAAAGAATATCAAAAAAAGAAAAGAAGAAAGAGCAAAAAGGACAAATCAGCAAGAGTTCATGGTTGCTTATTGTTTTGTGTTGGCTTTTTTTTTTTTCTTTAAAAAGAGTACAAAAGCAAAAACAAAAGGCATCACAGACACAGATTTATCACAAGAAAAGACACAAGATCAAAGAAAACTGGTTTTTGGATTTCTTCTCTCCCCCTGCAGAAGAAAAACGGCCGCCATCGTTCATGGTCCGTCTTTCTCTCTCCCCTTTAAACCTGAGCCTAACTTTTTCTCGGGAGCTGGGTGGGGGGGGAGTAGGTGAAAAGGGGGAGGGGGGGGGGGTGTGTGGAGTAACAAGGCCTCTGTGATTTGAAGAACAGCACCCAGCCCATCCCTCCCCACCATATGAGCAGAAAAACGACAGATTTCTTTTTTGAAAAAAAAAAAAAAAGAAAAGAAAAAGAACAGGCAAAGAAGAGGACACCTATAGGAAGAACAGCAAAGGTTCGGGTCCTGATGCCTCAAACCCCAAAATCTCAAACGGCAACCATTCGGCAGTAAAAGCACACACAGAGAAAATGCAGAGGGCAGTAAGACCGGTTGAGGTTGACACAGTGAACACAGAGACACCTTTGAGTAGACAAAGCACACACACTGACCCTGGAACGGTAAACGGCATGTTAAACAGGTTGAGATAAAACACAGGTGCTCTGGTGTTTCCGAGCGCATGTGTGTGTGTGTGTGTGTGTGTGTGTGTGTCTGTGTTTGTCATTATTTAGTGGTTATAGCAGAGAGCTTTTCCCCGGGGCGGGTAAATAATTACAGAGCACAACAGCAGTGTGTCAATTTGAAATGACAGGTTAGCGTGACGCTAATTGCGCAGAGGAGTGCAGGTAAAAGGTGAACGTAATGTGATCCCCATCTGCCCACTGGCTGTTTGTCTTCTTTTTTTGGGGGGGCGGAATTAAAAGAGAAAGAAGAGACGACAGACAGACAGATAGAGAGAGAGAGAGAGAGAGAGAGAGAGAGAGAGAGAGAGAGAGAGAGAGAGAGAGAGAGAGCAGGAGAGAGGGGGAATCAAAGAGGAAAAATAACCTCATCTTGTCTTCCTTCCATCATCATGCCTCTTCTTTTTATTTATTTATTTTATTTGTTGATGAACTGCTCGTGTCACGTTCAGGGAACCTGACTGTGACAAAGTGGTTTCTGTGTCATCAACCCTCCGACTCCTTCTTCTCAGGCAGTCATCAGGAGGAAGTCAGGTGTTTAGGGGGGAAAAACGCACAAAATCTGATCTCGGCTTTGATCTCGGTCTTGTTTTATCATCCCTGCGGTTGTCATTTATTTTTTCTTGTACAGTACGCTTCATGCGTGTGCGGATGTCACAGGAGAGAGACAAACAAAGACCATTTATGTACACCGTTCACCTCTTCTTTCACAAGATGAATGTTGGAACAGAAAATACTCTTCACCTCAGCTTTCAGAGAGAAAGTACTGCTACGAAAATACTTTTCACCTTTTCATCGCTCGCGCTTTCATCTTATGAATCGACTTTGGGAACTTTGCGGTTTGGCAAGAAAACTCGATTTTATTCAGAGGACTGTATGAGAAGAAAAAAGAAGTAACTTCTATCACACGAAGGGTTTTCCTGGAAGAGTCTGCTCCTCATCGGGGTGTTCAGAAAAAACATGGTTAAAAGCATAGACAACAAGATGGCTGAATATTTGTCAGTCCTCCATAGAATGAGACACGTAAACTGGAGGCAGCGCTTCACACACACGTACATTTTCAAAATAAAAAGTACACACA
>JACSYO010002017.1:175000-247500 GCA_016806645.1 Ophiodon elongatus
GCGCACTTTAAATAAGGAGACATTTAATATGCGTGGAAGGTACTGCAAATGTTTTGGATGTATTAATATACCACAAGGGTTCCTTTTAAGGCGTAAACTATGTGGGATTAAATAACAGCTACAGGCTGTCGCTGTGTGTTTGTGGAGAGGCAAGACTGAAACAGAAAAGGGAACATTTCTGTGGATTCTGTCGCTAATAAAAAGCATATATTTATTGATACCTGACCAAAGATGAATAATCAAGATCTACTGCAAAACATTGATATGTATATTTTCCCCTTCGATGTCTGTTTGACAACTTTCTCCCTGTCTCTTCAAACGTAAATGTATATATATATATTATAGATCTCAAACCACTGCCATGTACTTACAGCAAAGGTACCCGAGTAGAATGAGTATAATTTTGCTATTCAATCATATAGTATGATATGACCTCAAGTGTTTCATTGCTGATTGACGTTCATCATTAGCCGTTTAATTATCTGTAACACCAGATCGCTAAATGAACTAGAATTACCACCTCGTGGTTGCACGCCTCCGCCAGCCAGTCTGAAGTCATCTTCACTTGGCCAACAAAAATAAACGTGTTTTCAGAGGTCACGGTGACCTTTGACCAACCAAACTCAGAGGTTGGCTCAGTTCGTTCAGTGGGAGCTTGTGCCAAATTTGAAGAAAATTCCCCCGAAATATCGCGCTCACGAGAACGGGACGCACGTGGACAGACGGCGCGGAGGTGTTGTGTTTACGGGGGCCTAAAAAGTCAAATACTTTGCGTACGTGGGTATATTTCATTTAAAAGTGAAAGAGTTCTCCTGTAAAGCTACATTACCCGACCAGTGTTTCTCACTACAGTGTGTGAATCCTTGACATCTAACAAATACGTTGAGGGCATGTCCTTCCCTCAGCCCCTCGGTAAGTCATAAGACACAGGTCGTGTTTTATTTGACCTCTGATGGAGCATCAGAAGGACTCTTTAGTAATAACAGCCGACTGTGAGCTGCGGTTGATCTACGTACATACTGAATGTGCTGACTGATTTATTTATTTTTTTTTCCGAGATGCAACATACAGAGTTTGACAGGCGGCTCGCTGTGACTGGCACGGCGTCATATCGAGTAATATAAACTGTGTCTTTCATCGAAACACTGTCTCCAGCCGACGTGAGACTCATTCTGATCCTCACAGGCTGCGTGTCTGACTAAATCACAATCGTAGGCTACACGTGTTACTGCCACAAGGATTCAGCTCTCGACCTCGCTCCCTCCCGCTCTTTCTGTCTGACAATTCATCTTTTTACTTCTCCCTCTCTCGTTTCCCTTTTTCCCACTTCTGTCCCCCCACCAACCCCCCACACACACACTCCCCACCCCAACCCCCCCAAACCCCCCACACTCCCTTTCTCATCTGCCATTTTTCCCACTCTCTCTCAATTGTCATTCTCCCGGTGCCCTCATTCTCTCAGACTGAGAGCCGGAGAAGTATCGCTCAAACCTGGCTGATGGGCGAGAATTAAATAGAAAGAAATGGGGAAAAAAAGGAGAAGGATGGAGGGGACAAGGACACGTAGGTTATGCTGACATACCCTCTTTTTCAAAAATAATGTGATTGGACGAGACCGACAGAGAGAGAGAGAGAGAGAGAGAGAGAGAAAAGCTGTGTGTGCTTTAGAAAGGAACAACGAGTCTGTCATTTGTACAGGTATCAAGGTTCGGGCGGGGAGGAGAAAAATGAGGGGGAAAAAGTTAATGTGTGGGAGTGGAGTGGAGTGGAGTGGAGTGGAGTGGAGTGGGGGGGGGTGTTGTGAAAAGAGAGGGGATAGGAGAAAAGTGTGTATTTCTAATGGCAGAGGAATAGGAAGGGATAACCAGGTGGGAGAAAGAGTTGCGAGCTACGGTTGGTCCTTTTGTCGTATGTCCTCAAACCGTCGCCGAGACGGATAATCTGTAGGGGAGAAAAATCAATCTGCTTCCTTCCTCTGCCTCCTTTTAGCGCTCCTAATGGCATTTGCAAGATTCCACCGCGCCGGGAGAAAAAAAAAAAAAAAAACCCCACCCAATCAGACCCGACGAGTCTCCGCTGCAGCTGTCGCCGCTCGTGAACTCCACTCAAACTGTTGAAACTTCGGGAGCGCTCATCATTTTGAATCAAGAGTCTGTCGCTGCTAATGAGGAATTTCGGGCTCTCTCCTGTTTTTCAACAAGCTTCACTGCCGGGTCACAAAACGTTCTCATGTTACAGCTAAACGTCCACGCGAGGCCCGTTTCCCCCAAAACGGTTGAGGCGCGAAATTGGCACCACAGTAAAAAAAAAAAAAAAAAAGACAGTTTTGATCGGAGTTCACAGAGTTCACAGGCAGCAGCAGCAGCAGCGCTAAGGACTCCTCGACTCTGATTGATAAGATAAATAAATAAACGGTTATTCTGATTTTAAGTGAGCAACAGCTGCTTTGGAAGAGGGCAACGCCACCGGAGGATGGAGGAGACAGTTAGGAAGCGGAGGTGGGGAAATAAAAGGTGAAAGGTGTTGCATTGCAGGAGAGGGGGACAATAAAGAGAGGTTTACAGGCAACACAAATCCAAAATCAAACAAATCTAAAGATAAAGAGATGACAGCTCGAACGAGATAAAGAGGTAAACATAGATGTAGAGAGTGGCGGGGAGGCAGACGTAGTGACATTTACGGAGCGGTGGTGATCGAGTAGGCATGAAGGTTAAAGCCATTTGCTCCCCATGTAGCCGCACACACACACACACACACACACACACACACACACACACACACTAACACAGGAACACACACGGAGGCTTATCTGCTCATGCGTTCATGCATGCGCTATGTCTACAAATGTGTGCTTTAGAGTTTAGATTCCAGTTGGGATCCGGATTGCTCTGCACTTACCG
This sequence comes from Ophiodon elongatus, assembly GCA_016806645.1. Taxonomy (NCBI): domain Eukaryota; kingdom Metazoa; phylum Chordata; class Actinopteri; order Perciformes; family Hexagrammidae; genus Ophiodon; species Ophiodon elongatus. The sequence continues at coordinate 177,901 of JACSYO010002017.1, forward strand.
CAGAATTACTGCGAGAGAATACGCTGTTTTTTAAAATGATCACAGGATTACCAGCCGCCTCTCAGGCCTCCATCCACCCCGGCTCTTTTCCATCACGCATACTGGACAGCGCTGGAGATCGTGAGCTCCGTTAACTTTTCATAAGGTGGCCAAATAAAGAAAAAAGAAAAGAAAAATCCAATAGTTACACTACTGCATATGTCATGTTGAGTCCCCAATGTTATGGCTGCACAACATTTAATGAAACCCTCCCCCCTTTTTTCCGCACATCGATTTATACACTTGGTCTGGGAGAAGTCTATGCGTTAGCAGCGATGTGCACGTCTGTGACTGGTCTCCGAGGGCGGTAACCGTTGACGACGTCAAGTAAATGCACGTCAAACTACAACGTCTGCTCTATCAACTGGTCCTGAGACTCCGACAACAGGCGACTGAGGGCTGTACGGAAGAGTTGCACGCCTCCAAGCTTCTTTCATAATGCAGACATTCAAATGCAAAATCAACATTTGAATGCAGCGCGGGATTTTTTGTTTTTTTGTTTTTTTGTCTGCAAATCTGTTCATTCTGTTTAAACCCAGTATTTCTGCACAGATGCAGATAAAGATGAGAGCACACGAATGTTAGTGTTTTAGTATTCGTAGGATTGGGTTCCAGTGGTGGCTGCGTAATCTTTTGGGGCCGATTGTTTCTGACTTGTGTGATCCTTAGGGTCTTATGGCTGAGAGTCCAAATTTACTTTCATTATTTACAACATGCATATTTGTTTCTAGTCGGCCATTCAAACAACATGCACGCCCCTCAATTAACGGGGCAGCCTCGCAGCAATCTAACTGCACCATGAACTTCATTTATACGACATTAACTAATAAATATGACGACGGACAAAGCTTCCTTCCAAAACCTCAATAGAAGTACACAAAAAAAAGATATTCTCAGCAGCCCTACAAGCAACTGTGGTATGTGATCTGATTCTGCTCATTTAGAATAATAATAAATCTTAGTACAAACCTTTACACTGTATAAACAACTAAAACTATTTCTGAATATAAAAAAAAACAAAAAAAACAATCACAGTTAAATTTGATACATTTTCTATGTCCGTCATTTTGTTCAATGTTCAATGTGCGTGTGTGTGTGTGTGTGTGTGTGTGTGTGTGTGTGTGTGTGTGTGTGTGTGTGTGTGTACGGAGCCAGTCCATTCCGCATCTCGATAGCGTGCTCTGCTCCGGGGGGGGGGTGATAGATTACTGGGGACCCTCACTCCGTCTCCCATGATGCCCTGGGTCTGTCAGAACAGCGCCCGCTGTTTGTCTCCCGGTGTAAAAGATAACTGGTGAGTTCGGGTAAAGCCTTCCCTTTAACCATTTTGACATTTGCAGTTTTGTCAGCGGAGCTGATCGCGCTCTTTATTGGGCTAACCTTTGAGGAGCGAAGAGTCTTTATGTTGTCTTGACATATGGGGAAGGAAGCGAAGGTAAAGGGAAACAGGAAAAAGATGGTGGGAGGTTATGCTATCAAAATGCCGACAGGCTCAGCTGCTCTTGTTGCCATTTCGTGTAGTATTTCATCTCGGAGGTAATCTCTGCGGTGTGTTGGTTCCCCTCGCCTTTTGTCCGCGGAAAAGCACAAAGGAGCCAATCTGCGTTTGAAGAGTCAGTCAACCCTCTGGGCTATTTCTGCCCTAAACAAAGGCTTGTAGGTGATCTGTGCAATACCCTTCCAGTGAGATCCAAGATCACTTCCCTGTTTATCTGTCCATGTGGGCTTTGAACTCCTCGTGCCGCTTCAACACCAAAGCAGTTCCCATCGCCTGTAACACAGAGGTCTTCTCTACTCAACCCCTTTATCACCCCCCTCCCCCTCTCCACGTCTTTCCTCAGTCTAAGGGGCATCTATTGGCAGAAATGGAATATAATAATAATAATCAACAAAGGTGTTCGCTTTCGTGTGTTATCGCCGGAAAAGAAGAAGAATCCTTGTGTTTTCGTTGGCTCATATCTACATACGGAGCCTCACAGAGCCTGCCGGGGTACCGCCAGCCGCCTAGTTGTGGTGAGGATGGCCCGCAAGCAAGTCCAACGGCGCTGTACCACAATTTTGGAGAGGGAGTGAGTGAGTGGAGGGGTATTCAGCTGGCCGCAATCTGCAACCAAACCATTAGATGCCACCAAATCCCACACTGTCCCTGTAAATTGGTGCACTAAAAAATGCTATTGTTGCACAGTACGCCAGCGTGAACGAGCTGAATGTGTTTTGAGGACCGGACCGGGAGCACGGACACAAAGAGATGGAGCACACAGCTTGTTCTGGCCGTCTTCCCTCCCTGCCTCCGTCTGAATCCATCTCCTGCTCTCCGGCCGGCCTGGTAAGAGCTCCTTCCACCGCGGGGCCGTGGCACTGGGACATTACTGACCAGGGAGCGCATGAGGCAGAGCTCCTAATGCTGACAGAGTGGAACACTGAGGGAGTGCCAAGACGGAGCACGGGGACTAATTTAGGTCAAAGGCCCAGGAGCGACACCGAGATGCAGACACATGCCCACTTTCCATTTCTTTGTGTCTTCTTGTGGCTCTTCAACTGTCCCTGTTCTTCGTGTGTGTGCCAGCTGTGCAGATTCTATTGGAGGGGGGGGGGGGGGAAGGTCCTCACTGAATTATGCCTGCAATCACGAAGTTATGAAATCAGGAGAGAATTCCCATTCACACCAATTAGTCCCACTAAGGTCTTCTCAAATGGGATGGAAATCCTGTTCAACTTCAACGCCAAAATAAAGGAGGCTCCCGGGAAATAAGGCAGAGCTGACTACAGGGATATAACAGAAACCATGTTATTTTAATGCTTTTGGACAGTTCAATTGCCATCTCTCTTTCAAGCCACCCCACCCCCCACCCCCCCACCCCCCCACCCTACATGGTAATAAAACAGCAACAGTGTGATCGGTTGTGTCCCCGCGAGAGACCAAACCTGGAGCTGTTGCATTTACTGTAAAATCAACTGGGGGGCCACCTCGGTGTACCGCTGATTGGATATTTCAATCAAAAAAACAACTTGATTAGGAATAAAACTTTTAATAGATCTAGTGCCTTATGGAGAAGAAAAAAAAGGTGCTCATATCCCTGTAGAATCCCGTGACTAGCTGTTGAAGTGCTCTGGAAATATGGCTCATTTCTTTTCTGTCTGTTGGGCTATGGCCGGCTAGGGAGTTCTCTTAAACCCTTACCGGACACATTTTAAAGCTTTTAAGCTGAACGGTAAATTACTTTAGGTTTTAGATAACACACTAAATCGGACCTAATTTGTTGGCCTTTTTGTTTTTCTCAAAAGGATATTTTTATGGCTCCTTACATTGTGTTATTATCTTTGATGTGATATGTCTTTTTATATTTACCCTCTTATTTCTATCCGTTTACGGAGCCTCTCCCAGCGAAAGCGTTTCACACGGTTGTACTTGTTCAACTGGAGTGGCAATAAACATTGTTTGACTGATAGTCACCAGATGATTTTACTTTAGTTTGACTGCATGAATCAAACTTTTGATCCAGTTTTTTATCTATTTGTTCGTCCATTTCGTCGTGTTGTCTGAACGTCTAGTGAGAATGATACTACTTATAATACTAATAATATAATAGACTGTGGCCCCTAACCTTATTGTCTCATGCACTGAAATGTTCACCTACAGCACCTTGTGACTGGATGTGTAACTCTACCAGTTGTAGACAGGTTAAAACCAAAAGTGCTGTATTTGAATCCAGTAGAGGTAATATCTTCCAGTAATTCACCCAAAAAAACCATCTAAAAAACACAGTTAATCGTCTCACGTAGCCGAGATAAGTACTATACAAAGTACTGTACAAGGTGAATTTAAGCCACTGCTCGATGAGTAGTCTCCTAAATGGTTTACTTTAGTTCCTGAACAGTGAGTAGTGAGCGGTGAATGACGTGAACAGACGCAGCCATGAGCGGGAGCAACAGAGTGTGCACACGTGTGTCAGGGCCCGGCTCCTCTGCTGCTGTCCATGGTGCTGAAATGTAAGCCGCCGTCAGTGTGGGGAGCATGCTGCTGCTCTTTTAGGTTGTTTTTGCCTTTTGTGCCTCACGTGGAAGCACAGCACCAAATGGACCCGAGCTGGCCCGACTGACTGCACAACACTTGGTGGTAGTAAGCTCTTGGTTAGTCACCACTGACTGTACACTACTTTTGACAAACAAACAGATGAGACACCCGAGTCTATTATACATTATAAACATACGTATAATGCATTATAATCTGCTTATAGCACTGTGGTATTATAGTTATAAGCACTCGTAAATATTCATAATGCTTCATAACAGTAATCAAAACACCTTATAAGTGGGCATGCTTTTTTTAAGTGAAGTAAAACTTTATTTTACGTTTTGTGTCATTCCTGCAAAGATTTGTTGATATTTTCTTCCACTTTACTTAAAGCAAACAACGACCACTTAGAGTAACTTATCTTCACATTGATTATAATGCATTATAACAAAGATTATAGAGTAAAACAACGATGGGAATTATAATACTAAATGTAAGTGAATGCCAATTACAAAGAATTATGCTACTTGACCTTCTGCCATTATAAAATGTTTTATTATGTGTTATTATCATTGTTATAAAGCATTATGAATACGTAAGAGCAGGTATAACTATGATTATACAGAGCTATAAGCGCCACAGAAAGTGTTACCGACAGATGCATGTCAGTAAACGCAGAGAATCTATCGAACAATCTTGAAGATGGTATGAAACCACTTGGTACCATTCAGAAAGTGTTACAATGGTGTAATAGCTAAATACAAGATAATACAAGTGTGTGTGTGTGTGTGTGTGTGTGTGTGTGTGTGTGTGTGTGTGTGTGTGTGTGTGTGTGTGTGTGTGTGTGTGTGTGTGTGTGTGTGTACATCAGCATTTACGCATGTCAAATCAAGTTCTTTCACGTGTGTGTTTTTTCGCCGTGACCCAGGTGTTGGAGCTGCACAGGTGATGACATCACCACTCCGCGGATTATTCTGAACGCACGGTCATTAATACTCGGCGTCAGCTCGAAACCCGGCGGCTACTCTCGCTAACTGATGATGAATTGCAGTGGCAACGACGCATCGACTTTTCTCCTCCGTGAACATATCGGCAGACTTGTTCCACCAGAGGAAGAGGCCTTACCTCTGGATAACCTCCTGCCCTCTCTGTCTATTCATCCCCCTCCCACACCTCCCCCCCTTCTTTTAATCTCTCCCCTTTTTCTCTTTCGTTCTCCCTGCCCTCACTATTCAGTGCTGTGGGAGGCAGCGGGGCCTGGCAGAGGGAGCTCTGTGTGTGTGTGTGTGTGTGTGTGTGTGTGTGTGTGTGTGTGTGTGTGTGTGTGTGTGTGTGTGGGCAGGAGAGGTAATTTGCATTCACTGCCACTGGCCACCTCGGCTTCAGAAGCCCTGAAGAGATGGCCCTTTGAGCTGTATTGAAAGAGATGGAGTGTGTGTGTGTGTGTCCTTGTATGTGTGTGTGTGTGTGTGTGTGTGTGAGACGGACGGGAGAGCGAGAAAAGGCAATATAACTTGTAATGCCGAATAAGCAATGCGTGTGGATGTGCCTGTGTCCCTGCGCCAACAAGTGTGAGTCTTGTTTTGGAGTGTGACTCAGCGAGTGTTTTGCCCGTGCGCGTGTTTGCGTACATGTGCATCTTCAGTAACTTAGCCTCGGGGCGATCTGGAGCCCTTAGTAATCCCCTGACAGCTAAATTCTGCCTCTTGCGATGCGCTCCATAGGTTGCCGGGCTCTTTGATCTTCCTATATCCTATACTTCAACAACGCTTCCGGTCGGAGAACCCGATTTTCTTTCCAATTTCCTTGGACGGAGGCAACAGAGGTATGTGATCCCGTGAAAAGGCCCAGCCTGCGCTGCAATCCCTCATAAACGAGCAGAATGCTTTGATTTTTCTTCTTTCTCCAAGTGGTTCTTCTATTCAAATGAATTAGAAGAAGAAGAAAAAAAATGGTTCCTATTCAAACATAAAAATATCAATTCCACTCAGTTCAATAACACAATTCAATACAATCTCGCAACACTGCACTGCCCCGTTTCTATACCCGGAGCTTATCTCCATAGCGCAGCGTTGCTCAGTCATTTTCAAATGCCGTTGGTCTCATCAGGAACATGGGACCGGGATAGCCGACCACGCTGGCCTGCAAGGGCCGACTCAGCAGTCCAGCATGTGGACTGTATCAATAAACTGGAGGATTAATTATAAAAAAGGCAAACACGCTAAGAGCTGATGAGAATTTATGACTGCCCATTTCCCCGCCATACTTTGTATGACAGAGCTGAATCCTGTTTATCCTGATTGTTGAGGTGCGGAGTGAAAGGGAGCTGAGATTATGCTGAAAAAGCATTTCTAAAGCACTACACAAATAAACAGAAATATAGCTATATATATATATATAATATAAAAATACTACTTATCAACAAGAGTGTTAGAAGTAATGTGTTTAATGTTTACAACCACACTATACCACCAACAAACCAATACATATCCAGCTGTCGAACAGGAGAATGCAGTAAAAGGAGACGTGTTATGAGGCTGAAGCCTACTTCTTCATGTCCAAAGTAAAGCACAGGTGATGGACGAGTCAGCCCAGTGTCACGCGTGTTACGTAATTGCAATGTATTGTTATTGTAATATGAAGCGAAAAGACATTATTCATGATATTGAATGTACAAATAAATATTGATTTGAGCAGCTTTAAACGTTTAAGTTGGAGGGGACACATCGTGCTCGTTTTCCCATTGGGTCTCGGGCGTGCACTGGAACGTGTTTACATGCTTTACGTGCTAAAGCGTCGGCTCACGAGAAAAATATGGGGCACTTTTGCAAAAGTAGTTCTCGAGCTGCAGGCGGAATACTATGCTAATGAGCCTACATGTGACATAGGAGGGGGAACCGAAGCTGAAGGGCTTCTTGAATCACATGTTTTTAGACTGACTGGGTTGTCTTATTTCACAGTTTGTGCACAAGTGAGTTTTTCACGATACGTCCCTTTTTTAGTTGAACAGGTCGGAACAGAGCCTCCCGGGGCCTTAAGCGAGAGACGAGAAAAGAGAGCTGGAGTCAGAAACCCCGGCCAGGAGGCTTCCGTGTTCCTCAGCCTGACTCTGAACCCGCCGCCCCGACCTCAGCCTATTTTTCTGAGATCGCCGAACTGATAGAAGAGGGCAGATCAGACTGCGTCAAATCCCATTAGATGTACTTGATCAATCCCCGAGTTAAACCAGATGATATCCCAGATTGTGCTGTAAACTGCTACAGCAGCGAAGCCAAAAGAACATGGATAGTCAAAGCCTGAGAGCTTATTATTTAAGCACTGTTGTAAAGTCAATTCACTCTCCTGAGGCTCAAACGATCATTTGAATGGACTGTCTACAGCTAAATCCTATTTCTGCCTTCATTGCTCATCCAAAGCATATGGTGATGACGACCGGGAAGCTGTGAGAATTTTGGGTGGGAGGCGGCAGGTGGAGGGGTGGGAGGGATGCGCTTAAGAGAAAAGGGAAGGGAGGAAAGAAGTAAAATGGTATGGAATATGAAGGGGAGGCAATGCACGAAAAGAGAAATCCCATGAGCCGAGTGAGAGGAATAGAGAGGGAGATTGGGGGGGGGGGGCAAGAGGGAGGGGGGGGGTCGATCAAAATGATGACCCATATGAACGCGACAAAACGGGTGCAAACACACCGCCGAGATTATTAGGATCATGTGATGTGCGTGCACGTGCACGCGCATGCTACAACACACCCACCCGTGCATGCATGCATCCACGCACACACACACACACACACACACACACACACGCACACACACACACACACACACACACACGCACGCCCTTTCCCTTTCCATCTCTGTGGCTTACAGGCTATAAATAGCTGGAACTGAGCCCTTGCTAATTCCTTCATTCAGAGTCTAGTGGAAAGGCAAAATGAACGCAGCTTTTGATGCGCGCCCTAGCAGGAAGATACAGGAAGTGGTGGATGGTTGCCATCACAATCCCCCCTCCTTCCCCCCCACCCCCCTCCTCACCCGTCCCACTTCCCCCTTTTCTCGTGTCCTCAATCTAAATTATGCACTCCTTCAACCTCCATCCATCCATCCATCCGTCCGTCCCTGGTTCTTTTCCTCTCAGTGTCTCTCACTAACGATACTGCTGCTTCTCAACTGAAATATTCAAAATGGGATCAATATCATAATCTGGCAGCGCTATCCGTCTCAGTCGCATAATCGCATTACTAAACCGCGGCTTTTGCTTGCAACCACAATAAGTAAAGATACTGAGTAAATTATGCAAATCATTTCTCCAATTACAGTCATTATCGATATCTGAAGAGATTATTTTAACACAGTTGCACGTGGAATGTTCAGAACCGATTCAGTGTTTTTCATTGAGAGTTTTAACGTCAAGAATTGCTCAGGTCAGCTGACTGGATTTAACTGTTAACGTTTTTCATTCAACAAAAGTACTTTTGTTTAGGCAACAAAAGTACTTGGTTAGGTTTAGGAAAAGATTGTGGTTTGGGTTAAAATAAAATAACTGTTTGTTACGTAAAATAACTACATGTGTTACACAGCTGGTGCTGGTAAAGTTCAGAAGATACGTTACAAAACTAAGGACAAATACATCAAACAGGTCTCCCAGATGAAAGTCGTGTGTTTGTTTGACTCACACACCCTTCCATGTTTACATTGGAGCCAGCTGAGTTAGCCCGGTGTGTCTCACACGGACACTAACAGGTGCCTCGGTGCCTCGGTACCAGACACCGAGGGGCACTGGCCGAGCGGCGGTATCTGGCCGAGCGGCGGTATCTGGCCGAGCGGCAGTATCTGACACGCTGGTGGTCAGAACGGGTTGGTTTTTTCAACTATTTTTGGCAAGAGAGTCTTTTTGAAAGTGTTCCTCTTTCAAAATGTTTGATATTTGTTGACTATGGTTTCAAAAGGATGGAACACGTTTCGTGACAACATGCCGTGTATGCCTTGCCTGTTGTGATATCATCAAAACGCTGTGTGTTTGATTCAAATACATCTTGAGCGCTTCAGTAGCATCCAGTGTGCAGATGCTCTGTACTTCGCCCTAATGGCGAATTATACTTGCAAATGCGTCGACGCAGGATTGCTGACCACCTCAGATGACGCAAGAGGTGCACTTTAATGAAGTGAAAATGTAAGTCTGGGTTAGACTCAGATTTCAAAACTTTTAAAAACCCATAAACAACCATAACATGTGACCGCATCTCACGAGAAGGAACTCCAAAGAAAACCGCTCAAATCCAAACACAGCCTGCAAGATTTGAAAATAAGTCCGACCCACACTACACGATGGTAAGAGCTCTCTCTCTCTGGCCCTCTCTCACACTCAAAGACACACGATCACTCCCTTTCCCACACTCGATTCCAAGTTCTCCTCGATTCTTCTCTTTTGTCCTGTAAAAAAATGTCAGCCTCAGTAGTTCCGGACACATTTCTAATGACCTCTCCCCTATTTCAACAGTCCATCAAAGCCACAGGTTAAAGCAGCTTAGCAGTCAGCGATTTAAAAATCCTCCTCCTCAGCTCATGTTTCACATCGGATATTGTGGGTCAGTGCTGAAAGGACTGGTGTTACTGTCCAGAGTTCTGTCATCCCTGGGGAAGCGTCTTGGTATCTTTACCAAGAGTGTTGAGTGCTTTCCGTCTTTCAGTGAAACTCCACTGTCCTTTTTTTTCCTTTTTCTCGTGGATCTAAAAAAAAGAAATGGAGAACGATATCCCCATTCCAAACCCCACCTACAGAGCCCCACCCCACCTTAAACCTATTTGAATCCGAACAGATAAAAAAAAAAAAACAACACAGCGTCTAGTTCAAGATCACTAACCAGTTTTAAGGCCCAAAACTTTTCTTAATTTAAGTCCTTGTCAGAGTTTTCAACAACCCCGTACACCTAGTGTACCGTGACTGCCGGTGGCCTTTTCCCAGGTATGTATTGGGCTTTCCTAGATGAATGGAAAAGTTCAAAGCGAGTGACCGACCCTGGCTGATTTGATTCTGTCCTCGCCCCCCCACCACCTCCCGGAGTAAGACAAAGCCTTTGACCGAGCAGCCCAGTTTGCTGTCTGCTCCACTGTGCCTCAGGACGGTGCAGACAGGAACAGAGAAGAGGGAGAGGAGGGAGGGGGAACATGAGAGGAGGCGAGAAAAAAAGAAAGCAAAGACGATGGACTCTGTCAGATTTGGTTTGTAAAGGTTGGACCAGAGGATGGATGAAGCCCCTCTGCTCTGACCTCGATCCTCTATATAAAATGACAAGCACCTAGAGATGCCCGACTTCAAATCTGACTCTCTGCTTCTCAATCCGTCCTTGTCTTTTTATTAAGGGCTGTGTTTTGTCTCCTTCAGTTCTGGCAAGCGTGCTCACATCAAAGGAAACTTTTGGTTTAGTGATAACGTGTGTGTGCGTGCGTGTGTGTGTGTGTGCGTGCGTGCGTGCGTGCGTGCGTGCATGCGTGCGTGCGTGTGTGTGCGAGGGGGGTGCCCGTCCCCTGGGAGCTACAGGCCCATACAGTATGTAACAGCAATTGTTCATTCTAAGGGAAGTGTATTCTGCCTGCAGAAAGATGGTGATCTATTTTTCCCCATCATCCCTTTTTTTATTCCATTTCTGTTCTTTAGAGGGTATCATCTGGGCCTGGCAGGAGAGAGAGACAACATATAGAAGGAGATGGAGCAGAATAATCAAGGTTTTTTTCAGGCATCAGAAGCAATATATATATTTTTGTTTTTTACTGCTGGCATCTCTCGCTCCATTATTTATTTGTTTGTTTTATCTCCTTCATTCATTCATTCATCTCTGGCCCTTTGGCGATGCCGATGTTGCAGCGCAGCCCTCGGCCACCGTTATTGTGTTAGTATCGAACCCTTCTTGATGAATCTCCTCGGAAAAATTGAAATATTGCAGAACGGGGAGATGTGGGAGTTTGAGTTTGATGCATGGAGATGGATGAAGTATGGGGTGGAATAATTTATAAGGCCTCCGGCTCGCACCCTGCAGCTCCGTCCAAGAAGCACGGAGCTGACAACGCTGAGGTTAGCGGTTCAAATCCCAGAGGGTTATCTGGCAAACTGATGTATATTCTCCTCCAACAGGACTAATTGAACAGAACTCGCAGCTTAAAAGGCATTTTGTAACAGCTCATCAGGGTTAAACCTCAGCCGACCACCAATAAAGTTCTTCCAAGGGTGGTGGAGTCTGTCTCCCTTTGTTCCAGATCCATACTTGTCTGTTTTATTTCAGAAATAACTCCTTATATTTAGGAATTATTCATCTTAAAATGTTGTTTACGCAGAATGTCACACATTCAGATGCCTCAGAGAGGCCCAACTGAAAGGCTTGTCTTGGGTTGTGGGACATGCGTATTTCATACTGTGTATCGCTTGGCCTTAAGCCAATCAGAAATTGTCAGTGGTTTGAGGGAAACAGGCCGGGAAGGAACGGGTGAAAACAAAAGGCCAGCCTTCCTTTGAGGAGATGGTACATCTCATGTTTGCTGCCCATCGCGAAATATGCAAAAGATAAGAGAATGTAGCATAATGCCTGTTCGATGGGGCTTTAGATTACGCATTGTTCTGAATGTAAAGCACTGAAGCACCAGTGGACTCAACACAGCCAGTGAGACGCTCTTGTGGAGGCAACGCAGCCGGTGCAGAAGCTCCAGCAGGTGTTGTTGTTCTACTAACGAGATTAGCCTTCTTCACCAAACCCAGAAGGTGTTTCTCACTAACCCGTCGCCGCCTGACATCCGAGCCACGGCTCCTCCATCACATCTGTGCTCTGATGACACACAACGCAGTATGTGAGATCCCGTGTGCCGGTAAACATTTAGAGCGCGCTCCCATTTGAGGGCTGCCGAGTCCAGCTCCTCCGACTTATTTACCAAGAAGTCTTGCTCTGTGTTAATGGCTGCTGACTGCTGAGAGAAGCATGCGGTTTGTCTGTGAGCCCGAGGCATCATCAGCAGCAGCAGCAGTAGCAGCAGGTCCCCCCTCCCCCCCCCCCTCCCACCCCCTCCCCTCACCTCCCCTCACCTCCCCCCTTCCCCTCGTCCATCGATCCACCGTGACTCTGCAGGAGCCAGATGAAAACCTCTCGCTATGATTTATGGGATGTCATCTCCAGGGGAACCGTTGGAGCCCCTCCCTCTCCTCCGCATTCGGTGGGGGAGCGACCCGCCGGAGGGCCAGACCAGTTCCCCTGGGTCCTACAGTCTGATACGCTCCCACAGGGACGAGTGGACACGCTGGGTTTGTAGCCAACGCTTTACGTTACAGTGGTATTCCATTGATGCATTCTTATAGAGTATTGCGTATTATGTGTTTGCTTGCATATGGTTCCATAATCTCCTTTTATTGAAATAATGTATGAATAATTATCCATTAAGTGCGTTGAGAATAATGTTAAAACTTAAGATTGATGAAGTAAGAAAGTAAGAAAGGCTCTAAATTATTCATGCACTGGATGTAATAAAAACTAAAAGTCCTCATTTGCATATTAGATTACGTTTCTGTAAATCAGATAGTAACAAGTGTAATTTTGTATCATTACTGTAACATGATTAGTTATGTCCCCTTTCTGGTTTTTCTCTCAAAGTATTACAAATTCAGAAACATATTTCTTCATGGGCGCTGTGGAATTAGAAAAAAAATGACAACACATGGCTAGTTTAGCAACTTATTAAGTACTTAAGTATTAATTAAGGAGCCATGAGTAACCACCAAATGTTTGCGTAAGTGTTTATCTATGAACAAACACACGCATTCTCGTCAGTGTCCCACTTTTCTTCCATTTGCACTGATGGCAGCATTAAGCAGTGATTCTGCAGACTTAATCCACTTAAAATTAGAGGAGGTTTTGAAGGATTCTGTCTTAGTGGTGCCCTATAAAAAAAGGATACACGTAAAAGGCCTCAGGAGAACCGGAGATGCAGCGTTCATTATTGAAAAGAGAGGGGAATAGGAGGGGAATCGACAGCGAGAGGAGACGGGAGAGTGTCGTTAACGTGGGCATGTTCAACCTTGTGCGGTGCGGTTGCGTCCCTGTGGACGGCGAGTTGTGTCGGATTCTTTTTTGATCTGTTGGCCAAAAAGCTTTCTCCTCCTCTCTGCTTTTCTCGCTTCCTCTTTGCCTCCCCTCCCTCGCTAAGCAGCATGTGTAAAAAAAAGAAAAAAAAAAAAGAAAAAAAAAAAAAAGAATAAACATTCAAATCAATGCGGGAGGAGAAGCAGAGAGGAAAAAGGAGGAGTAAAGAGAAAGACAACCCCTGGAGCTGTTGGAGAAGTGCTGAGGCCTGCAATGTCACGCCTGAGTCATGAATCCGACAGCGCCGACTACGAGGGACGAGGCGAGCGCATGTTTTTACCATGAATTGACTAACATGTTCGAATACAGGTGTCGCAAATGTACTGTATGAATTCATTCCAATTCTTTAAACATCCGCTCCCGCTGATACGGTGAAGTTTTATGCCGACGATGCAACACTGCTGTCCCGTGTTGACCAATGAAGGTCACTATTTTACACGTGTGTGACTTTCCCAGAGAGTGCACCGGACACCTATGAGGCTGGGTGTACTCCCTGTATTACATCACAAGTCGTACATCTCACAAAACAGGAGGGGGGGTTGGACCAAAAAAAAGCTGTGCGACACTGTGAAATGACTCAAGACCCGATGTATAGTGTTTTATATGCACCGGAGGGGCTGTAAGTGGTAATGACAGGGTGTCGAGGGCTGAGGCTGCAGTGTTGGAGCGGCGAGGCGGAAGGAAGGAAGGAAGGAAGGAAGGAAGGAAGGAAGGAAGGAAGGAAGGAAGGAAGGAAGGAAGGGTGTTGAGCTGTGAGAGGCTAAAAAAAAGGAAGAAAGAAAAATCGTCCAGTCGAGTGATGGAAGTGCTGACAGGGCGACCGAAATGTGTGAGAGTGAAGATCATTTTCAGAGTGGAAACCACTGCCTCATCAATACACTGACGCACGCACACATCGATGCGCACATATAGACAGCAAGAGAGACACATAGATGAATGCAAACGTCAAGGCACACACACACGCTGCTGTTGATACCGTCACAGCAGGTGATGGAGGATTCTGCTCTAGTTCATTTTTAATGTCTAAACTTGTGTGTATGTGCTTATCAAGAGAAAAAAAACACACAAAAAAAACAAACCACATTGTGTTAGTACAGTAAGTCGCTTTTTTTGAAGACCTCCAGTTGTTTGAGGTCAAACCAAGAGACAGTTTCTGGATGGGAAACCACGCCAACATGATTGTTCCAGCCCCTCTCTGTGTGAAAGGGGCGGGCTTTGTGCAGCTCAGAACAGAGATATAGAAATGAAGAGACAAACGTGACACTGATGGGAGTCTCTCCTCTTCATATCACATCTGCCAACGAAATGGAAATATCTCTCTTTTTTATTGCTCGAACACCCGAGAGCGCCCGGGCAGACAAAAAATGTCTGCAGAAAGATCTGAGTTGAGAGAAGAGGCTTCTTGTCGATAAAAAAAAAGAAAAAAAAAAGTAGGAAAGGTCAAATGTCACCTAATCTTTTTCTCATAAAGCACCTGGAATCTGCTTCAGTCCTGGCCTTTGTTCTCTTGCTTTATAACACCTTGAATGGGAAGGACTGTAAAACCAGGGCAGGGTAATTGAAAAATGATCCATGGAATATTTTGCATACTGTTTCTTTTTTTTTCATAAATATATACATATACAAGCCCCTGCGCAAACACACACCATATGCATATGCAATATTCATGGTATTTAAGGTATTGCATGTACATGGAAAATAATTAAAACATTCACAAGAGTTTTCCAGGCTTTTTTTTTTCTTCTTTTTTTTTTACTTCCCGAGGCTCCTCTCCCTCATGAGTGGTACTAATTGACCGTTCCCTACACCCCTCCACTGAACAGCGAATCGTAGCGTGGAACCGTAACTGGGAACAGCTGGCCTGTCAAGCTTTGGGTTTCTCTGTGTGCTGAAGCGATGTGCATGGGGTCGGAGTAGGAGCTGTATTTAAGGAGTGTGGATGGTGGTTTCTACATGGATCACCGGCTTGTGAGGATGCAGGTTTTGTGCCTGGGGGCCCGACTCGTTGCACGTGATATTATGTGCGCAGCCATCAAGTAAATATTTTAGACCCCTTTACACGGTTCTGGTTTGAAATGAGTCAACTGGTTATATATAAAAAGTGAACCAGTCGTTTCAAATCATCTCATGAAGGTAATGTAAAATCTGCCAGTGTTAGTTCACACACACAAAAAAAATTGACAAAAACATTTTCCAGCGGTAAATCTGTCCCCATTATCATAGTAAACTACATATTGGGGCTGGGTATCGTCGGGGTGGCGTTGTCACATAATGCCCACCAAGGCCCCCCAAGCTTACAATTGTTAGCGTTCTCAGCACTGTTAGCTGCCAGATGCCGGCCCAAGGAATCTGCGCAGGTAGACAACCCTGGCTGTGTGGGTCGTAGTGGGCCAATCAAACGTCACATTACATGGAAGAATGCTTGCTGTGATTGGCTGCGAGCAAAACCTGCCAAATAGTTGTTGTTTTTTCTACATCGATCAATTACAGGTCTTGTTTGACTGGAGAATCTTGATACTATATGGTACTGGGTAATTTCAGTTGATACCTTAAAAGTATTGTGTACCAATACCAAGCCCTACTACGTATGTACTGGGTGAGTATAGAAAGCTTGACAGGCATAGCGAGAGCACCTAAAGGGGCGGGGCTTAGCGAACAGTCAATATAATTCATTCTACCCACTGTTACCCACTGAATCCTTTGTCTCCCGGCCTCCCCCAACCCTTCATTTAATAATGCCCACTCACCATCCTCAGTGGGCACGTAGACATTGAGGTAGAGGCAGTCCTCACTCTGGTTCTGGATGTAACCCGCCGCCACGTCCAGATTGTCAGTGAACCACACAGGCAGCATAATCTCCGGGAGAACGCCGTGGACATTCTGAGGGCACACGGGGGCAAACTGGGTGGCGTTGCGGATCTCCTGCCAGGATCCTGGGGCTTCGGGCGGCTGGAAGCGGCGGTCGCCGATGGGTGCCGTGGCATAGGGGACGCCCAGGTACTGCTCTACGGGGCCCAAGATCTCATTGTTCAAGTCCTTCTTGATGCCTCTGATCTTACCGTAATTGGTGGTGACTAAGGGGTGTTTAGAAGGGTCCATTTTCTGACTCGAGGCCAGGCTGAAGAGCACAATGAGGCCTAGCAAACCCATTAGGCACCAGTCCGCAATGAGACTATGGGGCCGTGTTCTGGACAACAAAGCCTGCCGCCTTTGTTTACTTAGAGCAAGTGGAAGGGGGTACATGGCTGGATTCATGGTGTTCAGCCACCAGCTTTTAGTCTGTTTGAGAGTACTTCAGTCTTTCTATGAGAGAAGGTGGATTAAAACCAACAGTCTGGAAGGTAAAGCATAAGAGGGGATTTAAAAAGCAAAGCAGACAGACCCTGAATGAATAAAAGGAGCTTTTTTTGTGACGGTTCGATCAAGGCCAGGGGCTCTGAGTGAAGGTGAGATGGAGGGCAAAGCAGTCGCTGGGGGGAAAGAAGGGTCCTTGGGTTGCTGGAGAAGGTGGCCGGACCTCGGTGTGGGTGCCAGGTCAGTGATTTTTCTGAGCAACAAGGATCCGAAACGCTTCCCCAGTCATGGTTCTGTTGCGTTCCATCCCTATTGGTCCTCTATTATCCGGATCATTTGGCCGATGTTTTTTTGTTTTTTTAACAGCCACAGAATTCTGTAGAATGAGGCAGAGAAGGGGAGGAGGAGGAGGACGGAGAAAAACAGAAAGACAGAGAAGGTGGCAAAGGGAGGGGAGGGGGGGAGAAAGATAAGAGAGATTATAGTTTATCTGAAGCAGAAATATATTCCATTAAAAGTTGTCAGTGCAAAATTCGCCCTTCAACTGTTGCCAAGTGGAAAAAAACATAACCTGAAATGAAAGCAGTTGGAATGAAACGACAGGCAGCATTGTCAAAAAAAACTCATTTCGGGAACTTTTTACTTGGTGATCAACGTGTTTCGCTTCACATGATAATACTTGTGATCTGTTGTCTGTTTTTTGGCAACGTAATCTAACCCGCAAAAAAAATGTCATGTATGCTCCACGTTGAGAGCTCATCTGTTAGGCATGAATAAAAAATAAAAAAAACCTGAATTGGACGTGTTCACTCTGCCCTGGTCTGACCTGTACAAGGACATGCACCAAACCCCTCAAGGTGAACTGGGTTTGACACGCCTGCGTACCCCGAACACATCCCTGCAGAGAGCGAGTGTGCAGCTGATGCACTCCACCACACCAGGTCTTCCTCTGACAACACTGTTGCTGAGGCCTCAATATTTGTGATAATTCATTTCTTAAAGGCTTCAGTTGAGGAAACTATTGTATCGGGCTGCAGCTAGCAATTATTTTAGTAATTGAGCATTTCATTGATTAATCAATCGGATGATATACATTTTTGCTTTATTATGGAGCAATAGGTAATATACAAAAGAGAAAATAGGACAACTAATTGGTTCCCTTTTAAGAAACATCAACATTTTTCTTAAACTGCATAAAAAACATGAACTGTCAAAACTGAATACGCATTACATTCTGGAAAATGATTTCCACAGTCCTGAAGTCAGTGTAATCTGTCAACATTTCAAAATGTTTTTCTTTCGAGTTTGTTAGTGTCATCCATAGTGGTTATTTGCATGTAAACACAATTCAAATTATTTGGGAAATAAATAAGAAATAGAGTTTTTATTGCTGTGAAAACATCTCCTTCAAGCAACTGTATTTATTCAACTATCTCACCAAGAACCACCTTTTACAAGATCACATTTGAACACATCATGATAGCATTATAATTCGCCTTTTCCCAATACTCATTTTTACTGAACAGAGCTTGAACACATCATTCTATACCTCAATGGAACCTCCTTTTAACATTTGCTGCTAGCTCAGTCATTTGGTCAAGCAGGGCTGCCCACCAGCTGTTGACTGCTAACAGCTAACAGCTAACAGCTAACAGCTAACGCCAACCAGCTCTCCTCCACGTTTTTTTCTCACAGTGGAGCTACTTCCGTTTCTCGAAGAATCGCTTCGGCCCGAGTACAGTAGACGGAGTAGGCGAGGAGAAGAGGCTTGGGATTAGGGTGAGCCTTTCACTGCCCAGTTGGGTCAAGGGGTCAATAATGTGCGCCCGTAAGCAGCTTATAACAGCCCCGACGCATTTTTTGGGCTACATGCAGAGCACAAAGGCACACACGCATGCTCACAGTAAGCCTTAATTGACCCACACATGAATAAGTTCCCACACACTGTACACTCATCCATGTAATCTACTGCGGAAATGTGCAAATCCTCGTGTAACAGACCCAGTCGGAAATGCACGAGGCATGGAGGAGATTACGGCATCATCACATTGTTGGGTGGTGTTATGTAACGGTGGGTGGCCAACACCCTATAGCAGTAATGAAGAGTGTGCAGGAAACGCAGAGAGATCTCTTTTGTGTTTCACACGGATACTCTATTTCCATCTTATCCCATTTTTACAATTCACCATTACCTCTTTCTCTCTTTCACGCTTCTTCTCTCTCTCTCTCTCTCTCTCGCTTTATCGCCATGCCTTAATTGTCCCATTAACCAAGTCATCATTAACGTATTATTGGATCGCCCGCACCCACTGAAGCGCCTCTGTGTTTTTGTTGTCTTCCCCTCCGCCCCCGCCCCCGTCCCCGTCCCCCCTCCTTTCTCCCACTGCCAATAAAGACATTTGAATTTGAAGGCATGGGAGTTAAGTGTCCCGAGGCAAGACGGCAGATAATGAGAGTATACAGGCTGATGAGCAGGCGAGCGGTCTCACTCTCTTTGATACACAAATAACAAATAAGGAGGCTCCTTCATGTAATAATAAAGTTTCTTATGTACGACAAGCTCTTTGGGGAGGGAGGGGAACTGGGGGGGGACATTTGTGTAATTGCAAGCGAGTCCGTAGCCATCTGTAATTGTTCATTGTCTTCTTTTGGTACAGTGTGTTCCCCTAAATATACTGGTGCCTGCCTTTGTTCCTCTCATTGTGGACTTGTTTCTGTTCTACCCACGCGCCCATGCGTGTGTGTCTGGGAGTGTACTCTCTCTCACAGTGAAGCGGGCAGCGCGATGCAAGCTCTAATTAAACCACAGAGAGTCTAGAGGCCTGCGCACTGCGCGCAGGGACGACCGTTCCACCCACCCACGCACACACACGCGCGCACCAACAATTTACCATTACACTTTCATCCTCCAAAAGACACATAAAAGGGAATGGGAGATGGAAAGGAGCAGTAATGAGAAGTGAGAATGTAGATGGAGAGGAAACAGGTCCTGGTGTTAATGAAAAGCCTCTCTCTCTCTCTCTCTCTCTCTCTCTCTCTCTCTCTCTCTCTCTCTCTCTCTCTCTCTCTCTCTCTCTCTGGTCAGCAGAGACTCTTCAGAGGGCTGCAGTAAAAAGCCACATGAGGTGCTGCTTCACTGACCCTGGAGTCTCTCGGAGAAGTGGACATCTAAAAAGACACACATCCGAGAAAAGGGGGCCGACTGGACTCCTCCTGCCAACACGAGCCATACCACTTGGTTCAATTCCAAGGTCCTGGCAGGCGTTAGTGTGCCTGGAGGGACCTCCAGAATTTCGGGGTGCATCTGAGTGTTTAATTGCAAATTGGCTCAATTAGGGGGCCTAATTGGTACGGCTTTGCTGTGAGCAGCGGGAGAACTTAAGTGATTGATGAAGCAGAGCGGGAGAAACTGGTGGGAGGAGAGCTGAGCATGGACACGGAGCCATATAAAGAGGTCACGCGTGCGGTATTTGGAGTGCAGGTGCAGCGCCGGCTATCGCGCGACACCGCCACAGATTTAAAGGAACAGGTTCTCCCGAAGCGCGCTGTGTCTTGGCGCATTCGCGCAGCACTATTCCACAAGGTACACACTGGCACACACTCACCCGTGATTCATGTCATCAGGAGGATGTTTCATCCTCAAGGCCCCCGAGAGAAAGAGAGAAGGAGGGGGACCACACAGGTCTTTCGGTATAAACCTCCATCTTTCTCTGCACCCGCCCTCGCTCACTTGGTATTTCTCATCGAAATGTGTTCCACAGACAAACCCTCTGGAGAACGACGCAACACAAAAGGATTCTATTTTCATCTCTTGACCAGCCTGTTCACTGCCGGCTGTTTTTCAACAGGGCCGTGTCTGGCGCTGTATCATTGAGGATGAGCAAAGAAATATGCAAAACAATGTTTTTCCACGACTAAACATTATTCAAATTGGGTACAAAGTGGGCCTTTAGCCAAGACATTTCGTGTTTGGCATCATTCATCAGGACTTGGAAACTATTTACGGTCAGAGCACTCAGACCTGCAACTTCTTGCTCTCATGGACTGCTGTGCTGTCTGGGCCAGATCCAGCATGATTCTGACCCACAAACCTGTAATGCAGTTTAGTTGCTTAATTTGTTGACCTGAAATGTCTCCTGCCTGTTAACGAATCTAATTAGGCCCACAGCTGGGCTATACAAATTTGACCATTTCTCAGTACAGTTGACATCCCCTCTGCTGCTGCTGCAAAAAACAAAATGCTGTGAAAAAGAGTTCACATCGACAGTGAATTGTGAGTATATAAGACAGAGTGGACAGCTAAATACTTCTCACTAAGGTGGAGAAGAAAGCAGAAGGACTGATCTGTCAGGAATCTTTTGAACAGTACAACATCAAACAGCATGTTTCCAGCATCTACACTAAAAGGTAAAATAAAGCAGCTTTATGTCTGGCATGTGTCTGAATAATTTTGAATAATTTATCTTGCTTTGGATATAGAATAATTTGACATTTTGAGGAATCTCTTATTCACCTTCTAGCAGAGAGTTAGCATATCAAATTCACCTTCTAGCAGAGAGTTAGCACATCAAATTCACCTTCTAGCAGAGAGTTAGCACATCAAATTCACCTTCTAGCAGAGAGTTAGCACATCAAATTCACCTTCTAGCAGAGAGTTAGCACATCAAATTCACCTTCTAGCAGAGAGTTAGCACATCTTATTCTTCTTCTAGCAGATAGTTAGCACATCTTATTCTCCTTCTAGCAGATAGTTAGCATGTCGTATTCACCTTCTAGCAGACAGTTTGTCTCATTCACCTTCTTGCAGATAGTTATCATGTCTTATTCCCCTTCTTGCAGATAGTTATTATTTCTTAGCATGTCTTATTCACCTTCTTGCAGAGAGTTAGCATATCTTATTCACCTTTTTGTAAAGAGTTAGCATGTCTTAGCATGTCTTATTCACCTTCTTGCAGAGAGTTAGCATATCTTATTCACCTTCTTTCAGACAGTTAGCATATCGTATTCACCTTCTTGCAGAGAGTTAGCATGTCTTAGCATGTCTTATTCACCTTCTTGCAGATAGTTAGCATATCTTATTCACCTTTTTGTAAAGAGTTAGCATGTCTTAGCATGTCTTATTCACCTTCTTGCAGAGAGTTAGCATATCTTATTCACCTTCTTTCAGACAGTTAGCATATCGTATTCACCTTCTTGCAGAGAGTTAGCATGTCTTAGCATGTCTTATTCACCTTCTTGCAGATAGTTAGCATATCTTATTCACCTTTTTGTAAAGAGTTAGCATGTCTTAGCATGTCTTATTCACCTTCTTGCAGAGAGTTAGCATATCTTATTCACCTTCTTTCAGACAGTTAGCATATCGTATTCACCTTCTTGCAGAGAGTTAGCATGTCTTAGCATATCTTATTCACTTTCTTGCAGAGAGTTAGCATGTCTTATTCACTTTCTTGCAAATAGTTGTTGTTGATGGCAACGTTGTTAGCAAACAGTTGCCCGATTGCTCATCCCCGTAGAAATGTCTTAGCGGCATCGATCGTCGAGAAAAAGCAAATAAGCACATTCCGCAAACTTATTACTTTAAGTGAAGAAGCATGAAGCACACTGCTGCTCAGCGTGATACTCAATTAACTCCGCCTTGGACAGACGAACTCTTTACCGTGAGGTAATTATGCAGGGTTATATGTATTTGACAGTTTGGAAGACGTGAATCCACAGTGGGTTCGTGTCACAACAAACGGGTCAGCGAACCTATTACAGGGATAGCGCCTCTTGGTGAAACTAAAGTAAAAACCTGAGTATGAAGAACGAGCGTTGATCAGGAAGCACTGTGAGGGGGTGCGCTGAAGCTCTGCCATGTTTTGAACGTGTCCGTGACACTCAAATTGATTATTTCGAAAACTTTGCAGGAAATGAAACCCAACGCAAGACAGCGACTTTTAAAGATGTAATCACAAATAGACTGCTGCAGATCATTAGATTGCTTTGCGTGTTGCAGGTGCCTTTCTCCTGTGTTTGTGAGAAAACGTTCCCACCCCTCATTAATTACAACAGGCCTCGACAGAGATCAGATTCCACAAATTATTGCTTGTCCTTTATGCCGCGGATCTCTACTTCAAAACGGACGCCAGACTTTGATGTCGTTGCCATGAGGGGGAGAGCCGCTTTCACCGCTGCACATTAACAGAAGAATTACATAAAGTGCTTATGATTCTGTGTTTTCAACAGCAAGCCTACTTTGTTATCTTTAATTGCTGCGAGGAGCCACTTTTATGTGCCGTGACAGAGGCTTCCGAGCAATTAACCTGCCGTTAATCTTCCATGTGAAGGTCATGTCTCTGCTCATGGTGACTGCAGTGTGATCAGTGAGCACGATTGAAATTGCACCTAATTTGAGAGGAAATAAGGGTTGGTTTCCTTTATGTTTTTCTAAAGCCCGGGTGTGGATTTGGATTAGAGTGGGTTGTGTAATTGAGTCACGTGTTGATGAAAATGGAAGATTTGTGGAGCACGGTTTGACGCTTGAGCCTTTCTCGTATTCTACTATGATCCGGCATGTTTTGTCTCTCGCAACAAAGCGCGACATGATTTATGACCTCCGGTAAACAAACAAAACCTCCTTGTCATTTCCCAAAAGACAGAGAATTTCTCAAATGTTAAGCGTTGCCATTACAAGAGCAATGCTAAAAAAAAAGATGGAAGCAAAAGGGGGATCCAAAAGTCCGGACTAGATGTTATATCCAAAGAAAATCTGACCTGACCCATACAGCTAACCCAAACAGAACCTAGAACAGAACACTCTCGGTGGGGGGAGGGAGTACCAAAAAGATTGTCATCACTTCAAAGAACACATTTTTCTCTTTCGCTCGCAATTATTATGACACACCATTTGATCGGAGTCCCCTCGGGTATGACACAGTTTGCATTATAAATGTTGGCCTGAACACTTAGACTCATGTCCTTGCACTACTTTCACAGATTGGGTACCAGCAGGGCCCGGGAAGCCCTCATACCAGACAATCAACTCTCACTTGGTGGTAAAAACACGTCGCACTTCTTTTTTTTTCTCGTAGCTGCTCGTTTGTTTTCACAAATTCAACGTGGCTCTTTAGTGGGGAAAAGTTTCCCCTCAGCTTCCCTCCGGTGGACAAATCAGCCTGGGGATCACCGTCTCAGAATCGAATCCGTCCCCATTCCGCCACATGGGCACAATCTAAATCCCACCAAAACCAATTCCACCCAATTTTGCTCAGATACAGCCGCCGAACCACCCACTAAGACCCCCCCCCTGTAATTGCTTGCCACCTCTTCCTCCGCCTTGCGAGTCCGTCTGTCAGCGCCGGGTTCAACTTAATGATAGATAATAACCTTTCTTCGCCAGACTGCTGGTGCAGGCCGGTAGCTGGGGCTCAGCGCGTGAAAGGGTGCATGAGGGTGAATGAGGTCGGAAAGGCTCTGCCTTGAAACGACCTCGGGGTGGGAGTGGGTGGGTGGGGGGGGGGGGTCTAGAAGGAAGAAAAACAGGCGACGGCAAGTCAAAGCAGTCGAAGTGCCCGCGTCGCGTGAACCCAGGCGGGTGAACGCACAACGAGCACCAACGTACGCAGCGGCGCGTCGACCGATGTGGCAGCCAAGCGCGCGCGCACGAATACGTCGCGCTCATTATCACCTCAAGGCGTCCCACGGTCTGACGGTATCTGATTGGGCGCAGCTCATTTGTTTTCACGATGGCTAAGTAATACATCACGGCTGAGGCGTGAACGTTTGACGTTGCCAGCGTTTCAACGTGTCCCTGCGACCGCGAGCATATTCATCCGCACGCACAAATGGGTCTGCTTAATACACATTTAGCAGAACTGCGACGCTGTCTGGAGTTTCTCCGTGTGTCCACAATGCCCCTGTGTGTGTGTGTGTGTGTGTGTGTGTGTGTGTGTGTGTGTGTGTGCTTTTATCCGTGTGACAGGAGCTAGATGTGTTGATGGTGGAGTGGAGGCCGTTCCATCTCTGCAGATGCCACATTAATGCCAGTAAAATGGGGCGGACGCGAGTGCACGCGCGCTTCCTGTATGTTTGCCATCCTGCTGACAGCCTCTGTGTGGGCTCCGAATAGAAAAAGAGCCGGCGGCTAGGTCAGTCCTCCACTCAGGCTCCTGTCAGGCTCCTTTTTTTTTCTTTATCATTTTTCATCCCTCCATCTTTGCCTCTCGGTGTGGGGAAGGAGGCATCAGAGGAAGGGCCAGAGTTCAACACGTATAGCAGAGCGGGGGGGCCGGGGTGTAAAGAGCAGACCAATCAACTAACATTCAGCTCTTCAGAAGAAAAAACAGGGAGGGGGTAAAAAACAATATTGACAGTGACACGAAGTCACGGAAAAGCCTTCGGGGTGTCGGCCCGTATGACGTGTTGTGATCCCTCCAAAGGGATGGTGAGAGGCAGCTCACCATCATCGCCCTGTGATATCATGCATAGGTCATGCAGCATCACGCTACCATCTCAGGTCGACTATTCAAAACCGTGTTATTATTATTATTTATTATTGTGAATTACAAATTTCGAGCAACATTTTTTATCTTTTTTCGAACAGACTAATTTAATGCCACCATTTTAATGGCTTTGTGAGTCATGAACATTCCATTGTTTTCTGAATTCTGCAGTCCACAGACAGACGAGGAAGGTATGGCTTACTTTATGTGAATGCCATCCACAGGATGAAGCTGCTGGGGAGTAACGAAGCTTTTAGTGGCATTACTCCTCCGATTGTTCGAGTTAATGATTTCATTAATAATACAATTCCAAATCGTTCACATTTTAAATAAAGTGAAATTCTCTCTGCTTTGAAGCCAGGGAATGTAACAATGCAGAGACTTTAGGTGGAGTGTAAGTGGAGTCGAAATTTAAATTACTTCATGGAGATACACTTTATTTTCATCAAGTTAAGTGACGTTTATTGTTGATGAGGCTGATGCAGTGGCAATAGTTTGGGTGTTTTTCAGGTGAAAAGGTATTTATTAAAAGATTACTCCACTCCTCATAACCCTGTGCTCGCAATGGGTAGGTTTTTCATTAAGTACGAGAATCGACGCAGCAGAACCAGAGATATTGTCTTTTTCTTTTCTTATTCCGTGCATTCTCACTCCTTGTCAAAACCTGTTACTTACATTACCCACAATGCAGCTCGACCGTGGCGGTTCGATCGGAAATCGGGTGAGCTTTGCTGCCTCGAGCAGCTGGCGTCAAGCGGAGTGAACGGTGTGAAGGGTTATGTGCAAGTTTCCCTTTTACAACTGGGCAAAGTTCTGTTTTTTGACACCTAAACTACATGCAACACTTGTTTTAAATCCATGCTGAGGACTATATTTTCAACACAAGACATATTTCTTGGCAAACGGGGTTATTCGACAAGCGGTTCAGACTATCGGAAGCTATTATAACACGTCTGCCTCGCCCAAAGCAAACATGTAGGACTTTTCTTTCCTGAGGAAGTCCTCTTGGACATGTACCATTTACGATCAGCCCGTCTGTCTTCATGCACTTCGTGCGCTGCCTTCCCTCCCTTTCACTCCATTCACGCATTACGGAGACTAGACGGGGCTGACAGTGGACGAGAATGGGCTGATAAGACGGCCAGCTGCAACACAGACACAATGGGAGGATGCAGAGAGGGAGGACGAGGAGGAGGACGAGGAGGAGGACGAGGAGGAGGAGGAGGAGGAGGAGGAGGAGGAGGAGGAGGAGGAGAGTGTAGGGAGCTGTTAGTAAACGTGTTGACAACACAGAGATGCACACACACACATAAACACACACAAACATCAGTGTTGGGTAGCGGCGGTATGAGCACGTGTGTGTGTGTGTGTGTGTGTGTGTGTGTGTGTGTGTGTGGAGTAGGGGGGAGTGGGGGGGTTGGGGTTGGGGCTGCGGACCACTGGAGCGCAAAATTGGAAACAATGTGTCGGCAAGAGTTAAAAGCAAATATTTACAGGGCTTTAATTTGCATTGGGAGCAGCGAGCTTCCGGTGCGGGTCAGCGCGGCCACGGCGGAGCTGAGGAACACGGAGGGGCACGGGCGGTAATTAGACAGGCAGCGGTAGATTAATCACAGGGCTCACAGTCGCGAGCCTCACGCGAGCCTCCATCATTTAGTCTGGAGGAAGCGCTCCGGACGGTTTCCCCTCTCGCCCAAAAGGGGACGAGTGTATCCAGCGTGGACGAGCACACCTTATTCTCTCTCATCCGGCTGCTTTTTCCTTAAAACACACACTCACGCAGGCTGCCCAGCTCGTCACGCTCTGATTACCTGCCTCTTCCTCGGTCTCCTCTATAAATCACTAGCTCTAAATCCCCCCCCCAACCCCCCCTCCCCCCTTTCGCTTAAAAGACCCCTCCTGAGCCGCTCACCCTGATCCTCTAGAGCAGTGGTTCTTAAGCTGGGTTCGATCGAACCCCAGGGGTTCGTTGAGTCACTCTCAGGGGTTCGGCAGGGGTCAAGACACACACAGTATAGCCCGGTTCACACTAGCAATGTCGGCCGTCAAAAAATTTGGCTGCCGACAATTTGGCAACAGACAATTTTTCTTCGCCGTGTTAGATTACAAATATTTAGTTGCTTAGTAAAAATGTGTTACACAAAATAAATTTTGTGTAACACAAAATAAATTCAGCCCACTCGTATTATTCGTGACGTCACGCTCCGCTTGGCCGTCATTGGCTGCAGCTGATCACGCCACATTGCTTGGTTTTGATATCTGTGCTGCAGGGAACTCGGTGCGCCCAGTAGTCGACTTGTGGCTGTTGTGATTGTACGTCATTTGTGATTTTCTTTTAATCTTTCAATCCCTTCATACTAACTATGTCGAGCAAAAAAAGAAAGTGGTTGGACGAATACGTACAATATGGATTCACGTGTGTAAAGGAACGTGATGGGAGTCAGCATCCTCAATGCATGATTTGCAATGCCAAGTTGAGCAATTCTAGTCTAGCACCGGCAAAACTAAAGGAACACTTCCTAAAGCTGCATGGAGAAATACAAGAACACAACGCTCGCTGAATTCAAGGTGAAGAGAGCCAGATTCGATGAAAAGGCTACTCTGCTTGTTCTCGGCTTTGTACCCATCGACAAACCGATCCTCACAGCATCGTACGAAGTTGCGTACCTGATCGCAAAGCAGGGCAAACCACACACCATCGGTGAAACACTCGTAAAACCAGCTGCGTTAAAGATGGCGAATATCATGCTGGGAAAAGCTGCTGAAGATAAGTTATCCCAAATTCCTCTTTCAAATGACACGATCAGCAGCAGGACAGACGACATGAGCGATGACATCTTGGCTCAAGTAGTTGCAGATCTGATTTCAAGCCCAGCAAAATTCAGCCTCCAACTCGACGAGACCACCGACGTTTCCAATCTAAGCCAGCTTGTTGCATTCGTGCGCTATATGAAAGACGACGTGATAAAGGAAGATTTTTTATTTTGTAAGCCTCTTACGACAACAACCAAGGCAGTCGATGTGAAGAAACTCGTGGATGACTTCTTCAGAGACAACGATCTTTCGTGGAATATGGTTTCTGCAGTTTGTTCGGACGGAGCTCCAGCCATGCTGGGACGACACTCTGGTTTTGGAGCTCTAGTGAAATCCAATGCACCACACATCATTGTTACGCACTGTGTTCTGCACAGGCATGCGTTGGCAACAAAAACCTTGCCTCCAAAACTGGCAGAAGTATTAAATATTGTAGTCGAATGTGTGAACTACGTGCGAAATAGTGCTATGAAGCACCGCATCTTCAAAGAGCTGTGTAAGGAAAGGGGCTCTGAATTCGAGGTACTTCTGTACCATTCTAACGTTCGGTGGTTATCCCGGGGAAAGGTGCTGAATCGTGTTTTTGCCATGCGTGTGGAATTAGCCCTGTTTTTGCGAGAGTACCAACATTGTCACGCAGATTGCTTCGAATATTCGGAGTTCATTCTCATTTTGGCGTACGTGGCCGATATTTTCGATGCTCTCAATCATCTCAAATCGACAGATGCAGGGCGGTGGAGTCAACATCATCGAAGCGGAAGAAAATCTGAAGGCGTTTAAAAAAAAAAGCTACCTTTATGTAAACGACGAACAGAGAATGATAACTTCGCAAACTTTCCCCTGCTGGACGACTGTGTAAGTAAGATCGAAGACGTGCCTGGAATTGGAGACATTTCTGTACCTGGGGAGCTGAAGCAAGCGATTGCCATGCACTTAGATGAGCTCGCAAAGTCTCTCGACGGATACTTCCCCACCAGAGAGTCATATCCAGCGTGGGTGAGACAGCCGTTCACGTTTAGTGTTGCGACAGCAGATGTCGACGATGAATACCTCGACGAAATCATTGAACTTCAGCAGAGCCAGCTTCAACAGCAACTCTTCAGAACAACAACGCTCTCAACGTTTTGGTGTCACCAAATCGTACCATACCCTCTTATTGCTAAGAAAGCCCTTGAGATACTCACACCGTTTGTTACAACGTATCTTTGCAAGCAATCCTTTTCGAGGATGGTAGACATGAAAACTAAGAAAAGGAACAGACTTTGTTGCGAAAATGATATGAGAGTGGCACTTGCCAAGGTGAAGCCACACATTTCTGAACTTGTATCTGAAAGGCAACAGCAAAAGTCACATTGATTTGAAGTAAATATTCATTGAGTTACATTTTTGTGTGAAATTCATGTTTTGTTGGTTTTGTTCTTTGAACACAGTGATTTTGTGTGCAACTGATGCATGGTTCATTTTGTGCACTAATAAAATATATACCTATGTTTTGAAGAAATCATATTTTCTTTTTCCGATTACGAAGGGTTCGGTGAATGCACTGATGAAGCTTGCAGGGTTCAGTACCTCCAATAAGGTTAAGAACCACTGCTCTAGAGGGAGCGTCCAGGATGGTCACAAGGGGGGAAGAGCTCTAGTGGAGGCTGGAGGACGCTGTCACAGATCAGTGAAACGTCAGATGTGTGTGTGTGTGTGTGTGTGTGTGTGTGTGTGTGTGTGTGTGTGTGTGTGTGTGTGGAAGGGGGGTGGTGGGGGGGGGGGCGGTTGGCTGAGAACGTTGTGATTAAACACGTTTGATGTATCATAAATATCTTACCGTCTTCTAAGTGGTTTTGACCTTGGATCAGAGTACTGCAGGTGATACCGTATCTAGGGGGGCGTAGTTTTTACAACTCAGAGTTGTTTTTTTCACACTGGTGAATTGGGTTGATATCTGTTTTAAAGGTCTTGCCTTTGCGATCAAAAGCCAGCTTTACCTTTAGTTTTGATTTTTTTACAGAAAGGGGCTACTACGTTTCTTTTAAAGTGAACCAGCATCAAATACTGGGTTTTACAGAACGCCATCCGTCACAGGTCTGATGAATACTGAACAGGTTGTCATGAATACATTAATGTTAAAGCTGTTCAGCTAAAAAAAGAAAAGAAATGCCCTATAACTTTCAGGAGCGGTTGCTTTGCAATGGCTGCAGCAATACAGATTCAAGGGCTCTTCTCGAACCCTCATTGGCAATCTTTTACAGTACTGGGGTCAGTAAAGGCCTCGTGACATTAGCATTTTAAACAGGAATGTACTGATCGGACTTTTTCGATCCCAATAGCGACACCTGAGCCTTGGGTATCGGCCGATACCGATTACCGATCCGATACCAGTGTTGACTGATAAGCCGTGGGCCTCACTGTGTGGAGGAGACTGGAACACTTTTAAATTGTACACCGGCAACTTGGTAAATAAAAGACATATTTTGTATATAGCATACAAACTGAATTGAATAGATTGGCTCCATTGACACAGATACCAGATCCAGCTAGTTGAGTCAGTATCGGCCGGAGATCCTTA
This sequence comes from Ophiodon elongatus, assembly GCA_016806645.1. Classification (NCBI taxonomy): domain Eukaryota; kingdom Metazoa; phylum Chordata; class Actinopteri; order Perciformes; family Hexagrammidae; genus Ophiodon; species Ophiodon elongatus. The sequence continues at coordinate 208,221 of JACSYO010002017.1, forward strand.
ATTATGAAAGCTATATTTCGATTAGCTCCCTGCGAGCCAATCCACTGACAGCAGATCCTCTAGCAAGGCTAGTTGGTCTCCAGCAGCAGGAGAGCATAGTCCCGAGCTTCTAGAGTCAAAAATGTATTTCGCTGAGCTACATTGTGGAAATTGGACCGCATTTCACTGGGCTTTAAAAGGTCCAATCCGATGTGAAGGATTTGAGGCCGCGGACCACGCCACAGTAACGAAGCTAAAGATGCTCTGACGTCCGTTTCACTGGGACTTTAATTCTGAAAGGGTGTCTGCTAACTACCAATAATGCGATGGGATGTGAATGCAGACCGAGACCTTAAATAGGGGGTAAATGGAGGGTCACTGTTTAAAACTGAGTGGGACGCGCCAACGCACTAATGGCGAGGGTTTGGCCCGAGGCGACGCAGGGGGACCACGGTTTCACAAATATGGCTACACTGCGTTTGCAAGAAGGGGGGTAACGGGGTGTAATTGAGCAAATGAATGCTGCTGCTGAAGGGAAACACATCGGGGGCCGCGCCGGCGGAATGGAGGGTACATAAGGACAAAATGTTCCCCAAGCCAGGCTGAAGTAAAGCTGATGAATGTCAGCTGTAGCTTACAGCTGCTCACTTGCCAAGCAGAGAGGCACTTGGACTTTGTTTACAGTTAGACAGGGATTTGTGACCTGGGACAGATAAAAGCTTCCCATTAAAATATTGACTTAGAGGATTAGGAGCGTAATAGAAGTTGTGCAAAGTGACAGAAATCTCCAATTTTCCAAACCGAGATGCCATCAAGGCTCTAGAGTAAAGAGATATTAAGACATCAACAGATAAATAGAGCGTTTAATCTGAATTTGGAGATTACAATACAGCAAATAGGGAGGGGATAGTTGTACTAACACTATTGCCCCCCCTCCCTCCCCATACACACACACACACGCGCACACACACACACACACACACACACACAAGTTGTTTCTGCTGCTCTGTAAGTGAATGAGCGATTCAAGAAATGGCTTTGTCAAAGGTTCATTCAGAGCATTAATATAGCAGCAAACAACTACTTGCTATGTAAAGACACAAAATAAAGAACAATACTACGTATGTTAAATTAATTTATTAATACGACTGAGGAGAGCAGATGCTGGTGTACTTTATTAGAAGTAATTTTAGTGTCAGTAAGTATATTGAGCCAGTGGGGGCAACGTTTCTTTAAATATAAATAGCAGTGTTTTCCATTCTTCTAGCAACACTTAAAACCCCCACAACAAACACGTAACGAGTCCCAAAGAGTTTTCAGACCTAAGCAACTATATTTTCAATTCTAAGAGGAGATCGAAACGTCTCCGAATGCATGAAATACGTGGAGTCGGAGAATATCGAGAATGTTTTCAGTTGAATGAAGCGGTGCAACCACGGGAGTCTTAAGGTCCGACGGCGTAGCTTCAATGAATAGAGAACACATTTGATTTCAATCTTTGGTGAGCTTTATATTCGTGGTATCACAGTGCAGACCCAGGCTCTAGGTCTCCATAGTTGTTCACAGTCACGTCTACATTGTGGAGACGACTGAAGGTTCTAGTGAGGACACGGAGTTTGTTATGAAAGCGCCACAGTGGGGCCGACTGAGGACGTGGCGCTGAGAAATAAAATCAGTGTCATTTGACTGGTGATGACCGGCGATGAACCTTGAGCGAGAGTGATATACATAAAGATCAACGCCACAGAGAGCGAGAGAGGGGGAGAGAGAAGGAGGGGGAGAGGGAGAGAGAAAAAGAGGGGGAGAGAGGGAGAGGGAGAGAGAGAGAGAGGGAGAGAGAGAGAGAGAGAGAGAGGAAGAGAGGGAGGGCTTGGAGCGCTGCCACCCTGATCCGGTTGTCCCTGACAGATGGCCAGCGAGACACACGAGAGCAGCTGATGTGTGTGCATGATTGTCTGCTTCCCAAACAAGAGGACACGTCAACAGCCGCCGCTTCCCTCTCTACCTGTTGTCCTCCTCCTCCTCCTTCATCCTTCATCCTTCCTCCTCCTCCTCCTCCTCCTCCTCCTCCTCCTCCTCTTCCTCCCCCTGTCTATTTTGGTCTTCAATCAATTCAACTCCGTGAATATTTCGCAACGCATTCCTTCTAAAAACCAAGGTTGAGGATGAGGCATGAATATCAAAGGAAAGGGCATGGGGTGGGGAGGGGGAAGAGTAACCCCCCCCCCCAGTTTCTAATCAGCATTATTAATAAGTTGCAGCAGCTAAACACTCCTTCCTCTCTCCCTGAGATCTTCCTCCCTTCTTTTTTTCCCCCTCTCGTTCCTCGCCTCCGCTGGCTATTAACGTGAATGATGAATATTCATCCAGCGCTTTAATCTATAGCTGAGCTCATCTCGACGGGCCGTATTTGTTTTACAACTGGAAGGAGAGCTGGAGGAGGAGGATATGCTCATAAATATACTGTACATGATCGGCACGGTAATATGCCGGGGGTTTGCTGTGCATGGAGATGTGGGCATGCGTTGTACAGTGTGTTCTGCATGTGTACTGGCAGAGAACAGAGGGGAAAAACACAAAGACACTAGTTCCCAGTAATGGCCGCCTCTTTTTCAACACAACATTTGGAGTCCTTTCATCAAAGGGTCCCCGATTTCAGACGAGAGCGGGAGTCTCGTTTCTACTCCCTCGCCTGTCGGTCTCGCCGGCTGAAAGGACAGCCATCGCCTCCAGAGCGCTATCAGCCGTCGCTAGCTAGCTAATTAAGCGTGTTGAGCTCCGCGAGGCTCTTTGAAAGTGACGAATCCGCCTCAAACGGGGTCCTAAACGTGCACTCATGGTGCTTAAAGACGGAGGAGGCCGCCATGTTCCTGTGCGTACGGTGCAACCGGTGATGCAAGTATTAAATAAATACCCAGCGGTCTGAATGACTGCATGAGGTCTGCTGGGTTTTGATGCAAACAGAAAGACTCCCGCGCCTCTTTCGGCTACTAGAAACGTAAAGTTTCTCTCTTTTTCCTGCTCTTCTGTCGTTCTTCCACACTTTCCTCTGCTGTTGCTCTCTTTTTTTTCCGTCTTTTCCCTCCTCGCCATTCTGGCCTTCCCCCTTTTCCTGATCCCTCCTCCTCTGCTGCTACTATACTTCAGTGTGTGTGTGTGTGTGTGTGTTACTCTGAGGTGTGGGCTATTGAACGCTGTCGTCTCTCTCTCTCTCTCTCTCTCTCTCTCTCTCTCTCTCTCTCTCTCTCTCTCTCTCTCTCTCTCTCTCTCTCACTCTTTCCTCTATCTCTGCGTCTGAATCCGGAGTCTTCGCCCCTTCGCGGCTCCCGAGGAAATAATGAGGTGCAAGCGCAGAGCGGCGGCGGCGGCGGACCCCGCCACTGAACGGAGACTGAAGACCAACTGAGGAGTGAGGCGCAAGAAGAAGGAGGCCTGAGAGACTTGTTCCACTTAGTGTTGTTGGGTGGGGTCACACTCAATCCTTGGTGGCATGTTGCAGCAGACTGCCAGGGGTGAGGGTGTGTGTGTGTGTGTGTGTGTGTGTGTGTGTGTGTGCGTTTCAGCGTATATGTCCCCGTTTCTTTGCCGTTGTCTCTCAGCCCCTTGTGTTGCTCCCACCTCATGGGATCCATGATGCACTGATCCTGTGAACCGACTGGAGCAATTACAAGAAAAGGGTTTCTGTGTGTGTGTGTGTGTGTGTGTGTGTGTGTGTGTGTGTGTGTGTGTGTGTCTGTGTGCGTGTGCGTGTGTGTGTGTGCATGTGTATTTGTCACTCGTGCTTCTACATACCCAGAGACGCAGTGCAAAAGAAGAGAAAAAAAAGTAGGTTACTCTGTTTTTTTCTTGTTTTTTTCTGTCTTTCCTCCCCCATTGCAGCCTCTCACTTTTGTTGCCTCTCACTCCTTCTTTCCTTTGCTTCCTCGGCGCCGAAGCATGAAAAATGAATAAGACAGTGCGGCTTGTTTGATCCTCTCTCTCCCAGCCCGTGCTGTAATTTGAGATGGGCGGGTGGAAAGGGTTGGAGGGGCGGGTGCGGAGGGTGTAGGGGGTTAAGATGAGCACAACCATGAGCCCACTTTTAAAAGATGATGCAAAAATCTAGAAGCGGCAACTGCATCCATCAAGCCCCGACCCCGTCTCCCTCTGCACTTTCCTCCTGTAAATGTCCCTTCTTCTTTATTTCCAGCCGTCTACCTTTTGTTTTACCTTCTCCTCAGCCCTCACTCCCTATTTTCTTTCTCCCCTGGGTACAATTTTCACGAGATGTATTCTCACGCTCAATACTCATCTACTTCTCCCCCTAAATCTTGGCACCTCGTGTGTGTGTATTGTAAGTCCTTTTGAGTGTGTGGCCCGGCAGCGACAGCCCTCTGACCACAAGGAGAGGACAAATCCCCCGCTCATAAACCCGTAATCTTTATAGCTCCACACGAGAACATTTGCCCTTTGAGGCCAACAGTAGGCGCCACCACTCTGCGGCGACGGAGTCTGATTACCACACTGGATTGCACGGTTTAAATCGATTGAATAATTACGTGTTAAATCAGTCAATCAAACCTCGGATCCGCCGGTCTGAGGGACGGCAGTCGGAAAAAAACACCAAAATGGATCCTGGGTCGTGTCTGCCGGCTGCTCTGGGGCTCTGTAATTAATTACGGCGGCCAATAATAATTCGGGCCGGCCACCAGCGAGCGGTTGGCGGCTGATCTGGTGTCTGTCTGCCGGCCCTGAGCCCTGTGGGCGCTGCCACGCCACGCCAGCACCTGCTCTCACACTGCGGCAGCTAACAGCTTTCAGTCTGTGTGTGTGGGTGTGTGTGTGTGTGTGTGTGTGTGTGTGCGCGCGCGTGTGTGTGTGTGTGTGTGTTGGAAAGGGAGCTGGGTGACACGGGCTGTTGGGAAAAAGGAGGGAAGATGGGGGGCACGGAGCACTCCGACGGGGCGGTTGATTCACAACAATGCGCTGGCGTCCGCCGCTCGCCTCGCGGGCTTCCCGAAACCGCGGGAGCTATGATTCACCGGCGTTAATTCACTAGAGCTGGATCGCTATGTGACTGGGAAACAGGCCCTCCCTCCCTCGCGAGTGTGAACAGGTGTGTGTGTGTGTGTGTGTGAGAACAAACAGTGCACACACGAGGGGGCCATAACGCGGCACACGATGGCACACGTGTTGCGGAGCGTGCTTGTTGTTGGCGGGAAGCTCTCTGGTAACAGCGCGATCTCGACGCGCTTCGTTCTCTGGCACAGATGTGGACCCGCCGATGTGCGACGATGACGCCGCCGCGCTGAACACGCGCACGCACAATGAGCACGCAAGCTTGTGCATTTCAAAATTTGCATTGAAGCTGCTAATGCGGGTGTGCTAATGCAGGCAGCGTGCTAATCCAGGCGTGCTAATGCAGGCAGCGTGCTAATGCAGGCAGCGTGCTAATGCAGGCAGCGTGCTGATGTAGGCGTGCTAATGCAGGCGTGCTAATGCAGGTGTGCTAATGCAGGCAGCGTGCTAATGCAGGCGTGCTAATGCAGGTCGCGTGCTAATGCAGGCAGCGTGCTAATGCAGGCGTGCTAATGCAGGCAGCATGCTAATGCAGGCAGCGTGCTAATGCAGGTGTGCTAATGCAGGCAGCATGCTAATGCAGGCAGCGTGCTAATGCAGGTGTGCTAATGCAGGCAGCGTGCTAATGCAGGTGTGCTAATGCAGGTAGCAGGCCGCGGCTAATGCAGGCCGCGTGCTAATGCAGGCCGCGTGCTAATGCAGGCCGCGTGCTAATGCAGGCGCGCTAGCTTCATGCGGAGCACTGACGGGGACGAGACGGCCGTCGAACCGCGGGCAATTACCAACAGGAACAACAGTCTGATGTGCACATTATTGAGACGACGAACAATTAGTTTGAGATTAGGAACGTGCACGCTCGTGCACATCGGGCTGCGCTCTACGTACTCGGTTGGTTTATGAGGCAATCTGTGCGGAGCTTCTGCAATAAAAATGTATTTATTTTCCGTGTGCGTCTGAATATCTGATGAAGTGTCAGCTTACTGTGCAGTTTGCACATCTGCACGCGCTTCCGTTCATTCTCGTCTCTCCACCTGCGCAGCTAATTAGGGGAACAGCCACGACTGCCCACTGGCACATTAGCTTATAACCTGTACACTCTGTCACGTGTTTGCTGGGTGTGTTTTTTAATGCACTCTTTTACATCCCAGCGTTCACTTCAGAACGCCTGCTCGTTGTCAGTCGTTTTCTTCAGAGGCTGATTATAATTGGTGTTTTTTTTGTTTTTTTTCTTCTGTAGCCTGGCAATCATCAATCAGAATACTGATTAAAATAATGCACTGTTTTTTTTTTTTCTTTTTTTAGACGGATATTCTATTAATAATGCTGCATGGAAAAGTACACAGGGAGAGTAAATCTACATCCAACCATCCATCAATTATGCGTAAACATTTATACTATTCAGGGTCGTGCGAGAGGATTGGGGGAGCCGATCCCAGCTGACATTGTGTGAAGGCAGGGTAGAGGACAGGTCGCCAGACTAAATATATAAAGAAGTAAATATAATATTTCAATAGACAAATGTCTTTCTCTGTGTTAGTATGGCATGTATTAGGTAACCATCGTAAGAACTCGTAATCACACGTCAGAAATACAGTATATATAGTTTTTTCTCATAGTATTATACCCATTTCATTAAATAATTTGAAGGCATGGAATGCGTGCACTGCATTAAGATAGGGTTGAAAACACAATCATTAAAGGAGACGTATCCTGCTCATTTTCTGGCTCACACTCGTATTTTGGGTCTCTACTAGAACATGTCGACACGCTTTGATGTTCAAGAAAACGGATTACATTTCTCACACAGGCTGTCTGAATATACCTGTATATTCTCTGTCTGTCTTTAATGCCCGCCTCTCTAAGCCCTCGTCCCGAAAAGAAGAAAAAAAAGCCCAGTCTGATCGGGTCAAGGCCGCCGGGGACTCGAACTCTCCCTCTCTACGATACGGGACCCTTTGCTCTGCGTTGGGTGAGAGTTGGGGGGTGGGGGGGGGGTTATAGGCACTTTACCATGCATCCACATGGTCCAAAAATATATAACTTTTAGCATCGCTTTGTGCTACATTAGGAATGGCTAAGCACACGCCCGTAAATGTACCTTTCACAACTCGTGCCAAAGCGAGGTTATTGCCAAAGTGTTCAGCGGTAATGACACCAACATTCTCTCTCTCTCTCTCTCTCTCTCAGGCACGTGGGGCACTCATTTGCATATCAATATCACTCCCCTAATGCATTTACAGTCGCAAAGGGCCGCTCATTTGTTTTGCCAAATTAGGAGCTTTTTGTGTGTGTGTGTGTGTGTGTGTGTGTGTGTGTGTGTGTGTGTGTGTGTGTGTGTGTGTGCTTCTGTTTTTAACTGCGGGATCCCCTCTTATGCCTTTCAGCTGTGATCCTGCTGTGGTACACCAAGTGAGAGTGAGGCAGACCCGGAGACATTTGGAACATTTGGTTCGCTCCGTGAACACTATTGCGCAATAATGTAATTCAGATAGTGCTTGAACAGCAGGTCCTCCCTAACAAACAGTGTGTGTGTGTGTGTGTGTGTATATATGTGAGCATTTTGCCATCGCCCCGCCCACTCACATATGGCTACCTTTCTGCTCCAAATAATTCAGCCAGGACTCGCCTCGGCGTTAACATACAGCCATAAATACACTTTGTGTCGTAAATAATGTAGCTCCGTTCAAAATGTGTTTAAAGGGCAGGACAGCACAGCGTTAATTCACAAATACATAAATACACAAACAAAGCCAGAGGGGAGAAAAACAGCGTGACGCTTAGCACGCGGGCGGCTCCGCTAAAAATAAATGGTGGACTGAGTCACTCATGGGAAAAGGAAAAGTAAGAACACACTGGAAGATGTGTGTATTGTGTAACACCGTCAGAGGGCGATTCACTCCTGTCCCATGTCACGCCCACAATTCTTTTTTTAAAGATTCCCGTTCCCTCCCAAATCCAATACCAAAGGAGTGACGGGAGTTCATTCATATTAGAACTGCATATTTATATATAAAAAAAAGGGTTAGGGTTTTTTTTTTTTTAAATAATTGGATGCAAACACATCAACACACAACGCCTTGGAACATACAGTTGCTTTTGTCATAACACTGTCGCATGGTGACAAGATCACACATAAGATACCACAAACGAGTACGTTGTTGTACTTCTGTATATTTATTTACTTTTTTAATCAGCTGACAAATGTGCCAACACCTGTATAACTGCTGGTTTATCAATGAGGCTCTATACAAATATGTATTTATTGTTTGAAGCAATGCAGTGCTTTCTGATGAAGCATAACTTAATTGATTAAGTATGTTATGTATTGTACTCCAATGACTTTGGGAGAAAAGTGTTAGGCATCAATTCGTAGAATATCTAGAATATCTATGATATATGAGAGATCTCGAAAACAAGAAAAAAAACAAAACTCGAGACCTTCCAGATCATTTCCTGTCATTATGCAACGTTCTGTCCTATTCCCCGGGGAAACAATATCTCTAGGTTTCTCCACCAAATCCACGTCTACCTGGCCACTAAATACTGGACCTCACTTACAGCACACAGATCTGTAAAGTCACGTGTCACGGTTGTGATTCGCGATCTGAATGCCGGTTAACGTGCTTGCACAGCTGGACAAGCTGTGGCACTCCGCCTGACCTCCCTCGCGTCATCAGAGTTTACAAACCGTAAAAAAAAAAAAAGGCTCCATATTGTCTCACTCCTCTTAACTCGGGCCCGGGGATAAAGTAACCCTGAAAGGTAAATCCTGGTTTGGCGAAGGTGAAAGGGAAAATCATCCCGCACTCAATTAAGACCTTAAATACTGCGGGCTCGTGGTAATTAATGTACGACTAGACTTTAATTAGCAAGAAGACGGCCTCACATTAGTCACTGTCGGTCACACTCGACAGTAGAACTCCGTGTGTTTGGTGAGCGGCCTGCGCGGTGGGACGTGGAACCGAGGGCCTGCGAGGTGGGACGTGGAACCGAGAGCCTGCGAGGTGGGACGTGGAACCGAGGGCCTAGGAGGTGGGACGTGGAATCGAGGGCCTGGGAGGTGGGACGTGGAACCGAGGGCCTGCGAGGTGGGACGTGGAACCGAGGGCCTAGGAGGTGGGACGTGGAATCGAGGGCCTGCGAGCTGGGACGTGGAACCGAGGACACGGTGAGTGTGTTAGTTAAAAGGTACCGCGCTTAACTTTCACTGGGAGGACGGCTGTTTCTATTTCCTCACTGTGACACAACATGTGTGCCTGCAAGAGGCTGTGTGTGTGTGTGTGTGTGTGTGTGTGTGTGTGTGTGTGTGTGTGTGTGTGTGTGTGTGTCCGCAGCATGGAGCATGATGGGCCAGCGCTGAGAATAATTAACTCCGATGACCCAATCCCCGCAGTGACGGGGTAACCGCTGTGACTGGAACGCCTGTCAAATGGACTGGTCATCAGGCTCCTCGGGCGCCACCGGATGAAGAGAAGCATCACACACACACACACACACACACACACACACACACACACACTGAGAGAGAAACACATATGCACAAATACCCAGACAGACAGGTCGAGGCGCATAGAGAACGCGGAGCTGTCATGTATTAATTAACACATTCACCACCTCTATAGGCTGAAAAACACAAACGCACACACGCGTGAGCGCGGCGTGTCACACCTGTGAAATGATCTCCGTAGCGATCCACACGGCGGCTAAATATACACGTGTACTTGTCTGCTTAGTACACTTGGCACACACTTATTCACACCACGCCGCAGCAACAGTACGGACGTGCTCACACACGCACGCACGCACGCACACACGCACACACACACACACACACACACACACACACACACACACAGGCATATGGCAAGAAGCTGGCTGTTCGTTAGCACCCTTGACATCTCTGACAAATTGACTCCTTTATGTGAGTGGAAGTGTGCGGCGTGGGGGGGGTGGGGGGGGGGTGTTGGAGGCAGGGAGAAGGTGGATCATCTTATTCACGGCGATATCATTCTGAGACACACACACACACACACATACACGCACACACACAAACACCACCTGTGACATCACCGGCAGGCAAAAGAAGAAGGAAAAAAAAAGAAGCTGTTTCCGCAATGATGAGCTAAGATGGAGGGAAGGAGGCGCGGAACAAAGAGGTGGGCTGAAGGAGAGAGAGAAGGGGTCGGAGGGCAGGGGCGAATGGAGGACCAAGAGGAGGGAAAAGATGTCAGGGAGACAGATCGAGAGGTTTCTGGGGGATGAAAGGAAGCAGGGAAGGAAAAGATTGAGAAGAGAGACTTACAAAGACGATATTGAGAGGAGATTGAAGGAGGAGGGGGGGGGGGGGGACACACACTCCACCTCAACTCACGTTGTTTAGTTATGAAAGAGAGTTTGCCCACCCTCGAAATGAGGAGGTCATAGCATGAGGGACAAGACATTTTTCATGAGAACAAAATGTCGCTTCTTTATGTAATTATGCATTTTTTAAAGAGACAGGACAGATCAGGGCCGCCGGTCGGATTTGAACCCAGGTCAGGGGAAGATCGTGGTAATGGCGAATGGTAATGTATTTTAGAAACACTTCTTTACATTACATTTGAGGAAATTGTCTTTACGTCCCGACAGCAAGCCATAAATGAAATTCAGTGGCAAAAAAAGCAAACCATCTGGCATCTGTGGCAGGACTGATACGAGCTCGTCCAATCATTTCGTTTGGCCAGAAGACGTGATTGGACGTCCTTTACCTGCCTACCTGCCCGCCTGCCTGTGGGCGCTCTGCCCATCCACTGCTGCTACCATGACAGCTGCGAGCGGCTAACAGAAGCCATGGCTCGTTGTTGGATGTGATCATTTCGGGGGGGGGGTTTTGGCGGGAGATGCGTGATGCGTACGTAGCGATACGATACGATACAAAGAGGAAATGCGTTGCGCACTCTACGGGCACTCGTGCTTTTGGTTGCCATGCAACAGTAATCTCCACTGAAGTAAGACTACATTTCTCTGTGTCACACTGATGTGGTCAAGGCGAGGTTCTTGTGTGAAGCTTGGAGCGGCGAGCCACAACGCCCGCCCTGGTACCGCTAACGGGTCGTAGATATCTCCTTCTGGGATGAAAGCGTCTTTTTTTTTTTTTTTTTTTTTTGCTGATTATGTAATTTTCCTCTCACAATGGGCTCAGCTGTCTGCGCCTTCTCTCTGTGTCTCTTAATCTCAGTCTTGTTTGTACAGTAAGGTACGCGTTGCCCCTCTGATGACAATAAATCGGAGCATTAAAAAAAAGAAAAAGAAACAACAACAACCTGAGGAGGACAGAGATGAATGAGACGGAGGAAATGGATGAGGAATGGGACAGCCTCACAACTCTTAACTAATTCCTCCACAGGGTTGGGGAGTGGGGGGGGGGGGCACAGAGAGCATGATTCATATCCGGCATTATGAAGAGAATGATGAATCTACTGCCGTCGGCCGTGTATTGTCCTCGGCTCGCCATAGAAGACTAAGTATTCCCGACATCCAAAACAAGATGTGAAGTGTATCACATGAATGATAACACACTGCTGATACCGCATTGTGAACGGGGCCCCACGCACGGGGGGGGGGCACGTTCACAATGGAAACCGTCACGGAGCAGAGGAACCAAATTGACCAGATTACAACCCATCTGGTTGGATTGACGTTGCTCGTGGTGGCAGTGGACGTGCATCGGGTACCAAGGAGAATCCATGTAGAAAACAAAATAAAATCCCGGTTGATTTCTTTAAATGAACATGTCTATCAGGCTACGTCCACACTAATACGTCTACGTCCACACTAATACGTCTACGTCCACACTAATACGTCTACGTCCACACTAATACGTCTACGTCCACACTAATACGTCTACGTCCACGCGGGCGTTTCAGCATCGTTTTCTAAATCATCTCCGTCCACACGGCAACCTTTGAAAAACGCATTAAATATCACATGACATGAATATCTCGTACACTGGGCGATCTGATTCCTGTCAACGGTGTAAACAGGAAGTACATTTTCTACCTCGGTTGCGGAAAAATACCGCGGAGCGAGAGCGGCAAAGGCGAGATTCCTTCGCTCGGACCGACGACGAGGTCGTCACGTGACGAATCGGGGAAGGACCCGTCTCGTGGCTGCTAGGACCCCAGTCTACGTCAGCGTTTCCCAAACTCCTCCGTTCACGCCCGTCCGCACCAGGGCGTTAACACCAAAACCTCTGACGCTCGGTGTGCGCGTAGCAAAAGATGTGCCTTCTAAAATGGAAGCGTAGCGCTGTGGACGCGGCCTGAGGGCCTCCCGCTCCATCAACACATCAAACACAGTGACGCACGCCCTCCGACCCGCTGAGGCGGCCCCGCGGCTATGTGGTTGGTGAGGGGCCCCTCGGGGCCGGCTGAGGAACAGTGTTTGTCCGCGGCCGCCGCTTATTGCTGATGCTGTTCGATACCCGGGGTCCTTATCTGTTGGGCTGCCGAGGTGCTGCAGTCGCTCCGATATCTTGAACGGCAGCTCGGTTTGGGCAGCTGTCAGCGTCCTCGCTTTCCTCTCTCTCTCGCTCTCGCTCTCTCTCTCTCTCCTCATATCTCTCTCTCGCTCTCGCTCGATCTCTCTCGCCCTTTTTTTAATCCTTCACATCAAAAACAAGGGTGGCAGAAATCTGATTGTGGAATCGCGAATCGACCGCTTTTTTGCAACGCAGTTTAAATGTGTCACCGCGATATCGGAGACGCAAACACAGAACCATCTGAAGTTGCAGATGCATCTGGTTATTAATTCCCCCTCCCCCCCCTTCCATAAAGGGCTGAGAAAAAGTGTTTAGAGTTTATTTATTTATTTTTTCCCCCAAAGCTGCCTGTTCACAATATTATAGTTTTATACATGTGCGCTAAGGAGAGAAGGAGAGAGCTGCGGCCGCACAGGTTGACTCATCCAGAGGAAGGGAGGACAGGCATAGGGGGGAGGGGGGAGGGGGGAGGGGGGGGGGTGACTGATCGGGACACATCAATGAGCGCGGAGCTGTTTACTTTGCTGCATCCTCCTCATCCCTTCTGATGGAGCAATCACGCCCTTTATTAGATACCCGGCGCGCTTAAGGAAGAGGTATTAAGACGAAGCCGCTCCTCGGGCGCCACACAAGCGGGTTTGCGCACGCAAACACCCAGGTGGATGTTTTTGATGTGTTTTTTTTATGTGTGTGTGTGTGTGTGTCTGTGTGTCAAAGACTGTGTCCCATCAAAGCGCTCCTATGAATAGCAGCAACACCGCTTGCCAGCTACGCAGCGTGATGAATGTGTTATATAACCTTGTCGAAACGCATACTGAGACCACATCAGCATCAACAACGAGGCTGCTACCTGTTCTGATGCTGCAAGGCCCCCCACCCCTCTCTCTCTCCCCCCCCCCCTTCTCTCTCACTCACACATGCACTAACACACCCATTACATGGTCCTCTTCATTATTCATGTGGCATTTCTGCCTTTACAGCTGTGCAGCAGAGAGAGCGAGAGGGAGGGAGGGAGAGAGAGAGAGAGAGAGAGAGAGAGAGAGAGAGAGAGAGAGAGAGAGAGAGAGAGAGAGAGAGAGAGAGAGAGAGAGAGAGAGGAAGCAGATGTGTGAATGTGTGAAAAGGCAACGGTTTAATGCAATAACTCAAATATAAATATTTTGCTAGCTATAACCACTTATGACAATATATTGTTCCTCTGTTCATTAATAAAAGAAGAAATAATAATAATAATCAGCTATCACAGCTGACGTAGCTAACGGATGATGAGTTGTTTTACTTAAAGTTGCCACAGTGTGAAATCTAAAATAATTATATTAAAAATAATAAATTTAAAAAAATGTCTCTAATTATACCATAGAATTATACATTGGAATAGGAATACTAAACATTTTCCTGATAATCCAAGGAGCTTTTAATTTAGCTTAAACCCCTGAACCCCCGGAACTCTTGATCCTCTCCACATTTGGATATTCGTGTTTTTTTTCCCTGGACAGCAGTGATACTTCAGTAATTATTGTTTACACATAGAAGTTGATGTTGCGAGGTTTTTTTTGCAATATTCAGTTTGTCCACAAGTCCTTAAGCAATTAGCCGATAACCGATACAATAGTGGCTCGATGGATGAATAACTGGCTATTTTAATAATAGATTCATCGTTTCAGTCACATTTCAAGCAGAGATACAGTAGTGCAGTCGTTTTTGGGGGGATTTGGGTACATTTTAAGACGTCATGTTTGGTTCTGTGACATTCTGATTTTTGGTTTTTGACATTTCACAGACTCAATGACTACCGAGTCATTGAAGAACGTATCATCAGAATAATCAGTCATTAGAAATAATTGGCAGTTGCAGCCTTAATCGTCTCGCTCACTTCTCAACTGCAGAATGTCGAACACCTTTTGAACCATCCACCAGATTTAAACCCGCTGATTGCTTCTTTTTTTTTTATCTCTTTTAAAGAAAAACATTTTAAAAAGACCTTTCAGGAGTCGGTGACTTTAATTCCGTGTTCTCGGCGAGCCAACACACACAGCGTATGGATTAACTGTGCGCGTCTATAAAACACTCTGAACACCACAGCTTCTCACAGGCATGGGGTGACATACACATACAACCCCCCCCCACCCCACCCCCCTCTATCTTTTATCACCCCACTGGCCGCTGCATGATTCCCCGCTCACCGTTAACCCAACGAGCTGTGTAACGGCCGCGGGGGCCGTTTGAGTTGGCCACAACAGCACCATTCCTCTTATCCAGAACCACTTAGCGCTGATCGAACACAACCTGATTACAGAGGGAGGCTACTTTAGAGTAAATGTCTCTAAATGGCGACTTCAGTCAGTGTTGTGTAGACAGAGGCTGCCATCCGGCAACCCCCCAACCCCCCAACCCCCCCACGCTGTCTGACTGTATGACAGGGCCTGCTGACTTAGCAGTCAGAGAGAGAGAGAGAGAGAGAGAGAGAGAGAGAGAGAGAGAGAGAGAACGTGTTAAATTGGAGGAGGGCAAACAGAGGGGAACTGTCTTACAACAAGTGTACAAGAGGATGGATTATTAATAGTGAGTGTAGTCATGTGAGAAAGAGATATGGCTGGGGAGATGCAAGGGCATGTGTGTGTGTGTGTGTGTGTGTGTGTGTGTGTGTACCCTTATCTTAATTGTTGTTTCCACATAAATTTGGGGTTAATCCAAAAATTGAATTGCTTCAGTTTCCGAGATTTTCTGTGTGTGAAGTGCGTTGCAAATTGTGAGGGGGTGAAAAAAAAAGGGGGGTGGGGGGGGGGGGAGTCTCTCAAGACCGGAGTTACAGATTTCTTTTGCTCTTACTGACTGTATCTGTCTCCCTCTCGGTGTCTCATCCCCTCCGATTCCTCGGTGCTTCGTGTCCTACTGCCCTTTTTGCGGTCCACCTTGTGAGGTATCGCGGCCTCCAATCTCCCCGTGACTGCTTTTCATCATCCTCGGCTCCTCCGTCGACAGCCCATGGCTGCCACCTCCACCTTTCCAATTTCCCCGGAACCCTCGCCACCCCTTTCTTCCTCTTCTATTTCCCCTTTAAGCTGTGGTTCAGCACACACACACACACACACACACACACACACACAACTCTCTGAACTTAGCAGTCTTGTTCTGTTGCAGCCATGATAACCATCTTGATGAATACACAGTGGGGGGAACTCTGGAGCCTTAAATCAGTGCTTTGTTCCTGGTAAATAAGCATTTATCCATCATGGTGCTGTGTGTATAAGACCTGGCCACATCCAGAGGAAAAAAATGGAGCAGCATTTCACTCAAAGGTTAGGCTACGAGGAGAGCAGCAAAAGAACTGTAGCTTGTAGCGTGTATCAATCATCTGACCCCAAAACCTCCATCCCACTTGAGCCTGAAGCGTTGGCTCATACCGTGATACACGAATGCATATTTAATCATTCACATCACACACAATTTTCATGTAACAAAAACATGCCAACCTTTCTTTTTTTTTTGTTCATGTTCTTTTCATGGCATTAAGATCAAATACGGCTCAGAGGGAACGCTGCGTTTCTCACGACGACGAATAAAGAAAAAATAAATAACAAAAAAAAAAGGAAAAAAAAGGAAAAAAAAGAAGGAAGAGTGCAGACTAGATCAATAAGGACATGTGTTTATTGGATGGAGGCGAGCTGCGACAGAGCCCGGCCCAGGAGTGGAACACCAGCGTGTAATCTCGTACTGTTCTCTCTCTCTCTCTCTCTCTCTCTCTCTCTCCCCGCGGAGCGGCGAACGCCTCGGGCCGTAAAGAAGCATGCAATATACGGTCAATCTGGTTTGGGGGGGAACTATTGGCTGGGGGGGTGGGGAGGGGGGAGGCGGGGGGCGGGGGGGAGTAAATGAGGACCCCGGGGTGTCGTAGGTTCTGCAGGTGGGCCGCAGGACTGCTGTGCCGCTGTTATTAGAAGATTTGGATCCTATTGTTATAACACGGTGATATGTGTTGTGTTCTACGTCTCCTTTAGCTTAACACTGGACTGAAGTAGTCCACTCTTGAGTAGCGGGCAGTTTCCAACAGTGCAGCGGCCCAATTAGTGCACCGCTATGTTTGTTTGTTGACGTCCACTGGCCATTAGTCCGGATGCCAGTATTGATGCTTGTGATTATTCCTCACCTAAATGCACCATTGGTCTCTTTAAACACAGCCAAAGGGCCATTTGTTCAAAAAAATAAATAAAAATAGAATTTTGGCACGCGCTCCATCTCACATTTTATTTGTGTAATGAATATGTGGCCTATTGTTCATTTGTTATGCTTGGTCACGTCCACAAAAGTAACTGAGCCGGAATGATAATAGAAGAATCTGGAGATTGAGACAAATGGAGTCCCGCTGCACGACGCGCAGCAACGATACATCAGCCACGCCGCTCCACGGAGGCCTGATGGGGAATTAGTGAGGGATATTGTTCTCCCCTCCATGGCTATACGCTTATCCTACACAGCGGAGTGCCAACGTGTGTGAGTCACAAGGGAGGGAGGTCTCCAGACAGCCCCGCTGTACTTACACAGACCTGTAGGACACAAGTCTTCAAGAGGGTGGGTACACAAACAAAACCTCACTAAAGTAAATAGAAATAGAAAGGAGAGGATCTAACCTAGGTCTGGGACATTATATATATATATATATATATATATATATAATAATAATAATAATAATAAGTCAGATTGGTCTGTGGAAATGTATTCTTTATTAAATAAATATTTTTCCTATTCTTTCTTTTTTTTCCCCAGGCAGTATTTTGTTGTTTTACCTTTAAATGTATTGTCTTATCTATTTATTATTTCTTTAGATGAAATTATTTATTTAATATTGATAAACTGACTGCCTTATTGCATTAATGTGAGTTCTCGATGCCTTTTGTTTTGAAGTCACTTCTTGCGTGCTCAGATACCGTAATGCCTGGTATGCACACGTATACTAGCGTGACTATCTCATTCACAATGGAGGCTGGCATCTTCCAGCACCGCTTCTGACCTCTGTTTTTTTTTTTTAAAAGCCATCATATCCTGGCCCTTTAATTGTACAACACAAACAGAAATCAAGGCACCCAAGTGAATCAGATCATTGCTAATATAACCTAAGGAAGACAATTAGCTTAAAACAATTATCCATCAGAAGCTATTTAGATTTGTATTGAGTTTTAGTGTTTGAAAATTGTTTTCCTCGACATTAACAAAAGCATTTGTGGAGAAACAATTGAATTACTTTGTTTAAAAAAAAAAAAAAAAAAGAAAAAACAAGGACATCAAATCAAGGGATTTGAATGAGGAGTGATGTGTTCACGCAGTAAGAGCTGCATCTCCTACTGAGATGGTAGGATGTACATGGTATGTACAGTTCATCTGCAGGCCCGTTAGACATCTGCATGTATATATTTGGGGCTCGGTACCGACGTGGCTCTGCTCCACCAGTCACCTGGGTCCGTTCAGCATCTGTGCTGGCTGTGAGAAAACATGACATGACCTCTGAACACAGCCATATTGTTGGTTATGTAGGCAAATGGGCAGTTTCATCTAAATAGGGCAACTGGGCCAATGCCCGAGCTACCCCATCTGTCCCCTCTGTCCCGGCATCTGTGTGAGTGTGTGTGTTTGTTCTGGGTTTTTTTTTCAGCATCGTAAACCAAAAGAGCTAATTCTAGAAATAAATGGCCCCCACGCACATACACCTACACAGGACGGCCTTGATGAGCACCGTACACAACACAACCTTCTCACATCACACTGGAACAACCAAACTCAGTATGGTTGCATAATGACCTGGATCTCTTAAACCTCTAGGAAAGCAGTGTTGGAAGAAGACTCGGTGGTAGATTTCAGAGCTAATGAATCTCTTTAAATGTTTTAATATATGATCAAATATAGTCATTTACGACCCCCTTCGCGCCGAGGACAGTCCGCCTGCGAGTGGGGAGGGAGAGTGGGAGCCCACCTTTACCCCCCCCCCTCCCCCCCTCCCCTGATATCTTTGTCGCCACATGGCACACACTCCAGCGAGGTTGCCCTTTCCGCCTGCCCCCGAACGCGTCTGCCCAAAATGTCTCATTGAATATTTAATGTGTGCGCCGCATCTAATGATGGCAGAGGCCCAGCGCATGGCTCTGATTATTCAGGCTCCCGCCGCTGAGTCACCGAGGCCCCCCCCCCCCGCCGCGGGGGTCCCGCGGCTCCTTCCACGAAAACCTCCTCACTTCTATTTCCCTTCCCGCCCCTCCTCCCTCAACCCAGTCTGTCCCTGCGCCCGCTCTGGGGGGGGCTGCCGCCCGTGACCTTGCGCCCGTCTCGGGCCCCCTTTGCTCTCCCCTCTGCGCCCCTTTAAGTCCGCCTGCCTCTCAGCGACATCACATGTTGATTGCACGTCTATACATAGTAAATTGATGTAGGCAGAAAGCAGAGTGTGGAGCGGTACGGGAGAGCAGTGTTTAAATGACTGTGTCACCCTGCTGTTAGATGTGGAATGCCGCCACGGCTTTGGCACAAAGCGCCTCCATGAATATGCAGAGCAGCCGCGATAATGTGTAATTTACACAGAGTGTGTGTGTGCACGTGTGTTTACAGTATGGGTGTGTGTGTGTGTTTACGAGAGACAAAAGAGGGGCAGTTGCTTAAATGATCCCATTCTCCTAAACCCCCGTTGCTCGAGAGCAGCTCGTCTACGCGGGGTGATGTCGAGCTGAAAACACACACACACACACATATATATATATATAGCTTCCCTGAATAAAAGATGACTGCAGCGACGCATTGTGCCCACAAAAGCAACCCTGAGTGCATGCTTGTATATAGCATGCACGCACACGTGCACGCGTGTGTGTCCGTGCTCGCACTTAGCATGTCTTAAGTGCGTGTTTTGGCCGTGTCCCCGGCCGCGAGGCCCTGAGCCATAGGGGCTCCTCTTCGCTCTCACACACATACGCGGTGATAAATAGTGGATAGAAATAGATGGAAAAAGCATCTTCCGTCCACATCGGCACGCATGAGTAGCTCCTTTCATCTCCAGCTGACCGATCAAGTGCAGTGGACTGGGAGAGGATAATGACAATAATGGGGGGGTGGGGGGGGGGGGGATTCATGATTTTTCCTCCCGTTATGCTTGTTAGGAATGCGGAGCGGCAGACGGGACAGCGGATGCAAACCGAGTGACGGCGTGTTCCCCCAGAAGTCTCGATCCTTCTAATTCACCCGTAGACGCCACTTCTCTTGATGACCACCACCCGAGGAACGGTTGACAGTCAAACATTGCCTTCTACTTTTCCCTGTTTTTTTCTCTTCAGTCTTCTCACTGTTCTCCCGCCCACCAGGAGCCGGCGTGGCGCTCAGTCGAACCGCTTATCCATTCCTCTCCCGACGCGGCCCGCTTCCGAGTCCACCGCTGCCGCAAACTTGAAAAGCACCCTAACCCTCCTGGCTAATCTGTATGCTTTCCAAAAGAGAGGCTTAGCGTCCCCCGGTCGGCCTGCGTGCCAAGAGAAAACAAAGCCTTCACCTAATAACGGAGCCCAGCCATATTTCACACAGCACTTTGATTTGGCTTTTGTTACCCAATCACGAACCCGCCGTCTGCGTCGGGGATTGAGGGGGATTGGAGTCGAGGGACCGAGAGAGAGAGTGTGTGTTTATCGGGCGCGAGTTAAGCGGGTAATTATGCAGATGTTGGTATTGGGGGGGTTTGTGCAACTCAGTCACAGGAATAGAACGTTGCCGTCGCTCGGATGTTTATGAACCAAAACATTTGGTTTCATATAAAAAAATGTCGACATACTTGTACACATTTCGACGCGGCGCCGTTTGGAAAACCGCATTCTCAGTTCCGTTTAGGTTTAGGGCAACAAAACTACTTCTTTGGGTTCAGTAAAAGATCGTTGGGTTCAAATGAGGTACGTCACGCAGAACGCGAACGTCGGTCTCATGCGCAGACTTTTAACTTTTAAGTTATTTGTGATACTTCAAATACAAACGTATTTCCGGCTGGACCAGGCTGGGTTTGTGTGTGTTTGTTTGTGTGTGTTTTTTAGGTGTTTCTGTGAGAAAATATTTGACACTGAGTCATAAATGTTTCCTAATTAGGGTTAAGTTACGGTTAAAGCAATGTGTGTGTCCAGGCTGCCAGCATGGTTTCACCAGTGTGGCACTGTATCAGCAGACCTCACGGCCTCCATCTCCTCGTGCCATGGCTGGGCCCCCTGTGGCCCCTGGGGCCCCAAAAGGTGTCCCTGCCTCCTGACGAGCACGGCCAATCAGATTATTCTTGCCAGGCGACACGTGCTCTTTTACATACTCCGTGGCTCGGCAATAGAAAAAACTCAGATCTCGACCCATCTCAGGAATGGATGGATGCCTTCTTGTGAATCCCTCAAGGTGTATTTCATGAAGTATTTGAAGTATCATTTTTAATGGTTCCGTATTAACATGTATTATGAGAGCAAGAAGAGTAGCTAGCAAGGCTATCTGGTTACACGCGTGCAAAATTGTGACAGTTACTTATAGAAAATATTGCAATAAACCAAATGCCCAACCCATAAACCCAATTGTAATCGTTTGCCTTAAAAGTCAATTGTGTATTTTGGCAACCATTGCACGATTAGAAGTGTTTCCTCTCAGTGAAATGCAGATTCTCCGCCACAGTGGGCACGTGGCCACGGCAGACGGAGGACCGAAATAACCTCCTCTGCTTTGAAATCCTCGTTTTCAAATTTCTGCTATCAATTATTTAGCCAGCAGCATGTTCCTTAACCTTTCAAGACCATGTCAGCAAGCATCTGCCGGATTGTCCTCGAGCGATACACTGTTTCCCTGCTGGCTCCGGGGCCCGTTCTCCGACCTCGCTGTGGACGGAGCGGGACAGCGAGACAATCTCCCCACGGGGATCGATAAAGAAAGAGTGTTATTCTTGAAGAATATATTAGATCTTTTTTTTTTCCCTCTTCATTTCAACACTTATGCTTCTATCTGAATGTCACGTTAGCCTTGAATGTTGCCGACAGCCATCCAGAGGGGGGTTTTTAATCAGGCAAAAACAATCTCAACTGGGAACTTTTTATCTTCCCGTCTTTTTAACTCTTTAAATCCCTCAGCTTGTGTTGTGTGATGCAGTTTGCCATCAAGCAAAAGCAAAGCCAGGTGTGTTTTCCAAGCTAGCTGGAGCTGCACCGTGCTCGTCTGTTCAAATCCAATTTTAAAACTGTGGTCGAGCCGGATAGCAGTCGCCTATAAATAGTCTGTGGCTGTGGAGCGGGAAGGCTTCCGGATGATACCGACATTAACTGGGGAGCAGACACCTCCAAGAATATTTCTGAGAAGGCTCGCGGTGCGTTGATGTTCATTACCGTCAGAATTATGCCGTCAATATGACAAAAATAAAAAGAAAAGGTTTTCTCTGATCTCGGGGGTTTCAATTAAACTCAGGGGAGAAACAGTTGTGTCTGAGCGGACAAAATATTCCCTTTTCTTCCCCGTGCCTCTGCTGCAGCTCTTTGTAGTGGGGGGATGGGGAGGGATGGGGGGGAGAGCCACCTTAAGAAAGAGGAGAGCGCATGGTGAATCTATTATTCCAGGAGACTTCAAATCTTTTGCTTCGGGCAAATGTGACTTCGCAGAAGCCTGCTTTGAGAAAGGCTGCGCTATTTTTAGCTTCTACCTCCCCCTCCTCCTCCTCCTCCTCCTCCTCCTCCTCCTCCTCCTCTCCTCTTCCTCTGCTCTTCACCTCGGTCCATCCTTTTATTATTCTGAGGAGGGCTCCTCCACTGACACACACCCCTGTGCACACAGGTAGAACTGAGGCCTTTACAGTTCACCTCAACACCCCTGTGTGTGGGTGTGTGTGTGAGTGTGTGTGTGTGTGTGTGTGTGTGTGTGTGTGTGCGTACGTGTCAGAGTGTCTAAGAAAGAGAGCAAGAGAGCTGGATTGATTTAACTTGACAGAGAGATCTTGTAATACAGTGCTTCAAATCACATTCCCTCCCCACCGAGCCGTGTACTCACAGCTGCTCTCGGCCTCACGGAGGCTGCAGCCCGGTTCACCTGTTCCTTCACCAAAACGGCCACCTGGTGTCCAACCCACCAGGAACGCATTCCTTCCATAATGCCTTTGAACGTGGCGATATATATATAAAGAAATACAAAATAAAATAGAGAAAATGGTGGTAATAGAGAAAAAGTCAAAAAGTCAGTGAGGTCCGTCCTCTGGGGACAATGAGCGAATGTAAAACAAAAAAATGCAATGACAATCCATCCCAGGCCTGTCGGTTGATTGTGTCTGACCCCGGTCCGCTCTCAGAGCTCGGCTTTCTGGGAACTGAGCCTAATGCCCGGTGCTGAGCACCCTGACACATTGCTGTAATTGTACGCTTCAATAGGAACCCTGTGGGAGCCATTTTCTTTTCCAGCTCAATATCCATAGGCTATAAACAGGACAGTGCTACTGCCTGTGCTGGGGTCGGAGCAGGACAGCAGTCATGATTAATTCAGCAAGATGAAAAATCCGCTCTCACATTCAACCTCGCCTCATACATCAAAAATGTCACACGTTGTCGATTAATGATTTAATCAGCCCCGCAAATTAAACTTCAGTCAGCCCCACTGGGGACATAAGTGTATGACATCACTGGTGAGGGGCGGGGGGATGATCATTCGGGTAAAATATTCATGAATCTTATTTGTTTGCTAACTTAGAATAATCCAAAAGAGAACCTCTGAAGATGGTAAATACTTACAGGGGTTAATGCAGTTAAGTCAGGGACTTTATTCTAGTGCTGCTGCAGCACAGAATGGGGGAGGGGATGTAGAGGTGCCTGATGGCATGGAGGACAAAACAAAGTTGGAGGGAGGGCTGAGGCGGAGAGTGATTGTTATTGAGGAGCTGTGTGTGTGTGTGTGTGTGTGTGTGTGTGTGTGTGTGTGTGTGTGTGTGTGTGTGTGTGTGTGTGTGTGTGTGTGTGTGGGTGTGTGGGGGGGTGATTACTGGTTCGGGAGTTGCCTCGAGGAGCGGGATGTGGGAGGCAGGTGTGCCGATGCGCTGGTCGGGCCCTGCTAGCTCCCTCACCCCAGACCCCTGCGACCCCCACCACACCTGAGCCCGCCAACACCTGCCTCTCTGCAGCACCCCCCATCCCTCTCCCTCGCCCCGCCCCCCCCCCCCCTCCAGGTTCATTTGCCCACTGTTCATCTCGACCAACGGAATGAGACACTGTAGAAACAGGTCATCTGAATATATGCAAATATGCCCTGAATATGTAACTGATATGAGTGCAAATTAGATTTCCGGCTCTATTCGAGCGTAATGGCGAGTGCCAGGATGAAAAGTATCCCCTGCTAACATTAGCCACCATAAGCCGCTTGTCATAGCAGATCAAGTGAGGCTGTAGCAGCAGATCTAAAAGAAAACAAGTGTTCGTAGACGCTCGGCTTATAATATGCTAATGACTTGAGTTGACATGGATCCTCAGGGGAGCCTACTGCTGCAGTATATAGCTGTTCTTTACAGGACTTGTTAAAAGGTCCAGTGATGAATTAGAGACAAAGAGGAAAAGAAAATAAACGTCAGACGAATCTGTTTGATCGGCTGAGATCCGATACGAGTAAATAGCTTTATTGCTCCATGAGTCGTGCAGCATCTGTCCTTGTTCAATCAATCCCTCCGTCCCCTCCCCAGCACTCATTTGCAGCCTCTGAGTCGATCCGTCTCCTTCTGTTTGCTGTCCTTGGTCTCTTTCTCTGACTCACTTCCACTCGTCTCTCTCCTCTTCTCTCTCTTTTTTATCTAATCCCTCTCCACATGCACTGCTGCACTGGCTCCAGCCTTCTTAGCAGCAGAGTGAAAAAAAGGACGAAGGGAGAGCAAGTGGTGGGGCAGAGGGGAAAGAACAAGTAGGGGGTTGGGGGGGGGGGGGGGCTAAACAGGGAGGGAAACAAAAAGACAAAATGATTGCAGTCAGAAAAAGGAGCAAGATAAAGCAGGCTAAGACAGAGGCAGGTTGCGCCACAGCTCCAATAAGATATGACAGAGAGACAGAGAGAAAGAGGGGGGAGAGGGGGGGATGAGAGGGGGGAGAGAGGGGGGAGAGAGAGAGGGAGGAGAGGATTGATGGGTTTAGGAGGCGGAAAGCCATAAAGAGGCCGAGGTCTATTAAAAGTGGAGTGTTGGGACGTACGCGGGTGCAGTGGTGATTTAAATTAAACGTGTGTGTGTGTGTGTGTGTGTGTGTGTGTGTGTGTGTGTGTGTGTGACACTGCTCTTTGTGCATCTTCCTCTATGTGTTTGTGTCCCCATGGGGTGTGTCTATTATTTCTGTCTGTTTGGACTTGTGATGCATTTCTGTATTTGATGTGTGCATATCTGAGTCAGTCTGCCTATTTATCTTTGTGGAGGGAGTGTGTGTGTGTGTGTGTGTGTGTGTGTGTGTGTGTGTGTGTGTGTGTTGATTCAATAGTCTTTTTGGAATAATCAGCCTCTCCATTTGAGAATTTTTGGTTTGAACATACAACTGTTAAAACACGTGTAGGGAGGGGGGTGGGGGGGTGGGGGTGGGGGGGCAGACATGGAGGGCCCCTCAGAGTGGCTCCCTGCCAGCCTGACTAAGTTCTGATTTCGTCGTAGCGTGCGTCCTCGTTCTTTCTTCTCACGTTCTTGTTCTGAGTGAACCTGTAGAAAAAAAAAAACCCGCCCGACCACTAATAGTCTATGCACATAAATAAACATGTTTTCCAGATTAAAGCAAGACTGACGGCAACTTTATTTCTGTTTTGGTCCACAGCAGGCAGTGATTTTCAGTGCCAAAAAATAAATACAAATCTGAAGCGGTTGCATGAGAGTGGACGGAGACGGACCAGATGTCTGGTGGTCAGCTGACCACTAAGATGAGCCGGTCTGCACTACAGGGCGGGGTTCGGTTTAATGGCACATCAATTATGTCTGAGGCTGACAGGTGCGACAAAAACCACAACTGACGAGCGCAACAAAGCGTGCACCTGTTCTCACCTAATATTCCTCTTCCTCGGCTGACCACCGTTGCATATGTGTGATCACAGATATTGGGTTTTCTCAAATCAGATTACGGCCCCGGTATGACATGTAATCAATTTCCTCCTAAGCCTTTGTTGGCCGAAGCAGGTCTCCGCTGTCCTCGCCAGGGTCCGCCCTCCAGTGCCTACTGATGCCCGGACAAACATCTCCCCGGCCTGTTCTCCCCCCCCCCCCCCCCACCTAAACCCCCCCACCCCCACGGGTCTATTTGCTGATGGCAAGGCCGCCTAATATCTCCTTATCTCGCTCCCTCACTGACACGGGGACTATTGGTAATATCTGGACAGGAGATGCAGAGTCAGAAGAAACGGAAGCCATGGGGGAGAAAGAGGGCGGGCAATATAAGAGAGCCATCCAGAGAGGAGGAGGAGGAGGAGGAGGAAAATGTCGCGAGAAGGAGTGGTGTGGCGTTTTTGTGTGTGTGCTGAGCTCTGAGCCAATATTCAGTGTTTCCCTCCATTCATGAGCTCTTTTGGAGAACGCGAGGCTTAACGGAACAATGCGGGAACACACCAGTGTGTTCCTGAGCGTAAGTGGGTGACTCGAGTCCTCGTTCAACACAACACCGCAGACGGCGTTCTCTTTAGTGCCACATTGTGAACCACTGATCCAAGCTGGAACGCACGGAGAGCTACTTTTACAGGGATTACTTGTTATCTACGGCGAGGGTCGGCCACACTGCACCCCAAGGTGGGAGGTGTGGCCGTGCTCCCGCTGATATTCAACTGTCCTCCCCCCATTTTCGACAGACTCCTCTCCGTCTCCTTCTCCCTCCTCCTCCCCCGCTCCGTCTCCCTCTCGGTCTCCCTCTCCGTCTCCTTCTCCCTCCCCCTCCCCTGTCTCTCTCTCCCTCCCCCTCTCCATCCTCCAACGATTCCCAGGACGGCCCCGCAGCACCCAGAGCTTGTTTAGCAATAAGTCCACCGCCGGTATTACTGAGCGCCCTTCAACCTGAAGAGCCAAACCTCTGCCCACTAGCCACTCGGGCTCCCCTTCACAGGTCCTCGACGCCGGCCCGCCGCGGCCCGAGGGGGTGCTCGAGTTGTCATTATCATCTTTACACGAGGAGGTAAACGCTTGCTACTTCCTCATCAAACCGGGGCCATCTTGACTCCGAGCCTCTCTCTCACTCTTGCCGTAAACCACTTGTGGGCTGACAGGTGTGGCGTCAAGTGCAGAGCTGAGGTAGGTGTGTGTGTGTGTGTGTGTGTGTGTGTGTGTGTGTGTGGTGTGTGGGGGGGGGAAGGTTTCCTGCGTCTGTCTGTACATGAGCCTGGAAGTGTTAGCCAGAGCCGAGAACACCTAGAGAGCGCTGCTTCAGTTAATGAAGCCCGGCAGAGCGAGTTCCATCCGGCCCGAACGGAGCACTCCAGTCACCACGCTGCAATTCGGAGGCAATCTGTCGCATGTGTACCCTGTTTTGAATCAGGCACCCAAAATTTTTCTTTTTTTTTTTAAAGTCAACCGCACCCACATGCACATTTAACAGAGCCTCGCAACGCGTAAAGAAGTGGGGACGATTAATATCAGCCAGAAATAAATAAAAGTGTAATGAAGAAGCAGGCCCGCCGAATGAGACGGGCCGTAATAATGCATTTCTTTTTTCTTTCCTTTTTTTTTTTGTTGTACGCGTGTGTGTGTGTGTGTGTGTGTGTGTGTGTGTGTGTGTGTGTGTGTGTGCTACTTCATAAGACAGTTCTAGCTATTTTTTTAATTTAGAGGAACGAGAGAAATTCAAACAAAAGGCCCGGCCGCTAATCCCCCCACTTAGGGCGGCGTCTGATTTCCACGCTCGCGGCGCTCGGCAATCCACCTTTGATGCCGAGCCGTATCAGAAGCTGTGGAGTGACGGAGTCACTGCTCACGGGCGACGGGACGTTATGTAACAACCTGCTGTTCCACTACACTGACATCCAAATGCTCTTCCCTGCAGCCCCCCTCCACCCCCCAGCATCAGTTTAATAAACAGCAGTACTCTCCGTTATCAGAAATGTGTTCCACTTTGCAGCAAAGCCCCCCCGCCCCCCCCCTCCCCCTTAATGCGTTCAGCGGTGGCCTGTTCACACTCTGCACATGCACTCCGCTTGATGTTTCTACTCATTTTTCTTTTTTGGGGTGGTGGGGGGGTGGGGGGGGGCGATAATATTTACGTGACCTACTCACACTACACAGACGCACACCGCAATCTCACTGCGGCGTTGGTCTCTCCATTAACCGTGTTGATGCACTTTGTGTCAAAAAAAGAAGGGAAAAAAAAGGAGAAAAAAAAAAAAAAGAAGCTATTTGCAAAAGCAATTTCACTCCCTCATATCACAATTTCTTCTTTTTCTCCGCTCCTAAAACGTTTGGATGTTGAAATTGTCTTCGGTGAGGTCTGTGGGGGGGGGGTTGGTAGGTTGAAAAGTACGAGCAGCGCTGCGTCTCGCTGCTTGTTTCAGACGCGCCGACACGAGGCGGGTTGGCAGGGTCTTTATTGCCTCTTCCTTAAATACATGGTAATGAACGCCTCACTGCCACTTAGCGGTTGACATGAATTGTCTCCGAGCTCTCTCGACTCGTCTGACTCCCCCTCATGTTTGGGTGGCAGCTTCGACTACTCTAATTTCTAAAGATACCATCAGAGAAATAGATGTTATTTCCCTCCCAGCTCGCTCGCTGTTGCCGTGAGGCGATATCTGACAGCAACCCGCTCGGATCAAAGTCAAAACAATGACGTTAGCGTCGCTGTGCATTCGGAGTGCATCGCTGAGAGGTTATTATTGTACTAACGGTACGTAACCGTAGACCGTAACCGTAGACCGCGACCATGTACCGCGACCATGTACCGCGACCATGTACCGCGACCATGTACCGTGACCATGCCTACATCTTAACATCCGAAGCTTTTCCTCCCCCGTTGCAATAGAACAGCTTCAGTACCCAACTGGAAAAGAGTCTCGTAGGAGAGGCCAGGCCCTGCGTGTGAAAGAGACCCCCATAAAAGCCATCAGTGGCCTTGTGTTTGTTTGACCGTTGGTTTACAGTCCTCTTAAGGTCTTCCATCGGTCCGTTTTTACAAAATAATAGCCCTAAACCTTCGGAGCCAGGGTGGCTGATAAAGCTTGTGTTGGCAAAATGGACTCAGTCAAGGGCAACGCAGCCGGAGAGTCAGGCTGTAAACCACCGTGCTGCGGTACGCGCGCGTGCGGGCCTGTGTGTGTGTGCGTGTGTGTGTGCGTGCCTGTGTGTGTGTGCGTGTGCGTGCGTACTGTACACAGAACTCGTAAACAACAAGCCAACACGGGACCAGACAGGACCCCAATCAAATCAATGCAGGTTTAACATCTATTGCCCCCCTATGTGTGTGTGTGTGTGTGTGTGTGTGTAGGCGAGCCAGATCACTGGATCAATGCACAGGAGGAAGAGGCTGACAGAATAATGACCTGTCCTCTCTTTTCAGCAGCCTTGCTCCCCCTTCTCTCTCTCTCTCTCTCTCTCCCTCTCTCCCTCCCCCTCCCCTTCCCCCTCCCTCCTCACACCGGTCCAGGAATAACTCCTCTCTGTTTTGTCTCACAGATTTCCCCTCCGTTCCATCTTTTCTTCGCCTCACTTCCATCAGCAGAGATTTCCCTTTTGTTGCCGATCGGCCTTTTCTTTTCCCCTTTTTCTTCTTCATTTTTTTTATGTAATTCTCTTTTCGAGCGACCCCTTCCCCACCCCACTCCCAGCCCCCGATAACTCAAACAGTCCTTTCTTTGATGCATCATTCATGGTTTTTGTTCCCTAATGCACTCTCTATCTCTTTCACAGCCACACTATCAAATCTTCATCATCCGCTTTTATCTGGTGTTCCGGCTTTCCCCCTTTCTCCCCCTCTCGTACGGTGTTGTCTTGGCTCCTCTCTTCCTGCTGCTGCTGCTTCCTGCCACTTTCTATTTCTATCCATGCAGCAGAGCTCAGTCTCTCACTCCATCCCTGCTCTTTCAACCCTTTCCCTTAATGCTCCCTCCCACCCGTGTCCCTCTCAGCCCCTTCTCCATCACTTTAACTTTTCTCTCCCATTTCTTCCTCCCCATCTCATCTTTTTCCATCCAGCCCCCCCCTATCAGCCCCCCATGCCCCCCCCCCCCATCCTTGTCATTCCCTGAGGTGTGTGACTGAGTGCTAATGCCCAGGTCCCAGTAATGGGATAATCCTTTACATCAGAGCGGCAGCATTAGTCAGGCGAACATGTCACTCTCTAAAAGGCAACCTTATCATTGAAACAGGCCCTCCAATCTCTGCATCACACACCTTTCCCCGGCGAATGTGCACACGCGTGTGCGTCATTAAATGCGGACGGGATGTGTCACCATCAAGGCACCGGTTGCGCCGCAGATCCCATTTTATTTCTTATCAGGCCCGCGTGCCCGCTATCACGGAGAACAGCCCCGCGTCGACGTTTATCTCCGCCCCCGCGGTTAAGAAGCACGTATGTTGTGTGGCATGATGCAGCTAAAAGGTATGCATTGCGAAAAACGGTAAGATAGCCGGGGGCTATTAAGCCGGTGTCACTGAGGTCTTTAAGTGCAAGAGAAATGAGTTTGTGGCATTGTGTGTGCAGATACAATCATATTATACTTTGCTGCCTTGCACTTACGTTTTTTTTTTTCTCTTTTCTCTGGAATGTCAAGGTGAAGAGCTTGGAACACCAATGCATCTAGTATGTATGTATGTGGACACACACTCACACACACTCACACACGCACGGGACTATTCATGCCAGAGCTAAAACATCTGGGCTCCCGAGTGGCAGGATCGTCTGTGGGGGGCGGGGGGCGGGGGTAGGGTGTGGGGAGGTGGGGTGTTGATGTGTTGCTTTGACTGTCTGTGTCCACCTGCGCCCAGAAATAGCTCAGGAAAAAAAAAAAACACAATCTCTCTGCAACACCTGCTTTTGGGCCTTACATAACCGTTAAGTGGAGACCACACAGAAAGGAGCAAGGGGGAAGAAAGAGTAGTAATGGATCGTGTGTGTGTGTGTGTGTGTGTGTGTGTGTGTGTGTGTGTGTGTGCACAAGCTGAATGAAAAGAGAAGCTATAGGGCTCCATATGGCTCAGAAGCACTCACTGTTTTGAGCCTTTTATACTGTCACGATATGTGAGTTTAAATAGGTTGCAGCGCTCTCGCCCGGTGTCGTTGTTTGATGTCGATGCATTTCCTGACCCATTCACCGCCATGGCTACGGTTTTGGGTGCGGTCACGGCAACAAACGGCGGGTAAAGGTCGTGATGGCGGTTAAAGAGAGCCAGAAGCGGTAGGCGGCGGGACGCTAACAGCAGCACCCGCGTGGCCGTTACAAAAGAGTTGCCCACTTGGTTAGAGTTACGGACATACTAGGGTCATGGTAACAGCAGGACTACCTGGGTGTGCTCTGAGGAACCTTTAACCGAGGTTAGAGGGAACCCACACCGACGGTTGATAGAGGAACCAGACCCGAACAGCGACCTCCATTCTGACCTCGTCCCAGACGGGTGTTCGTGGCGCTGCGAGGATGCCACGCCTCTCCTGCTCCCGAGGGAAACAATCAATATTGGCCTGACCAGATGAGGCCACTCACAAAAAATGTGAACGGGAGTCATCTGTGTGTTTATGTGTGTGTTTGAGAGAGCAACAAGTGCTGCTGAGTGATACAAGCTCCTTTATACGCCATACAATAATAGGTAACATGTTTCCATTGGGGAAGGTTTACGGAATCAACTCGGCATCTGTGTGGACTATTATGCGAATGACGAATGTTTCTTTTGGTTCGTTTTTTTAACACATTCACAAACGCACGAGGTGAGAGGAAATGAGACTGAAGACAAAGCGACAGCAGACGAGCAGAAGCAACCCGTGTGGTGTGTCTCGTCGCACGTCGCCTCACATCAGGTGGAAGCCCTGACGTGTGTGTGTTTTGATCGAGCAGGGTGTACTCGGGGCCATTTCCTCAGAAGAGAACGGAGATTCTCCCCCGACGACAGAGATCACAGAGGAGCGCCCGCCTGCGAACACGCCAGCGGCCCTCGTGCGAGGGACCCGACATTTAACCCACGACGCGATAAGCGGACGCAACGCACTCAGCTGCACCGCTCGCGAGCCACTGAGGGGAGATCGCGTGCGTGCGTGCGTGCGTGCGTGCGTGCGTGCGTGCGTGCGTGCGTGCGTGCGTGCGTGCGTGCGGTATGCACATTCGTGGATGCGCAGGTGCTCATTGGAAGTGTTTGGCGTTTGTGCCACAGCGTGCGTATTGTGCAGTCGTGCCGCACGTGTGCGCGGTAATTTGACACTTAAGGAAAGGTTGTTCACGCTTGAGGGAGTTTAACGTGTGCAGACTGTGTGTGTCTGCCTACGTTCACTGTACATTTCCTTTTTCCACAAATTCTTAAACGATGGAGCATAATGCAAGTGTGTGTGTGTGTGTGTGTGTGTGTGTGTGTGTGTGTGTGTGTGTGTGTGTGTGTGTGTGTGTGTGTGTGTGTGTGTTTGTTGTGTATGGAAATATAATTTTGCTCCACAAAGGCAGCCTAGGGGAATGCTGAGCGTGACGTTTGCGACACGCTGCTTTGGTGCACAAAGCAGCGTGTGTGGTCTTGCACATTCTGTTTGTTTCACACATAACAAATGCAAATCATAACCCATCCAAATTACAAGCAATTTTTTTGTTTTTTATCCCGGAGACTTCTCGATGTAAAGAAGCCGTTGTGTATAAATGCGGACGGCGCTTCGCCGGTCGCCCGCGCTGTGACGCAGAGAGCCGACCGGCACACACTCCATCACGGGCGGCGAAGTGAATAATGACTCCCGCTTTGTGCCAGGGTCTGCGCCCACCCATCATGCATCAGTTCAAGATTACATGATAGACTGGATGTTGGTTTCCAATTTAGCGTGTCACTGTTCGGTATAAGGAGCCCTGGGCAGCAGGGAGGAGGGAGGTGGAGGCTAAATCTACCTAAACTCCTAAACTACCGTTTGAACACACACACACACACACTCCAAGATACTACTGTGACTCGGTGGTTTTCAGCGCTTTGAGGATGGATGTTCTCCAACATGTCGGGGGGACTACAGAGATCCGAGAGTGTAATGAAAAAAGCCCTTCCCCTGGTCTGAAGCTGGGTACTTACAGCTGGGGTTTCAAGGCTGGCGTCAGCCGAACGGAGCTTTATGATGATGACTGACTGCGAGTCATAATTTACTGCCACTTCACTGCTTCCAGGTTGAGGATAATGGTGGGGATTAAGGTGAGGCAGGTGGAAGGGGAGTTTTTTTTTTTTTAAGGAATCATGTGTCACGAAATCTTTGCACGAGGGTACTCCACAGCTCACATCCCAAATGAGGTCTTATTTGTGATAAGCGCTGTATTATGCATCTTCCGGCAGTGGAACAGTACAAAGATTCAATATGTACGGTGCTCCTGAGGACACGGTTCAGAATTCGAACATTTTCTTTCCATCTATTTGGATTTTCCAGTGATGCACGAACAACATTGTTCCAGCAATCAAATTCTTGTAATGTGCTCCGACACCATAATACTCCAAAATGTAGACAACGATGGGAGCACCTTCAACTCGTACTGCTACCTTTACACTGTAGAGTTCTAAAACACACGTTAACCGCAGGTATCGTACGCAGCAGGGATCAGGACTCGAGACTAATGGCGTAAAATATTATTATTATCCCTGATAATGCTTCACTGTAAACAATGAAGGGTTATATTGGGTTGTATTATGATGTATTCAAGCTCTATTCAGCAAATCAAATGTCGTAAGATGTTGTTTTGGGCGAGAAACTTGAGGTGGATAATCAGGGATTAATAACAAATTAGCAAACGATAGTAATGGAGTTTAAATTGAAGTAAATGGGATTTATTGTGATGTGTTTGTTTCTCACAGTGATATCAGATTCCTCTCTGGCTGGATCCCACCACTACTACTACTACTATTTGTATTGGAGCTGCCCCAACATGCACTGTAATTTAACTGTGTTGGACTGACAACACGATGCTTTACGCGACACACGGGAGCTGGAAGCAGCATCCGTAAGTCTGAATCGCTATGCTCCGGTGTAGAGTATTGCATTTTCATAAACTGAGCTTACACAGTGACTAAAACGCTGGATGTACAGACGGTGAGGATTAGTGACGACGTCAATAGCGAATAATAATTACAAATAGGATTCTTTAGGCCGTATAAAACTGTGCATTTAAAAGAGGCTGAGTGAAGGGCTGACAGGTATGCTAATCTCTGTCACACCGTGGATAAAGTTGGGGTGCTGTTTAATATCCCCACCCAGCCCCGTACGATAGCGTTATCACTGACCTTGACATGTAGAACCCTTGGGAATCATTTTACTCTAATGCGTAAAAACCACAATGTTTAACTTGTTCTCCGCTCAGCTCCGACTCCAAATCCCTGTCGGTCATGACTGACCTTGGAGTCTGGCTTTGACAAGAGTAAATGTAATAGCATTATAACCGTTGTACAGAGAAGACTAGTGAGCGAGAGAGGGCACTTGGCAGATCAGATTATTCCCCTAAAACATATTTACTCTCACGCCGCAGTGACAGCTCCGGTGAAACCGGCCCGAGGCGAGTCAACCTGCATGCGCGCATGGCCAATGCGCGTTTGCATGTTGCGCGACAGGCCGTAACCACGGGAGCCACTTAGGCCCACGGAAGTCAGCGCAGTCCAACACAATGGGGCCAAACAACGGCGAGGACTGCAGGCTCTCAATCCAATGTCAAATGTCAAAATATTACCAGCAGGTGATAAAAGCCGCTGCTGTGCCTCATTATCATAATGTAAAAATAAAGAAAAACACACATTTTGACATTTTTTCTCCGGCCTTTTTCCTCATTACACATGGAAAAAGATGGATGGATAACCCCACGGCAGACTCTGGAGTCACACATGGCAATAACATTCTTCTGCGGAGTCCTTTCCCTCCAGCCTCAGCGACAGTCGGCCACCACACGAGCAGAAAGGAATCCATTCACCACCCCCTGGGCGTGCTCAGCTCTTCTGAGCCCTGCAGGCATTCTGTCCTTTTGAATCTTCACTGTCTTTGACTCTTTCTTACTCGCGGAAGGCCACGAGGGACGGCACCGGCTCTGTGTGTTTTTTTTTTTTATTACTTTTGTAAGCGAGCCATCCTTACAGAGGGAGCAGGAGTACCACTTGTCAAGGTTACGGGGGAGGAGGGGGAGGAGGGGATATCAAACGCTATCAAAAGCATGCACAAACAGTAGCGCCACGGAAACACATCGATACGGGCCTTTGTCAATTCTGTCGCCCATTCTGTTGGCCCGAGGAGGGAGCCTGGGGTGTCTCGTTCCGTACACAAAATGGGTCCTCAACCGCACTCCACACGGGCCCTTGCGGAGCCACCACCGTAGTGCAGCAGACATATCCCCGACCGACCTCCCTCCCAATCGGTGCCTGCCAAAGGTGGTGATGGAGCACCGCAGCCGAGGAGCAAACCCAGCTCACTACCGCGGTGGTGGGTGAGTATATTTCCCCTGTGCCACACAGGCGCTAGCGCTCGTGAGCTTTATTGTGACAAAGCTCTCGTCGCTACACTCTTTAGCAACGGGAAATATTTCTCTTCTATATGCGTTCCCCCTCAGCAGTTTGCCAAAACGCTCTACGTTTAAGGGACTTCCCGCGAGCACACACACACATCGCTTCTGACTCAGCAGCAGATTCCAATCCCCGACTGGGGGCCCGAGCAGGAGACCTGAAGATATGAATGAATCATGCATCACCGAGGCGAGCCTTTAAATCAGACCGTCCACCCACCCTTTATCGGACCATAGATTACACATGTTCCTGGCTCGGTTCCATTTAGCAGCCCTAAACACTACGTCAGGCAAAGATGACAACTAGAGCGGGCTGCAAAGGGTGTGGTGCAACGCGGAGCATGGGTAAAACGTCACGGACATGACGGTGACGGGGATTTAAGAGTCGAGGGAGTGCAGCGCGGGCTGCTGAAAGGATGTCGGTCAGGGGATTCAGGGAGAAACATGGACGAAGGACGGTATGGTAATAATAAGAGGAGTGAGGGGGTTAAATAGAACAGAGGAAGTCGTGGTCAAGAACGAAGGTTGAGGCGGAACTTGTGAAGGGGTTACAAGTGTAAACAGGAAAAAGAGTAAAGAGGCAGGAGAGATGAAGAGCGGGTTGTTATAATGCCCCCCCCTAATGATCTCTGAGATCCTCCTAATTGGGCAAATCTCAGGTCAGACTGAGAGCCAGAGAGAGAGAGAGACGGAAGGAAGTGGGGGGGTGGGGGGGCATTTACAGACACAAGGGGGGTGCCATGAAAAGGTTGAGCTATGTGAGCCTAATGAATTGAGGGGTTGTACAGCAGCAGCGTTGACCTCCAACTCCCTGCTCCCTGCTCGCCTTAATTCCTCTCTCCACGCTCTCCGGCTCCCGCCGCCGACCGCTGTGGATCTGTGAGCAGCTGAATCGACTGGAATTTTACAAAAATCCATTTGGCCTCGAGATGACGACACGGCCGAGGGCTTCGGGTGGCCCAGGGGCCGGTTAGGAACCGTCTGGCCCAATGACAGAATGGCCCCGGGTGAGGGGTGGGAGAGAAGGGGGGTGGGGGGGGGTAGAGTGCTCCACGAGGACGTCCTCCGAAGGACTAATTTATGAGCATCCTGATCAATGGGTTAATTAAGTGGAGAGTGGGGAAGATGGAGAGGGCAGTGCCTGGCCAGAGTGGCCAGTGGCAAAGAAGAAGAGGGGGATGGATGGAAGGGGTGATGGGCGGAGGTTGGGGAGGGGTAGACCGATTTTGGCAGGATGCGGAGACAACAGTGGGGGTCGATTCCCTCGGGTGCTTAACTAAATTGACTGGGACAATCCGATAGTCCAATAGATTTCTAGTTACTGATGATCATGAGCTATCGGTTCACATACTCAAATTAATAGCACCCCATCTCATCAGATTTGTCAGAGTGGTGCAACATAAGATGTCAAGAACGCACTCTGTCTTTCAGAGACCTTTGGAAAATCAATTCAGATATTCACTTGTCAAAAACATCTCAAAAGGAAGAATATATATATATATATATATATATATATATATATATACGCGTAAAGCGCGCGTACTTACACCGTGCTTACACAATACGCTTGCAGCTGTTCTGGCTTCCAGAATATAAAGCACGTTCTCCAGTGGGAGGGCTAGAGCTCATCCTTTGAAATGTGTTTATGCCCCTCAAAAGCAGAGAGAGAGAGAGAGAGAGAGAGAGAGAGAGAGAGAGAGAGAGAGAGAGAGAGAGAAGCAGTGAAGGAAACAGGGCCAGAAAATCCTGCTGACTTTGCAGCATTCTAAATCGCCGCCCCCTTCCCCTATTCCCCTTCTTATTTCCAAGTCTCTGGAGTTTAAACCCAAATGGAAAGAGATTGTTTCATGTAGGCACCAGGGGAGCTCTGGTTGCTTTCTTCCCAGGTCTTCATCTTTCCAGAAACCCCACCCCCACCCCCACCCGACCACATTCCGCCATCCAAAAGCGATACAACTTCACATGCATCCACAGCACCAGCACCAGCACGCGATCAAGGTTAAACTCCCTTATCCGGGCTAATTAGGGGGCTGTTCCCCTCTTTACATTCTCCCTATACATCACTGTCCCTTTTACATTTATAGCCCATGCTTCCTCTACTAATCTTCTATATTCCTTTTGTGATCACTCTTGCCTCCCGAAAACCCTGAATGTGCTCCCACAAAAAATCCCTTCCCCTCTTTCTTACACCTTCGGTAAATTCCAGACAGAAGGGACGTATGAAGGGCACTGCACAGGGAAGATGAGTCATTTTCACCAAGATACTGTAGCCTGAGGGTAGCAGATAAGTGCACTCAATAAAGCCTGGTACGAGTCAGACCACTGACATTTATGTCCCCGGCGCTGTGAGCCGCTACCTGTGCAAGTATAGTCCACAGAAAGCTGCTCGTACAGGGTGTTTGTCCCGGGAGTGATCCACACAGATTGGAATTTAGCCCCACTTTCCTGCTCCCATTTGTCAGCAGAAGAATTGCCTCAGCCTTGAGAGACAGTGTGAAGAGCCACAGATGAATGATTCAACCGACGCGCTTTGTTTTTTATGAAGGATGGTGTATACACATGCCGCATGCTTAAATATTGAGAGAAAAAAGTGCCTTTAGTTAAAAAAAAAAAAAATAATAATCAAAGGAGAAAGGCGGGCCGTGGGTTTTTCAGACGTTTTGCTCTCCGGTGTGTGTGTGTGTGTGTGTGTGTGTGTGTGTGTGTGTGTGTGTGTGTGTGCGCAAAAGGCACGACCTGTGTGTGTGTGTGTGTGTGTTTGTGTGCGCACGTGTGCGAGTCCCTGATCATCCCGAGGGTTCGTGTTCTCTTTGCTGATCGTGACAATAACAGCGACGATCATTGCCTCCCTGGCATCATCGAGCGCGAGAGTGTAACACTGCCATTCTGGTGCTCATTCATCACTGTCGCGCCTCTGCTTTTGTACCTAACCAGCACGCACGCACACGCGCACACACACACACACACACACACACACACACACACACACACACACACACACACACACACACACACACACACACACACACACACACACAACTGCAACCAGGAACTAGGAAGGGGCTGTCAGGGAAGAGACATCCTAATTCACAACGTAGGCCTATTCTTTTCATTAGCGCCCGCCATCAGGACAGCTAAACCCCAGCAGCCTAACAATGCATCAACCGGAGCTCGGCGGCATACAGAAGTACTTGAAACGCTCCATTTGTTTGGAGGTGAAGGGGTCGGGGGCCTCAGCTCTCGCTAGTGAGGTCGGAGAGAGGTGGCGTACGACTGCTGCCAACGCATCCACTCCTTAACAATAAATGTCATCGCGGCGGAGGAGGCAGCCACTGTGTTGCCGGGAAAAAACGGCTCACCCGGAGCTCCAGCGGGGTGCAACAGCAGCGGCGGTAACAACCGGGGAGATCGACAGCGGCAAAGTGTCGCCATTAGCCGGCGGCTCCGGTCGCGCCTCGAACCCCCGGCCTACCGCACACCCACCGTCGCTTGTGCGGGGCGGGCGGGCATCAAGCGGGTAAAGTCCGGACGGGCGCCAGTGGGACAGCCGCTGACTACGCCTCCACTGGAGGCTCATTATGTTTGGCAGAAGCGCCGACACACACACACACACACACACACACACACACACACACACATACCGGCACTGGAGGGGAATATGTGTGTTTTATATAACAACCCCTCATCATTATACGGTGCAGCCGCGGTGATAACACTTCAGCATGTTGGCCAACACGGCCGCTGCTGCTGCTGCCGCCGCTTGCTTTTTCCAGCATTACCATTCAACTGGTCTTTCTCTAGCTAGTTGTTAGGGCTCCTCGGCTGACAGCTCATACTAATGTGTGTGGTGGTGTGTCAGCCCATACTAATGTGTGTGTGTGTGTGTGTGTGTGTGTGTGTGTGTGTGTGCAACAGCAGGGAAGAGGTAGCATACAGCAGATGTTAAGAGTGCAAAATAGAGATGGTGGTGTTGTAATGTTGTGGCATTCCTCTCTCTCTCCCTTCCTCTCTCCCTTCCTCTCTCCCTCTCTCTCCCTCTCTCTCCCTCTCTCTCCCTTCCTCTCTCTCTCCCTCTGTTGTACAGTACGCTCC
>JACSYO010002017.1:252500-337500 GCA_016806645.1 Ophiodon elongatus
CACACACACACACACACACACACACACACACTTTCCACCCCAATTCATTTCCCTACCATTCCAGACAATGCACAGTCCAAGGAGTGCACAGCGACCACCACATGTGCTGGGACTGAACCCGGCATTGTTGCAATAATAGGCTTTCACATCCTGCGTGTTCCGAGGACACGAGAAACGAGCTCGGGCCCAGAACTGAAAGGCAGCCTCTGTCCCCCCCCCGCCCCCCAAACCCCCCATCCATCCCATTCCACCAGAGGAGCGCCGAGTCCAGGTCCCCCATTCACGGCAGAGAGACAGAGAGGGAGAGGGGATGCAAGCTTGGCTGTCATGAAGGAGCAGCTCGTCTGCTCGGAGCACGACTCTCCACCACAACAGGTCCTCGGCCGGGAGCAGGATGAGCAAACAAACACATCCACAAACCAATGCTGCAGGACGGAAGCCTGTTCCAGTGCGAGATCGAGCCATTCGTTGCTCACATGTTTTGGACAATTCCAAATGCTATTTTATTTTTTTTATTTTTTCAGTGGCCTGTTGACAACATGCATCTCCATTCATTTTCCCAAAAATATGTTGTTGTTTTTTTTTTATTCGATGTAGGCCTATGCAACAGATAGTTAAAGATTTTTAAAAAGATTATAAGAAAAATCCTCTTTTTAGCCCCATTTTTCTTCTCATGTCTTTATTTTTTTATTTTTGCCATTATAGGTATCCAAAAAAAAAAAAAAACACACGCGCACACTCACACGCACAGAGAGAGATGCTCACATAATGCACACGAGGAGAGAACTGAAACTTGACTGGGGTTTTTCCAGTGGGACTGATCTCCCCAGTGAACCTCAGCCTACCTGTTAATTTGAGATCCACGGGTCTGGTGGGCTGCCAGGTCCCCCCTGACGAGTCCTCCTTCTCCTCCTCGTCCTCCTCGCTAAACCTTCCTCCAGCGGCGGTGAATGTCAAGCCAGCAGAAGAAGAAAAAAAATACTTGTTCCTTGAAAAACAGTTTTAAAAAAAATATTTAAAAAAAAATTAAAAAAAATAAAAAACACACACCACCTTTAAAAATCCCCCCGCGACAGCAGCATCTCGTTCAATCCGACCGGGCCAGCAGGTGGGACTTCATGGCCGGAGACTGAGCGTCAGAAGCACCGCGGTTCTCCCGTGTTACACGCCACGCACAGCCGGATAGCGGTCTGGTATGATCCCCCATCCGAGCAGGCAGGCTCGGCTCGGTCCCCGTCTTCTCCAGCACGGAAATATATAAATATATATATATCAACGCGTTCCCCGGCGAACAGTCCGGTGTTCCTCTCAGGAAGAGTGTCTGTTTTAGTCGAGGCCTTTATACGACAAAAAAAAAAAAAAAAAAGCCCCAGATAACTTGTGTCCGCGGGGTCTCGGCAGATTTGCCAGCCGGGCAGCGTCACCTGTGCGGACCAATGGTCGCGGCCACTCCGTTCTTGAGCGGTTTTTTTTTTTCTTTTTTTTTTTTTTTTTTTTTTTTGCTGGGACGTCGTCGATAAATCCTCAATAAATCCCCTTCAACGAGACCTCCGGGCAACCGGCTCAAGTCGCGGTGCAAGCCTCGGCTTGCTCCAACTTGTCTCTGTAACGGCGGACGTGGACCGCGCGGTCTTCCGGTAGTCTCGTGTGAAAAGATGCTGCCTCCTCCTCCGCCGCCGCCGCCGCTGCCGCTGCTGCTGCTGTGTGGATGCCCGTGACCGCCTTGGCTAGCTGTAGCGCGCGCTCGCGCGCAGGCTCGTCCTCGGCGTGTGACGCGCGCCGCAGTGTCCTCCCTAGCAAGCTGGTCGCCCTGGCAACGCTTTTTCCTCTGACCTCAATATGGTCGCTTTTCTGCTAAAATAGTGGAGTGTCGCGTTCGTCTCGGCTTTTGTCGCGATGACGGCGCGCGCTCAAGCTCCCCTCGGCGGTGAAAACGGGTCCTCCCTCGGGGCGTCGCGGCTCAGCTCTCCATCTTCCTCTCCTGCATAGAGATGTGAAAAATTAGTGCTGAGGAGGAGTTTCATCTCGGCCTCCCTCTCTCTCTCCTCCTCTCCTCCGCTCGCCGGGGCAGATCTGCATCAGCGTGACGTCAGAAGACGTTAAAGGGATACTGGCCCTTTTTTTCCATCCATCCCCTCCATCCTGCATCCCTCGTTCTCCTCTATCCCTTCACCAGTCACCCAACCACCTTAAGCATCCCTCCATCCCACGTTTACCTCAGTCGCCCCCCCCCCCCCTCCACCCCTCCGTCTCCCCACCTGACACCTTTCAACACGGAGAACATGTCATTCTCTTTTTTTATGCCATGGCTAATCCCTATAGGAGGCTAAACATGTTGGATAAATATCACAGCAGTATTTTGATGGCCAAATGGGGTATTAAACAAGCTTTATAGTGATACCACGGGAGATAAAAACCTGATATAATATACTATAACATTAGGATATGCACTCACTAATCAGCACAGGTCCCCTTTGGAACACGACGACTATACTATAATTACTGATTTCTTTTTTGTGGAGGGGCGGGGGGTTTCTGACTTCACTACCTTGTAGATCTGTTTATTTTTATGTTTTACTTTAAGGGATAATAACCGTCTAATATCCAGCGAATAGCCACGTCCCCGGTCTCATCAATGCAGATGGTAATGGCTGTGTGGTGGCAGCACCTGCTCCTCTGGAGGCAGCACAGCCACACGTCTGTCTTATTACCAGGGTCGCAGCCAAACATCTGCCTCAGTCACTCTCCCACTGCAGAGTCATGTA
Organism: Ophiodon elongatus; assembly: GCA_016806645.1. Classification (NCBI taxonomy): domain Eukaryota; kingdom Metazoa; phylum Chordata; class Actinopteri; order Perciformes; family Hexagrammidae; genus Ophiodon; species Ophiodon elongatus. The sequence goes on from JACSYO010002017.1 coordinate 255,266, forward strand.
TCCATAGCTGGTGGGCAGCCGCCTGCCAGGGGTTCCGAGCTCATAGGACAAAAGCCCCCCCCCCATAAAAAAACCTAACTTTGAATCATACTCCACCCTTGCCTGTTCTCCTCCTGCTATCTGCAGTCACTTAAGCAGAAGTATAATGAGTGCCCCCCTCCTCATATCCAAATGATGCCCATGTGCTCTCGGGCGTGCATCCAGCTCTCATTGTAGAGAAGATTTACTGCTCAACATCCATGTGCCAGTGTTCGTACAAACCCCAGGCAGGGGGGGGGCAGGCTGCTCCTCCCCTCGTGGGGGAGAAGCAGCCTGTCGTCAATCAGCCAAAACATCATGTCAGCCCGTCGTGCCTTTTTACCTCCGGACACATCCGGCTACCTGGGGGACACGGACGAGGCGGGGAGCGAGGCGGAGGAGGAGGAGGAGGAGGAGGAGGAGAGAGATCGCTTTGGGGCTGCGATCTCTGCTATCGAGACAAATTGTCTTCGATAGCGGGTGTACATTCCCCCTGTGATATCATCAGGACCAAGGTGAGCGAGGCACGGGGCTTGTGTGTGTGGGTGTGTGTGTGGGTGTGTGTGTGTGTGTGTGTGTGTGTGTACGTGTGTGTGCGTGTGTGTGTGTGTGTGTGTGTGTGTATGCGTGTGTGTGTGTGTGTGTGTGTGTGTATGCATGTGTGTGTGTGTGTGTGTGTGTGTGTGTGTCCATGTTCAAGGGGGTGATGTTGATGTCCTACACATGATAGACCCTTGCCAAGCATCAGAGGTAATGGCCCACCAGGGAGACCTGACAGCTGAGCCCAAACCAAGACGTGCACCCACACACACACCCACACACACACACACACACACACACACACACACACACACACACTTCAGTGCCTGTTCTACACGGCAGCGAGCACATGTAGGACGACTCCCCTAACGCAGAAGAAACACACACATCCAGTCCCAGTCGCGATATGTGTTGCGTTAGAGGTCAGTTTGCCACTGCGGAGCCCCATTGGAAGGGGGGGGGGGGCAGCTGCGGGTCCGTGGAGAATTCCCCTGCAGTGTTTATGTATGTTCTTACGCCTCCAGAACCCCATTACGGTGGGGCTGTACTCGATTGGGTGCAGCGCTGCGCATAAGTGACCAGTCAAAAGGCCCTTTGATGTGTGGCCCCCCTAGGGTGCCCGGGGCCCCTGCAGACTCAGTCTCTCGTTTCCTATCCCGACGCTTTCAAATAGTCATGAAAATCTTTTGGTTGGAGCAGAACAAGGGAGGGGGGGGGGGAGTCATCATGCATACTCAAATGCACATAAACGTGTCACAAGGACACATTAGTGCAAACATTATACAAGCATGTACGTATGCATGTAAGCCATTATCACACACGTCCACGTGGATTATTTTAATATTCCATTTAACAACAGGCTCCCACAAACCCGCTGCATCCCCGCGATATTACAATCAAATCATTTGTTTGCTCCGGGGCTGTTTGCAATAACACGTCATCGCAATCTCATGAAGTCATTAACCTTTCTGTCCGCAGCACCCAGAGTGTGCAGGGAGCCCATTTTCTCTCCGCCTAATTTACTTTTTCCTACAACCTGACCTATTGAGCGTGCCCACCAAGCCCTACTGAGAACGAAAACGGAAATATTAAGAAGAGAAACACATTTTATTGAGCGCTTGTGTCAAATTTTGAGAGGTTTTTGTCAACACTCACCTGCGCACATGTGCACTTCACAAGCGCGCCGTTGCTATTTCTCAGTGGTGGTGGTGGTGGTGGTGGTGGGAGGGGGGGGGGGGGGGTGTCATTCCAAATATAGTTGAGAACGAAGTGCAGCTAGTGGATGCCAGGAGCTTTTAATTCACAAAGCTGTTGGGGCTCAGAATCTCTCAGGGCCCTCATCTTGTCCCCCCGTGTTCTCACCCTTGCACCTCTCACCACCTCTCACACACACACATCACACCCCGTCTTGAGTTCCTTACACCGATTTACCCTTCTCCACTCCCAACTCCGTCACCGGTGATCTCTCTTGACTTCCCTGTAGCTTCACATTTATTCTCCGCGTCCCTCTTTCTCTCTCGTCTTGTCTTGTCTACCTTCCTGCCCAATTCCACGAGGCCACCTGCCCTCCGGGGGTCTGTATCCGGTGCACTTCCCACATCGCTTTTTTCCCCCTCCCCATCCTGTCCCGTTTCTCACGCCGCTGTGAGGTCGGATTTATTGTTCGAGCCGTGGCGCTTCTGAACGTCAATCATTTATTGTGATGTTGTTTCGCGCGCGGCGGGAAGGAGCAGCCGCTGAGAACGCGTGGCGTGCACGAGTCAGGCGATAGTTGAGGCATTACGTAGTCCAATGGAGCGTTAATGGCACTTAGCAGTAAACACAGCTATCGGCTGTCAGTCAGCCTGAGGTGTGGCCCTTGCTGTAATAAGATAATGAAATCCTGGTTTATTACCAAACAACAGAATAACACATTAGTGCTCTCCAGATGATCACATACCCCACTGGTTCTCAGCGCAGGAAAGCCCCCCCGCCACCACCCCCCCCCCCCCACCCCCCCGTCTCCCCCCCTCTTCTGACAGTGCTGCTGATGTCCTTCTGTTTCTGTACCCTGATGAACATGGACTGATTCAGGCACGTTGACTGATTTCATCGAGGGTCATTAATGCCATTTTTTTGTCTCGCAGAGAGACAAAGTCAGGAACACGCTGGGGAACATAGGAGGAGCAATGAGTGAACCAAAACAGGAAAGTGAATTTGGACGTCCATCAAGTGGAGAGAGACGGAGCTCCAAATGAACCCAGCTGCTACGTCCTGAATACATTTTACTCCAGGAGACCCACATACTGTACACCTATCTTTGTCTTTTTATGGGGGGCGGGGGGGAGGGGGGGGATCTTTAGGGGGAGATAGCAGGTCAACAGTATACGCCACATAGAAGTGGTAGACATCACCTCAATGCTGGGAACTTGACGATTAATTTGAGCTGCAGAGTGTTATGTTTTTCCAATCATAAATCTGTGACAAACAGTGTTTTGTTTGGACGCCTGTTCAATTTTTCCAACCCGATGGCCATCCCCGTGCTCACGTAGGCTCATAAATTACTGGGTTGATACAATTTTTCATGCTGAATTGGTGCAGAATTTTAATAATTTTTTCAAGACTCAAAAATGTATTGAAAAAAATCATCATCCGCATAAAGTGGGGCATGTCAGCAAAGGAGATACCCGTGGGTACCCATGGAGCTTGAGGTAAAAGATCAAGGGACTTATGTGGCTTTTCCTTCACCCAAAATGTTGCCAACCTTTGGAGCGTCGAACCAAATGCATCACATTGCACCGCCAAAAATACAACATCATTGTTAGGATGATGCACGACTCCCCAGTAAAAACCAATACACCACTCTCAGCAGTATCGCCCAGTGTACTCCCAGTGGTCTCCACCCCCTCCTTCCTCCACCTTCTCGCCTTTCTCCATTTTCACATCCACATGCCATGTCACGGTAATCCTGTTCTTCCACCTCCAGCCAGCATGTGAACCAGTTTTCCTTGCCACGCTCTCGATCCGTCTTCCCATTTCCCATGCTCACTCGGAGCTCCTCTGTACCTTGCACGGCTACCGCCGCTCTCCTCCCTCCCTGTTTCCTCATATCTCCGCTCCTCAGCGAGTCCGTGGCCCCCTTGGGGTCGGGGATCGTATCCTTCTCCTCTGATCTGCAGCGGCGGGGAGCCTGTCAGATTAATGCTAAACTCGCATTGGTTCCCACCGTAAGACACTACCCCCCCCCACCCTTTCGGTCTATAGAACTCAGCAACCCCCCTACCACATACAAATACACGCTCGCGCCCCATTATCTAGAGTGGCATCTGCTTTTAATTGCACCCATCTGAGCGCTGGTGGAGCGGAGGCCCCCGCGCCAACGAATTGGCCAGCAGCGCTAATTGCCGAGCCACATGTCCCATTGATGCTGGCTGCCACAGTGAGCTACAAAGGAAGGCACCAGCACTGTGTGACTTTGCATTTTTCATTACTTCCTCTGCCCCAGAAACTTTTGGGTTTATGGCCTTGTGATCGTATATGCACACGTAGTCATTATCAACAGTAATAGGTTCATAAACCCTGACTGTACTTGGGCCTGTGAGCGCGCGTGTGTGTGTGTGTTTGTGTGTGTGTGTGTTTGTGTGTGGGTGGGTGTACAGCGGAGGACCCCTGCTGAGAGAGGAGCTCAGGACTGATGTGTTATTCATGTTCGGGAGAAAGTAAACCCACATAAAGGGAAAATGTCTTTACATTGAAGCAAAACGATTTCCCTCTATTCTTATGAGGACATTTGAGCATTGCAGCAATATCGCACACGTAAAAAAAAAGGGCATGCTGATGAGCTACCAAGCCATCTTTTTATTTCTGTTTATTTAATATTGTGTCTTAGTTCTGTAGTTTTGCCATAATTTGCATTGGTTATGATACTATTGTACTCACCAAAGTAAGATTTTGAGATCTACAAACATACAACAACATACAATCATTGTCTTTTTCACTTTATTTGATGTAAGATTTTTGTTATAATCACTATTTCCACTGAAGAAAAAGTACAACTGTGGCAAGTACAGTCGATCAAATTGAAACCAGGAAGTAAAATAGGAAGGATAACCAAAACAACAAAAATAAAACCTGACTTGCAATAAAGCCGTATCATCCATCATCAAGCTGTTCCTTTTGCATCCCGCTCTGTCACTGCATAACACATAAGCACCAGCACCAGTGTATGCCGGTTCATTTGTCCAACACACTTGAGTGTCTATGTGCGTTTCTCTGCACATGCACATTATGAATAACAGGCAGAACGAGACATCATTTTCCAGGTTATTGGGCAGACTAATCCCAGCCTCACATTTTGCTGACTGTAATTGTTTTTGATGCATTTGATTCACCCACCGCTCTCACATGCCTTTTGTTTCCGTCGAAGCTGGCTGCCTTTGTGAGTAAAGCGTTTGGAAATGGAGAGACGGAATGCGGAGCGGAGGTAAATCAACATAATGAAAGCAGAAAGTGGCTCCCCTGGGAAGTGTATCCAAATGACAGACATCTCAACGACTCCATCACGAGCGACGTCGTTGTTCCAGATGGATGACGCTCGGCTTAAAGCCACAATTTGCTCGCGATGTGACAACTTTTCAGCATTATTAGATTAGGTGATTAGATGGAACCTCAATAGTCCTCATGGGGGAGCTGGGCTTGTTGCAGCGGCAGAGAGGAGGATCTACATGAGAATTAAACAAATGCAAAGTACTGCAGATAATACTATGTGCAATTTGTACAACAGAGCATAATGGCTGTGTATTTGCAATGGATACAGAGGGATGGAGCAGTAGCTATTAAAAGGATGTAGATGCAAGGAAAAGGTAAAGTGGAGGCGTAGCAGGAGAGGCGCACGCATGACAGGAGTGGAACTGTTTAAAGCTGCACAAATCAATATACTGTTATACAGCAATATATTGATTTGATCACCTGACACCTCACAGTTTCTCTCAGTTCAATGGTTTTAGCCTCTTTCAGCTCATTATTTAGTTTTTAAGGCCACGTATTATAATAATATAATACCTTTATTTGGTGATAACGTGTCTGAATGGTGTCTTCAGCTGGTTCTGATGCCCCCAAGTGGCCGTGCAGCTTTAAAGTCCATGGGACCAACGTGACTTGGATGCTGGATAATCATCAAGACTATCAGTGGGTGAGGGATGTGCATATTCAGAGAAATGTAGTGACGAATCACTGCACATGAACTTGTTTTCGTGGTGTGTACTTATTAGTTATTAATACTTTTGTAGATCAGAACAGTAACAAGCACAAATCTTTCATCTGATATACCGTGAGTCTATCTTGATTTGAAAGTGCGGATTATCCAGAGTGACTAGGTGCAGTGGAAGAAACTAATTTTGTCAAATGCCATATTTCAATGGTGAGAGCGTCACGAATTCCATTCACCTCCATTACATTGGGGTGGAGGCAAATTAAACCAAACCTATCCGCATGGAGAGATACCACTGCAGCTAAGAAGCAAAAGAATACAAGTCTGTATAAATTCGTTCACAAGAGCAAAGGGGAGCCATGAAATGTTCTTTTGCTCTCACATTTGCTGGAGGCAAACAAAATATCAACAAAAAAATAAATGAAAGAGAAACAAAAATGTACAGGAAAAAAAAAAACACACAACACTCAACAGAATGTTTTTGCAGGATCTGTAGCAACGTTCTTCAATAGATACAAATCTGACAATTAGTTTAATTGCAGTAACAATTTTATCTTGAAGTTGTCAATACCTGCCTCCGCATGGTACACAGAATAAAATGTTCTCTTTTAATGAGATATTCTTCAAACTAACACTTTCATGTCCTCAACAATAAGTGCTGCTCTTTCAAAGTGTTTGTCTGTCTTTCCTGCCAAACGTGGCAAAAGGGAATTATGTCTTCTTTGCAATTATATATAACGGCAAATAAGATAAATACCCTTACTGTGAAAGCTGCATACAGATCAACTGTATAGTTAAGGCAGACAGTGGATGCTTCCATTTCAAGGAAAGTATTTAGAAAATGAAGAATGAAATAGAAAATATTCATACAATGGAAACACCTCCATCCACATCATGCTTATCGGTGGGTCGGGGCAGCTAGCAGGCGACCGGCTTCCCTCTCACCCAACACGTTCCAGCCGCTGCGAGGCGTTCCAGGCCAGCTGGAGATATAATCCTCCAGCGTGTCCTGGTCTTCCGCCTCAACCCCCACCAACCAACCACCCAACCCAACCCCCCCCCCACCACCCACCCACACACCCCACACAAAAACCACCCCACCAACCCCCCACACCCAACACCAAACAAATGTGAAACACCTGTTTTTAAAATGAGCCACAGTGGATGGATGGAGGCGTAGCAGAGCGACATTTGTTTTTTGCGCACAATGGGACCTGTAAATGTAAAAAACATTACATTGGTTTAGCAGAGCAGCACTAAAAAAGACCTACCACTGACCTATTGAGCTGATTCACTGATGAATGAAGATATTCCATTGTGTAAATGTTCACCCGATAATTACCTTTGAGATAGTACCAATAAAAAAACATCTCCTCTTTGGTTCAACTTCCTGCTTCCAATCTCCAACTTCTCTGCAGGTACTTGACTAATGAGTCCAGGGTTATGAAAAAAAAAACCTGTGATGAAGGTGCTGCGAAGCTTTTCTGATCCTCTTCGCTTCTCCAAACAAAGAAAATTCTGCTGTTACCAGTAGAAGCACTGATAGTGCCATCTATAGTTATCACAGCTAATGCTGGTTGTCCACTGGGGCGCTGGACTATGGAAGCACACTTCCACCGCTGTGATAGAAGAAAAAAAAGATCATGTAAGTCATTGTAATGAGAAACTATCTCAAAATAATGACGTTGTTCAAAATTTTAATGAGATAGTAAGTCAAAATTTTAAGATCATTTCTCATTATGATGACTTATATGGTCTTTATTTTTCATCACAGGTTCTGGACAACAATACTAAACTTCCAATAACCTGCTCTCCTTCTTCCACATCAGATATCTCCAAAAACTCTCCGAGCCAGAACTCTCGGAACATTTGCCTTGTCAGAATATTAAAAGCAACAACGTAGCGTAACAACGTAGCGTAACAACGTAGCGTAACAACGTAGCGTAACAACGTAGCGTAACAACGTAGCGTAACAACGTAGCGTAACAACGTAGCGTAACAAAATAACGTAACAGTGTTACATAAGAAAGTCTGCTATGGGCGGTTATTTATTCATGCGAGTAATGTTGTTTTGGTTGTTATGTTACGCTGTGACGTTACGCTGTGACGTTACGCTGTTTGTTTTCTTTTGTTTTCACACGGGACACAAACAGCGGTCTCCTGGGTGAAAGTCATGTTTTTGTTCAACCCATACACCACCCCTCCCACCCACACTTAATTTAACCCAACTTCTTACTTCTTATAACTGGTTATTATATCACATAACTTTCAGTAACGCTATTATGCCACTCAACTATCAATGACAGTCACTTGGTGTACTATGTCACTTGGTGTATTACATCACTACGTCACTTCTGTACTACGTCACTAAGTCACGTGGTGTACTATGTCACTACGTCACTTGTGTACTACGTCACTACATCACTTGGTGCACTACGTCTCGTGGTGCACTACGTCACTTGGTGTACTACGTCACTTGTGTACTACGTCACTACGTCACTTGGTGCACTACGTCACTTGTGTACTACGTCACTACGTCACTTGGTGTACTACGTCACTTGTGTACTACGTCACTACATCACTTGGTGCACTACGTCTCGTGGTGCACTACGTCACTTGGTGTACTACGTCACTTGTGTACTACGTCACTACGTCACTTGGTGTACTACGTCACTTGTGTACTACGTCACTACGTCACTTGGTGCACTACGTCACTTGCTCTGGCTGAAAGCAAAAACGTCAACATTCAAACTATCCGTGGTTTGCAGAAACATGCAGTGCCAACATTTCTTCCTGGTGACTGCGCTGTTAAAGCCTTATAATGTTAAACATACACACACAAACATCCATCCCTCCCCCTCCTACTGCCAGCCTTGAATTTAGCTCCAGGCTTCTGCATGTCCATCAGTGCGAAATTCAGGTTTTGTTGTAGAAAAGCAAGCATTCAGAAGGGGACTCATTAGAGGTGTGAAAACAAACTGATGGAGCTGGAAGACGGGAGGAATAAGCAAGGTAAAGTGAATGAGATGGATGACCTGAGCCTCATGCAGCCTCATAGGATGAAGCCCCAATGTGACTGGAAAACATGTGTGACAGCTTTGATTAAGATGCTTGCGGGCTAATCCGCTGTATGTGTCGATGTATCTTACTCTCTGAGTCTCACACGAGCATTAAGTAGTAGGTAGATGGGGGCAAAGGTGGAAAACATCAAGGACAGTGGGAAAGGAAGCGATCGAAAACAGGATATGATGTTTGTTCATGACCCGAATCAAGGACGGGCATTCTCAGCCACCAGTTGAAAATCAACACGAGTCTGTGGCAGCCCCACAGTTCACATGCAATACTCATGTAACCATAGTTACTGCGCACATTACATTTGTTTTATTATTTTAATTACTTAAAGTAATATTCTTGTTTTTCAATTTAAAGGTACTGCGTGGAACATTCACTTTGTGTTGATTTTGGCGGCCCCTGTGGACAAAAGAGGTAGTGTTTCCGAGCACCAGATTCCCTTTTGGAAAACCTCTTATTTTACTGCAGCAGGGTCTGGCAGTCTGCCTGGCAAAGTCCTGGTTCTGGTTCTCCTCCAGCAGGCCTAGCAATGCGGCCCGGGCCTCCAGCAGCGTGTTGTCGTGGCGCAGAGGAACGAGACACATCAGAGTCTCTCGGCAGCACGGCCCACACTTGTACCGTAAAGCCCAGGAATCGTACAATAACCAGGAGGGCTGGCACCAAACGGGATTAAACAGAACTTGATTTGACAGGAGAGCAAATGAAAGCATTCATTTTGGATTCTATTATGCGCCTCAGTGCAGGGCCAGAAATTGCATTTAATTCCCAGCGATGAAGCCGACTTTGCCTCGCTGTAACCGACTTTCTCTAGCTCGGATATCTTTTGGCCTAATTGCCGCCGGTGGCTAAATCCTACCCATTTGCATCGATCCCCTTTGAAGAGAGATGCAGATGAGCTTAACGAGTGTGCTAATTATGCTCGCTCGGCGTGGGGAGCCGGCTGAAACCGCAACTGTGTGTGTGTGCGCGTGTGTGTGTGTGTGTGTGTGTGTGTAAGAGTGTGTGTATGAGTGTGTGTATGCATATGTGAGATTAAATGCTTGTGCATGCCTGAGTGTTTGTTTTTGTGCGCATGCAAAAATCCTGGGGACAAACAACCTGACATCCAGAAGAAAGAGACTGAGTCGGAATAATCATCCAGTGGATTAATAAGGAGTCTAATATGCGCGTGGATGTATATATACAGTCAGCCCGGAATCAGAAACAACCTGCCATTATATTGACAAGAGAAGAAGAAAAGGGAGCTACATTGCTGAAAACATCCACAGAACAATATTTTTCAGTGTTGACATGAGAATGGAGACAAATACTATTGTATAGTGTGTGTGTGTGTGTGTGTGTGTGTGTGTGTGTGTGTGTGTGTGTGTGTGTGTGTACCTGGGGCTGTTTTGGTCCAGTGTATGTGCCGCTCTGCCAGCCAGTGTAATGGCAATGACTGGTGTTGTCTCCCCGAGCACACAATAGCCTGGACGCCCAGACAAAATGTCACTCGACAGGCCTCTCTCTCTCTCTCTCTCTCTCTCTCTCTCTCTCTCTCTCTCTCTCTCTCTCTTTTCCGTCTTTGCTGAAAGGGATGCGGTGACATCGACGAGCGACAGAGCCAGAGCATGAAAAGCCGTGACACGGGGTTGAGGGGGGGGGGGCCCACAATACGTACACTTGTGACTAAACATCTCGGGGGACATGAAAGCGCCCTAACGGACGGGTAATTGGCCATGGCTCCTCAAAGCGAGCCGAAGACAGTGAGGGGCTGCGACCTGTCGAAACACATCAAGGTGAATTGAGGATTTCAGAAATTTTCTGGGTTCCTTTCAGATCTATCGGAGGGAGGAAGGGAGGGAAGGAGGGAGGGAAGGAGCACGTCGCTCAGCAGGCAGAGCTTTCAGGGCACAGAGGATGTTTCATCACTGGCAGGATGGAGCCGTCCTGGTTTTTTCTTGGGGGGGGGGGGGGATTTCTGCCGTTCGCCCTGCCGTATTTCCCACTCTGACAGTGGAGGAGATGGATGACACTCGTGACATTCCCAACAGTATGACCTGATTCCCGTTTCAGAAAACATCACTCAGAGTGTATCACAGTCCTTTAAATGATGACGACTGCGAGGCCTTTCGCCGCGGTGGTCCCATCTGTCTCGTTACCGAAACAAAGCAGAACGTTTGTTTTTATGTCGACGAGACCCGTCTGTTTCCACTTTACCTGCACTGCATTCAAATTCCCTGATGGAACAAAGAGGCTCTGCCACCAGATATACCCAACGATGGAGTTCACAAGAATTGGAAATTGGACCCCGGGCAGTAGGCCGACATTAGGCGGAGAGGAGAGTGAGACACGCTGGTTTTAAAACGTGGAAATGGAAGCGCTCCTCGGGAACCGTCCCGCCCCCGCCATTGTCTTACTCCCGCACAAAAAAGGTGGCCGCCGGCACTTGACTGTTTTTCGCGAGAGCCGAATGTTTCCCTCAGGCGGCAGCTCGATCCCCTACAAGACAGGCGGTGGTGGTGGTGGTGGGAGAGGGGGGTGGGGGGAGGGGGGGGGGCAATCTCAGGGGATCAGACAAATACAGGCACAGGCCCTTCTATTCAAACACACCGAGGACTGTGGGCGAGCGGAGCGGTCACCGCCGAGAGGAGGGGCGGGCTGAAGTGAGATGGATGTTGACTCTTGGAGGAACCTCATGGCACGCGGCTGTCGGGACTCGGGAGATAATTTGCTGCTCGCCTGTGAAAACAAGACATAAAGCCATACTTTGTTGTTGCCCTTGCCGTCCCATCTGCCATGGGCCGGAATGAAAATGACCCGTGTGTGTGTGTGTGTGTGTGTGTGTGGGTGTGGGTGTGGGTGTGTGTGGATTTTTTGAGTGGATTATGTGCACAGTACAAGCAAACATCCTTCTGCAGACAACCCAACATGAGGGAAGCGCTTCAAATCATGCCAGAGGGGGTTCAAGCCCAAACATCAGCACTCGCTGGCTGCAGGTTCGGTTCAGAGTTGCCGACGAGGGCTCGTGACTCATCGTGGCTTACTTTTAATTAGCTACACGGTCATTAAGACGTGTTGATTGTCTATGCATTGTGTTAGCGCCGTGTCAAAGTCAGCTAAGGACGGGACTCGGCGGAGACGGTGGTTCTAGAGGCTCTCCAGTAATGCAGTGTGACCCTGAGTAATTTCAATATGATAATTGGAAGAAGTCCCCCACGCCCCCTCCACACACACACACACACACACACACACACACACACACACACACACACACTCACACTCTGGACAGACTCTTGCAGATTGGAAAGCGATACAGCACCCCCTTTTGGTGGGCTCTCTGCAGGGATTAGTGTATTTCCATCAACGGGGTTGCATCAACATTAGTCCCCAACACCTCTGCAGAGAAGAATCACCAGTGTTTAAATCTCAGCGACGGTCAAATTGCAAAGTGCTGCACACTAATGCACCCTCCGCACCGCTGAGTTTATCACGCAGTGTTATATAGTGCAATTTGGTGCATACGGTGATGCTGAAAAAAAAAGAAAAAAAGGGCAGCATTTTAATGCCCCCTTTTTTTTTTTTTTAGAGAAGACACGCAACCCCTCTGTGGAGAAAAATTAATTATTCATACAAAAGCAGCACAAGAGTACAATTCAGCCCTTCCATGAATAATGCATTTCAGATGTGAAACCTTAAACAAAGCAAAGGTATAAAAAATAAAATATAATACAATAAGAAAAAATTGTCAGATTTCTTTTTTTTTTTTTTCATTTGCGAAGTATAGAGGTGACCGAATAACTGTGAGTGTGAGCCTCTGTCTGTTCTGCGAGATTGGTCGTGATAGCACCTGATTCAACACACAAAACCAGCATAGAATAATAATAATAAAGACAATAATAAAGTGTTGTTTCTTTTTTTGTTGCTTTGATCCTGGTTGCAGTGTATTCTGCAATCTCAAATGAAGGCACTGAAAGTCAGAACAAACCAGTGGGACAAGAGTATGAATTGCCTACAATCACGTGATAAAGGCCACGTGGCCTAAGCCGGAAGCTGGAGGCGTCACTGCTCAAGTGTCATGTCGGTGTCAGAACGACTTGGTCGAGTTATGACTTTTTGCCCGAGGTGCTGAAACTGTAGCATGGCATGCGCCATTTTGGTTCAAGCCTCCACACGGATAACGGATGTGCCTGGCAGCCAGGAAAACCTTTGGCTCGTCTCTCTGCGAAGCTGCCTTCAAGGACTCAGCGGAATGTCGTAATTGGTACTACATGCGGACGACTCACCTAAAGATGAAAAGTGGTGTAGTGCCAAAAATAAAAAGAATGTTGTGATCATGTGGGCAAGTTAAAATACGCGTGAATGTGATGTGTCATATCGTTTTGCTATGTCATTGTTTTTCTGTTCTTTGTAGGCCTTCTGGCATATGCATTTCTTTTTTTACTTGCTGTTTGTATAGTTGTAGTATAACTCATTTGGAAATGAAATAAACAACTGAGGTATGGAAACGTTCACGAGATAGCCTGACAATAGACTTACAAAATCCCACAATTGAGGTGCATTTGTGTTTTGTTACAATGTAGCCTACTGCAGGCTGTGTGTATATTTTCTAAACCTAACCAATAAGTTTTCTTGCCTAATCCTAACCAAACTGAAAACTGAAAATACATACATATACATAAAAACATAAACATAACAACATTTTATATATATATAAACATATATAATGTTGTTATGTTTATATATATAATGTTGTTGTGTTTATATATATAATGTTGTTGTGTTTATATATACATAATGCTGTTATATATATATATATATATAAAATGTTGTAATTTTTATATATATTAATGTTGTTACGTTTATACATATATAATGTTACGTTTATATATATATATATATAAATATAATGTTATGTTTATATATATATATATATTAATGTTGTTATATTTATATATAATTTTATGTTTATATATACATAATATTGTTGTGTTTATATATATGTTTAATGTTGTTGTGTTTATATATATATATATATATTTAATGTGTATATATATTTAACGTTGTTATGTTTATATATATATATTTAATGTTGTTATGTTTATTTATATACATTATGTTGTTATGTTTATATATATATATATATTTAATGTTGTTATGTTAATGTATACATTATGTTGTTATGTTTATATATATATATATATATATATATATATTCAATGTTGTTATGTTAATGTATACATTATGTTGTTATGTTTATATATATCCTTTCACGCGGGGAAGGACCATGTTCCCTGATATCAGAAGTAGGAGTTTCTCAGAGGACAGTGAAGGCACCATTGCCGTCAGTCTTCCGCTTGTCAGAAACGCACGCGCCTGTAAACCATGACCGCGTCTGTTGTTGTCCGCAGGTTGGCCGCTCTGTCCGGGGCTTCGGCGGTGGCCGCGGGGGCGTACGGAGCTCACGGTAGGACACATACATTCGTTTGCAGTCCATGCTCGTGCACGAGTCTCCCCGTTTGGGATAAATGACGTTAAACGGTCCGGCAAAGACTGCCATGTCAACGCTTACCACTCCAGCCTCCGTACGTCCCTCCGTCCGTCCTCCAAAAAACTGCCGATTCAAGGTCGGCGTCTGTATCTCCGCGGCTGCCATCACACTAAGGGAACAAACGTCGGCCGATTATGTTGTTTTTGGGCTGATGATTTATTCGGCATCCAAAAGAAAGCACCAAGCAGCGCGTTGTTTTAGTAAAATATACACAATTGTGTCATGAAGGTGACCCGCTCCCATCGAAGGGTTACATCTCATGGCAAACGTGCAGCTGGAGGTGTAAGCGTGTTTCCTGGATGTAGCTGAACGCCTCTATGGTGAATTAAATAGTGGAAATTAACTAGCGGTATTTTTTTATGAGGGCCCCCTGGAACTCCCTCAAGGGCCTCTGGTGGGTGGGGGTTGTTGAGAACCACTGGTATAAACTGACAAGGCTTCAAGACCTTTGGGGGGTTCGTGATCCATTAATAATAATTAGCAAACTAACAGAAGGAAACCTTTTTAAGGGAGGTCACTTGTTTGCCATCAACGTCATCATTAGAGTGTCAGATTATATGCCAAAGTCATGTTTAATTCACATCACATATTACATAATGTCATTTTCTCCACTCCATGTTTCTTGCTGTAGGTTTCAAAAACAGCGACCCTGATGACTACCAGAGAGTGGTATGTATATAGATTTTTTTCCTTTCTTTTTTCCTTCAAACCTTTAGCACTTGATCCCTTCCATAGTGCTCACATTTAGAGTTACTGGAGCAATGTTTTTTTTTTTTCAATGTTTTATTTATTTACTCAAGCGCCTGTGAGTTATTTTTTCACCCCAAACGTCTTGATGTGGAAACTGTATGTCGAAGGACGGGAAAAGGGTTTTTCAAATATTTCAAGACGCATGAGAGACTTGAACCTTGTGCGATTCCAGAGCTCAGCCTGATCGATTTTGAAATGATTTACAACGGTAACAACTTACAGGGTAACGTCTGTCTTCAACCTGGACCCATGGTCCCCGTGTTCTTGTGTCATGTGACTGGTTGCAACAATAAGCGGCCTGTTTTAGTGGCTGCCGTCTGCAGCGTTCTCCCTCAATACAATCAATGAAATCCAATTGGGAAAAAAAAAAAAAAAAAATGTCACCATTAGTCACTTTGACACAAGAACATAGGAAAATAGGGTTGAAAAATACCTACGTTACGTCTAGTAGTCCATTTAGCCTGGGCTAGCTTTTCTCTGCAGAATTTCTTCTGAAAGCTGTGTCTCTGTGTGTGTCTCTGTGTGTGTCTCTGTGTGTGTCTCTGTATGTCTTTCCGTGTGTCTCTGTGTCTCTGTGTGTCTCCGTCTGTGTCTCTGTGTGTGTCTGTGTGTGTGTCTCTGTGTCTCTCTGTGTGTCTCTCCGTGTGTCTCTCCGTGTGTCTCTGTGTGTGTCTCTGTATGTCTCTGTGTGTCTCTGTGTGTGTGTCTGTCCATGTGTCTCTGTACGTCTCTGTGTGTGTCTCTGTGTGTGTCTGTGTGTCTCTCCGTGTGTCTCTGTGTGTGTCTCTGTGTGTGTGTCTGTGTGTCTATCCGTGTGTCTCTGTGTGTGTGTCTGTGTGTCTATCCGTGTGTCTCTGTGTGTGTGTGTGTCTGTGTGTGTCTCTGTGTGTGTGTCTGTGTGTCTATCCGTGTGTCTCTGTGTGTGTGTGTGTCTGTGTGTCTCTCCGTGTGTCTCTGTGTGTCTCTGTGTGTGTGTCTGTGTGTCTCTCCGTGTGTCTCTGTGTGTGTGTCTGTGTGTCTATCCGTGTGTCTCTGTGTGTGTGTCTGTGTGTCTCTGTGTGTGTGTGTCTGTGTGTCTCTCCGTGTGTCTCCGCCTCTCCAGCTGTTTGAAACCGCCAACAAGTACCACTTCTACCACAGCCTGGCCCTGCTGGGTGCTGCCCACTCTGGCAAGCCTGCCGTGGTGAGTATGGAGGCCTATTACCAACTCTCAGGGCTGGATGCACTTGAGTGTCCTTTTTTAAAAATGTAACCAGTGTGACGGTGTAATTCTGCTGCCATTACCTGTCTGTGCCCGACTCCCCGCTCCGAAAACCAGTGCTCCTTTCAGCCATGATGACAAACCCCCTGGCGAGCAGCGACATTGTAGTTTGGGAGGAATGGGGAAGGGTTGTCTTGTGTGTCCTGGCTTTATCGCATTGTGACTCGCAGAGTTCCCAGCACACGCCGAGCCCGCAGTGCCAACTATTTAACAGTGTTGAGGGTTATTTAAAGATTCAATAAGCACAAAAGATCTGATTGAAAATCAACAAAGTGAAAAGGAGGCACGTGCCAGATTATCGGTGATCCATGTGGCGGCCAATCTAATCAGGATCTCTTGGCTGTCACATCTAGCTGGAGCTTTTGGAGAATTTGAACCCCCCTCACCCTCCTCCCCTTATATCTGACAGCATACACATGCCATTTGTTGGTAACCTAACTGTCTCCCCCTCAACACAGGCTGGGACCCTCCTGATAGCGGGCATGGGGATGTTCTGTGGCTCCCTGTACCACCAGGCCATGACGGGGGACCCCGGTCTACGCAAGGTGGCTCCAATAGGGGGCATGGCTATGATCGTCGGCTGGCTCGCCATAATTCTCTGATGTGTAACCGCTCACGCCCCCCCCCACCCCCACCCCGTGCCCCCTCCACCTGACCTCCCCACGGGGGCCACTTAGGTGACACAAAAACTGCCGGGCTGTTGTAATGGATGAAGCGGAGAGCTTGGCTGAGAGGCTGAGTTATGTCACCCATCTGAGCCACGCCCCTGTCCTGGGTGGGGGAGGGTGGGTGTCAGCAGGAGATAAAGCCACAACAGGATTATCACTTTGCTACCGTTGCGGCCTGTTTTTCTGATTGGTGTCACCGAGTTAAGACGGATGGGCAAAGGAAGAGAGCATGACGTAACATTTCAAAGGTCATGTCAGTCGTGTGCTGGGAATGAAACGGTGGTATAACTTGTTTCCTTGTTTCTGCTATATTGCCGTTTCTACACTTATGTATTATTTATAAAGCATAGGTATTGCAAACAGAGTGAAAATGAATGTGAAAGATTTACAAATGAAATAAAAATCTTTTTCCTACATGTTATTGGGTTGCCTGATTTTTTTTGCCACACTAGTGCGGCGCCCCATTTGGCCAGTTGAGAACTAGGCCCTTTTTAAAAAAGTACGTTCTACCTATTTTTGACAAGCTGTACCTTCTGTACACTCCCGTCTCCAGCAGTTAGTACTACCCACTCAGTACTCTGGCCACCTCCGGCTGCTGCAGTACTGAACTGCAAACTAATCCCAATCGACTAACGCCAGTGGAACACGGCTCGTGTGTGTGTGTGGGCTTTTCAGTCGAGGGGTTGGATAAACTCTGGATTCACCACCGATGGCCGCCAATGGTAAATCATCTCTCTAGCAGTGCTGAATGTCTTCACAGCCTCCAGCATTTGATCCTCTAAGTGGCAGAACACAAAGGAGTTCATTACCCATGGCCTCTCCTTAGCCGGGGCCCGCGTTCCAACCACTCCGCATTCAAATTGAAAGCGAAATCCATTGAAACACTCATTTGCCTTCCTGACTGTAGGCCCATGAATGGGGGATGGATGGTGGGTTGGCCTTTAGAAAATAGCTGTATAAATCTTTGGGTCAGCGGAGGCCCCGGCACACGGGAGCGGAGGCGCCATTGACTGGAGCGCGCTGCCAGTGTGGCTCTCGATCACGACTCATAAAACCCTCGTTAGAATTAAATGGCTACTGGGAAGCATTCTGCTATTGCAGGACCGAGCGGCCGGGCAGCGGGAAAGCTCCCGACACCCCAGTCACATACGTCTTGACTCACGGTGTGTAACTTTAACAGGGGGGGCACGTGGCTGAAAGTTACAGGGCGAAAAGGGCCTATTTAAAGCGACACTGTCACATTTTTCAGCTACGCGTTAAATACTTGAGGAGGGGGGATGGGGGTCATGTGATTCTCTGACGAGCAGTCAGCCACACATTTTGACCAGTTTCACACTGCAGTCTTATTTTTGGGCTATTTATTTCTCTCCCCTGACAGCTGACTGTCGGCGGATGCTGTCGCTGTTCAAATCCAGCCGGATCACGACGGTCCACATTTAATGTGTGAGCACACCAGAGGAGAGTCTGCCTTCATCTCCTGTACAGTAACTTTCCAAGTTATTCAGACAAAGCTACATTCAGTCCTCTGTATAGTGCTGATCTTAACATTGTCTTGTTTTTTTTCTACTCAGTTTACAGTGTAGAGTAGATTCAATGGGGCTGTGGTTGATACGGATCCCCAGAAAAAAAGGAGTTTCAAAGTGAAAAGAGACCTCTCCAAATTAGCAATCCGAATGTTGCTTCATCCATTTTACCATCCATCCTTTAGGATAGCCAGACTATTCTGTTGCGGGGCAATGTGCACCATATACAATAACAAAACCCAACTCAAGATCCACTTACTTCTGTTTTTTTTTTTCAGCTGCAACCGTATGACACGGTCTTCACGTGTAAATACTAAACAAAACAGCTACCGACCGAGCTCGCAATAAAAAAAGAAAGACAATGATTCCACATTTTACTGGGCGGTATGTGCTAGACTATTTGTCCCTGGGCAGTTGCCAGACAACGGACGTTACCGAGCCAACAGATGTCGTGGTGCGAATCATTGGTTTAACTGTATTCCGAGGGATGCTCTACGACTTGTGCTTTTTCGATCGGCTCTTCGCCCGAGTTGCTAGGAGTGGCCCTCTGCCGTCGTGGTGCAGGTTTGACCACAATGCTGACTCAGCAAAGCCCGGACCTTCCAGAAACAGGTCTACTGAAACTCTCTGACTACAAAAGAAAATCCTATTGGCTGCACCTGAGATGATTTCGATGTGTTGGTACTAAAGGCGTACAATGATCAGTGTAAAAAAAAAAGAAAACCACATTGAATTGCGTGTTGTTTACAGGCTCACTGCGTGCTCCACACATCATGAAGCAGGCCGGTCTGCAGGAGCAAACCCACGAGGCAGAGAGTCTGTCTGGGGGGCTTTGCCTCCGCATCCGTCTGCACCGTAGTGAGCGTCGGAGAAAGAAGGAGCGCAGATACTATTAATTATACCTCCAGGGACTTCCCCAGCATGCACTTCACAAGCTCACCCTACCCTTTATTTCTCTTACACCGCACAGGCATTTAATTACATCAGCTTCTTCCCTTTTTTGGGGTGGTGAGGAGGGGGGGTGGGGGTGCGGGGGGGGGACTCCTAGTTCCATTGATTTTCTTGGTCTGGAGTCTGTTTTGGTTAAAGATGAAGAGATGGGGTTTGTGCGAGAATCATCCAGTCATGAACGAGTAAGAAACGAGTGGAAAAGGCGTGCTCCTTCCAGATGCTCTCCTGAAGACCATGGAATGAATCACAGGCCTCGGCCATCTTACATGGTCACCTATTCACCCGGACCAGGGGACACACACGCACGCACACACACACACACACACACACACACACACACACACACACACACACACACACACACACACACACACACACACACACACAGAAGCAATACATTATAGTATATATGCTGTATAATAGACACCACAGCAGCAGCAAATCCTCTCTCGGGCATCAATCAGGCGGCGGCCCCCTCACACAGTGAAGCAGAATGACTGTAATGGCCGTCCCGAGCGCTCCCACGTCCCCGCGCCGACCTTTTTCAAGCCACTTAAATGACGGTCAAAGCGCTATCCCACCCTCAGATGGATTGTTCCCTCACTTTCATTGGACACTTAGACACGACTTCCCTCCTCGTTTTTTACGGCTTCATGCTCAATCATTTCACTTCAGTTCTGCTGCACGGCGACCACAGCGACCACAGCCGGGCATCAGGGGAGCTCAGGAGGATGACACCCGGTGGAGCTGCCATTGTTGCCCCATCACCATAACCACTACCAGCAGCAGCAGCAATGGAGTTTGCGAAGGGTTATTGAGCCAGCCGGGGGACGATAAATGGCGGGAGCAGCCGGTGTTTGTGCTGCGTATAACTGTCTATGATGACACTGTGGAGGGTCACAGCTGTGAATCAAAGCGGGAAAGTGATGGAAACACTTTCTCTCTCCCGTGACACGTGTAACATTTAAACACTACTGTCCGGTTAACAGTCCACGCTATACATACTAATTCTGTATAAGATGTACAATACTACTATTTTAGCATGCTGGTATAAAACATATATCAACATGCCTTTTAGCATTTGTACTTAATTGCATGGTGCAATGTGTGTGACATTGGGTGTCAATCCAACTGCGACTTTGGAATGTTTTCTGCCAATTAGAACTTCATCAGAATACTGTTTTTGTTTTTTTTCCCGAAGATTGTTTGGGGGGAGCTGTTTTCACCACCTCGTGGAAAACCCCAGAGGCAAAAAACATTCTGTTGAAGTCTGATCTAAATAGTTTTCTGTCCTGTATTTATGACTTGACAACAGTTGGATTGGGAAGTGAGTTGTTGTTGTTGTTGTTGTTGAGAGGATCCATTCTAAGCTTTTGTTGTTGTAATACAATGCATTGTGTTAAGAGTGCATGGAGAAATGCTTTGATCCCTGTTTAGAACATTGGTGGTGGTGGTGGTGCACTTCAGGCTTTTGTGGCTGAAATGAGTACTACAACGACAAAACCCTTGATCCTGACAAAAACATTTTTTTCACACAAACACACACAAAAAGTAACTTAGAAAAAATGTGTTTATTTTTCCATCTGTGAAAACAGAAACTTTTTTTCACGTGTTCTACAGTCACAAACACAGGAGAGAAAACAGCCGAGATCAGACTGAGAAAATGAATCACCAGAAAATGTTTTTCTCACCCGCCTCGCAGGGCTTCCATACGCCACCTCGCCCTCAACTTATTTGATTGTTTTCCAGGTGTGAGCAGCGTCGCCATCTCCTCGGAGCATTGCAGTGTGGCAGAGTAGTGTGCATCAACGGCACACATTAAAAAATGATACATGCACACCTTGGATTGTACTTTATTTTGTCACATTTTCTAGGAGGGAACACACCGAGAAACCCGCTTCCAATCAATGTGTAGTATGGATTTGGTATAAAAGTCTACAGCTGGTAAGATAGAAAGAATAAAGAATTTACTATTTTGTATTGAACAGGACTCAAACTTTTTACAGGGTTAAAATAAATGTGGGTTGTAGTGTTGTGTTGTGTATATATATATATATATATATATATATATATATATATATATATATCTTTGTTTTTATGGACACTTATTTGTTTATTTATTTCTTGCTTCCTGTTACCTGTTACCCCCCAGATATTTCACTCATTTCCTACATTTTCATTGTACTCGCATGAGGGTTCCTCCTCTCTTTCTTTTATAATCTTTGATCCCTTTTCCTTCCCTCACTTTGCTGAACCAACACTGACTTGGAGTCAGAGATTGAATCCTTGACCATCACACCATCACTTGACCGGACACATTTCCATCGCGTGCCGGCAATTTGGGCCGGATTTTACTTGCAAAAGGGGATTTTCTTTATGGTAGCACCAATTCTAGACAGGGTTATTTATGGAGGAATGTCCAGCGAGCTGCTAATGTTTTTTTTTCCATTTCTGCCCCTTTTTGGTTAAAAGAGGGCAAAGAAAGAGAAAGACTTTGAAGCAGCGAGTTAAAGAGAGATTGCGCTCAGTTCTTCAGGTTCTCTCTGTGAAGGCCCGGGTTGTCTCTTCCCTCTCATTAAGCAGAGGGGTAGTGTCCCTCCCTGAACTTGCTCATTAAGCCCTGTTTTGGTACAGTATTACTTTGATAGATGTTTCACGTACGTACCATGTAATAGGGCCGACGAATCAGACCCATGTAAATGGCAACGCACACATACAGCTCTCCCCCACGGAGAGCGAGATGGCAGCGTGCGAGGCAGTAATGATCCATGGACAGGCCAAGAGAGAGGTCCTACACCGGCAATCCAAGGACGTTCAGCAGTGATGCAGGAAATGAATGACTTGGGAGTGTAATGGAGACTTAAACAGCAATTGGTTTAGAGGGGAACAGTTGTCAGAGCACACGAGAAACAATGACACGTTTCACTACTTTTATTTGGCATTGAAATTATGAAAAGAACGTGAAAAGAGGTAATATTTCTTTTTAGAAGATAAGATTTGGACTTTTTCATAAATCTTTTTATAAAATGTTATAATAAAATGGCCAAATACCGCTTTTAAAAAGGGGCCCCTCCATGTTGGACAGGGTTAAATGTTTTTTTTTTTTATATGTATGTGTAAACGATAGATTTAGTTGGAAATGAGTTACTGCTATTCATGAACATTAAGAGACAGATTAGTCTGCATTGAGGGGAAAATAAGGTTAAACTTGCTTTTTTTTTGACTGAAAACCATTCCCAAAAATGACCAAATGCATCATCTTGTGTGCATTCTCAAAGTTAAAAGTTGTAATTCTTAACTTAACTTTGTTGCATCACCTAACTTAATAATTACACAATCAATAAAATAAAAAATATATATACTATCATAAGAGGACATGGAAAAGTGGCAGGGAATCAGCACGTTGCCCGGTCTGGTGCAAGGACACACCGCTGATGCCGCTGCTGCTCACACAAGGCACCGCTCGCACGCTCCTGCATCAAAACACCGACTGTGTGCTCGTGAAACCGCCCTGCTGCTGACACCACCACCACCACCACCATTAACCCGCAGCGCGAGGACACGGGCACAATTTGAATCACAGCCCGACCTCTCCGATCCGTTTGTAGTTTGCAATGTGGGGCGTGCGTGCCACACATACTACTAATCCCTGGATCCTCAGAGAAGGACCATGATTTCTGGGACGGTGTTGCCAGGGGGAAAGGTGGCGTCCGGGACCTGTTGGAAATGACAGCTGGAGAAGGCGGATTGAAGCACGGGGATCACGACAGCAGCGAACGGAGCAGATAGCGAAGCAACTCCCTCGCGTCGCCGTGTAAAAGGGTGTGTGTGTGTGTGTGTTTGCGACGTTTGACAGCTTTAGCCCGACAGCTAAGGATTGCGCCGTGAACCCGCGGCTCGCAAAAGCTAACGACACCCGAGCTGAGGGCATGTGGGTGCGTGCGTGCTTGCGTGCGTGTGTAGAGCTATAGATTTGGGTGTGAACGTGTGTTTTGTTGGCGGACGTGCGTGTGTGTGCCGCCGTACTTCTCTTCGCTGTACCCACCTGGCGCGACAGCTAGCATGCTAATTTGATAAAGCTAGTGGGCTAATAAACGAAATTAGCTGACCACGGGCGAGGCACCACTCTGACTTCACCCCCGAGAGTCATGTGGGCCCCTAGTACGGGGGTTCACAGCGGGCACGTGGATGTACTCAGTGCGGCCCGGGCTGCCTCGATATCTATTACGCGTTATCTAATTAGCTAATGTTAACACTGTCAGGCTGGCTAATTTGCTCGGCTATTAGCTTAGCGGCTAGGGGCCAGGGGAGTTCGCTAATTGACCCAGTTAGTTCTGTGGGGCAGAGGCCATGTTGTCATTCCCCGAGTCGTGTTTATGTTACAAGTTTTTTATTGTTGCCTCGTTACTTTTCGGCTTCCCCATTCCCCACAGTGTCTGTACCGCTAAACGTGTTGACAAGAACCCCCCCCCCCCCCACGACATGCTATGACGAGCTCCCTCTGAGACCCGACCTCACGGGACGCGTACAGGGTTTTGTTCAACAACCTGTGTGGGTTGGCAGGTTCATTTTTGTTTTTTTAAACAGCGGTTTAGCTGCGAGTCACAAAACCACGAATGCAAAAGTCAAAACAAAACAAAACAACACTATTTACACGAGAGGCAAAGAACCGCAATCAATGAGCTTGTGGTTGCTACACACTTGTGACCATTAATGGTGCTCAAATGACTGCGTGATGTAATGTGATTAACAGTCTTTTCGGTCAGGCTCCATTAAGTAACGTTTGTGTGCTTTCAGTGGTCCGACCCATAATGCTGAGCGTCAGGTTGACTTACTGTAATTGCTGCCGCATCAGCAACACATTTCATGCTATTAAAATGTGATGCTAGTTGGTCCCTGATGTCGTGTGTTCCTCCAGAATGGGCCCTCACAGCCTCGTGATTCACTCGAGGCCGTTGGAAAACGAGGCTAGGGGTTATGTGGCAATAAGAAGTAAATCAGTGTAAACGTACAGTAGGCTGTCGGATGCAATCTGGAAACTGGTCAAACATGGGCCTGTGTTTTCCTTCTCGGGTGCTAAATAATACCAACAAAAATCAACAGTTGTTATTAGCATCGTTATGGCGTAATCCGTCCCTGAAGGGAACCCATTTGGACTGAGTTAGGGATTGGAAAATAAGGCTGTTGTGATATTAAAAACCTTCAAACAGACCAACAACCATTTCCCCTTTTCCTCGCCCCTTCGCCACCACAGGGTTGCAGAGATGGAGTCCCTTATGAGTGCGGTGGCGCCGCGCTCCCCAGCCCCGGCCAAGAAGCTGTCGGAGGTGGACTTCCGGTCCGGGGCCACCCTGGAGCAGTTGTCGGCCCAGGTGTCCGAGCTAGTCGTGCTGGAACAGGGGGACTTCGGAGACCAGACCGCCTTGGAGGTTCACACCGCCAAGGACTTCATCTTCAACATGCTCGGTACGTCCGGGCGACGCGCTCCGCGTTGTGGTTCACCCTAAACGTTCTCTCGTCTTCAGTCCTTAAACAATCCTTATTACTATTATTATAATATTCCACCCAGGGTAGTGTCACTGAGAGGGCAATGAGTAATCATTCCCAGGAACGCCCGGCTCCACACTCGCACGCTACCGGGGCCCGGCCTCACCTGGAAGCGGCCCAGCAGAGCCACAGTCTGATGAGGCTGCTGAACACGCCTTATGACGCGCAGTCAGCTGTGCTGGCACCCGGCACATTTTATGTGACGCGATGAGTAAAATCAATTTCATACTGGAACAAATACAGCTTAATCCATATTGGTATGTACTGTATATCTCTATCCTCATTATTTATATATATATATTTATATATATATATATATATATATTTATATTTACTAGTTATACCCCATGTGGTTGCAGTGATAGAGGGACTTTCAGTGTCCAGTAGTGGATCAGCAAGCTTTTACAGCACACCGAAAGGAATGAAACGTGTGAAACTATTGAGCTTCATGCCAATTGGTGCCAAAGGGAAGGTGGAAGCAGAAAGTCTAACGTCCATGCCTCCTGCTTTCTCCAGAGCCCCCCCCCCCCCCCCCTTCACATTCTGCTTTGTACGTCACTCTTAAAGCCACAGTCCGGATTAGATATACCGGCTGGTTTGACAAAGCAGAACACGTCTCTCCTTCTATTTCAGAGACCCTGCTCTTAGTGCTGTAACCTGTGGCATCTTAGTGGTCGTTTTATTTTTTTTATTCGTTACTGTCCGTCCGTAGAAATGTGACGCATCTGATTTTTAGGCAAAAAGGACGAAGCTGCAGGATGTCACTCCAACAGGACGGGACACACGGCTCTCCTCGGCAGACACGTTTTAGAACTCCGGTTGTGAGACAAGCATGTGTGACAAACACGATCAACACCATAGACTTAGTCTGCCGTGACATTGTACATGTACAGCTTCAATTTAATCCCCGAGCAGACACATTACATGTTTGTCCCCCCCCCCCCCCAAGTCTTACTTTGATATTTAGAGGCTTGTAATTCATATCAGCTTGGATGCAATATGTTTTTAAACTTCCACATTTGGCATTTTTTTCAGATTTAGAACTTTGATTTGATTTAGAACTGACGTGCAGGAATTCAAAGCATATATTTTTTTATTTTTTCCCTCGTGTGTCGCCCTACTCCCTCTGTCGTCTCCGCGCGCCGACTTTCATGCTGAACTCCTGAGAGACGGGTTTGCTAATGGAGACGTGGAGCTGTCCCAAATGTTTTTGTTCTGCGTCGTCGGCTGAACTGTGTTTGTTCGCCCAATAGGTGGCACTCTCCCCCCTCCCTGCTGTCATCCTTGTCCTCTCGTATCACTATCAGCCTCTTCCATGTGCACTGGAAACAAAACCCCATTTGACCAGCATGCTGCAGGTAGTTTTCCACTGGTTGACAGACGGCTCCTGCACATTTCAGAATTAGTCTCCTCCCCCCTGTGAGTGTTTTTTCTCATTGCATTGTATCACCTCATACTGTACAGGCGGGGGTTATTTTTTTTATTTAACTAAACTAGCTGTTTTTCAGTCTTTTTCCTTTTTCTCAGATTTCCGTTTTTCTTTTATGATTCTGGTGCAAAGCCCTCTGCTTTCCTCTTTATCTGCTCCCACGCTCCCTTGCTTGAGAACCTCCCGGTAACTTTTTACTTCACTTTTTGAGGCTGCTTTCTCCGGCACGATCACCGATGGTTTGCTGGTGTTTTCAGACCCTGTGCCTCACCGCCCCGCTGTGACGGCTCTGACTGTGAAAAGAAAACAGGGGGGGGGAAACAAAAAAACAAGATTGACAGTTTTACACGGAGGGTTTGGTTTGTGTTGGATTCTAGGAATAGGAGGTTAATGGGGTAGTTTGGATTTTGTGGGGTTGCAGGAGGTACTTATCAGCTGGTCGGCACGCCTCCAGTTTGGAGAAACAGACAGACGGGTCTACGTAATATTTATAATATTTTCACTGCCCTCTCCGACGGGGAACTGAAGCAGTGATATCCATCCATGCTCTCTTCAAAGCCACGGGACTCCATCGACCAAAAGGATACTTTTAGCTCGTAGAACGTGGGGGTTGGTGGTCTACCCCGGCCTCCATCGGTTGGTTTGTTTGTGTTTATTGTGTGACTAAAGTGAATCCGAACAAACCCATATAAAATACCAAAGTCACGCAATAACGCAAACAAGCCAATGGCGACGGCGGTGGTAAACCAGCAACTCCCATGTCCCGCGGAGTAAAATGACATTACTTTGGTACGTCTGTTTCTCCAGACTGGAGGTCTGCCGACCGCCATCTCCTATAGGAAGTAATGGATCAGTACCTCATACGACCCTGCTTAAAAAAATAAATAAAACCAACTATCCCTTTAAGTTCACGGTGGTAGCTGCATGCGGAGGATGAAAGGCAGCACTGAAGAGCAAATATCCTCCCTTTGATGGAGGGGCCTTGTTGCAGCACGGCGGCCTGCTGGAGGAGGCTCGGCATACAGTAGCCGTGTGCGTGTGTGTGTGTGCGTATGTGTGTGTGCGTGTGCGTGCGTGTGCGTGCGGGGGCTGGGGCTGTTTTTGCTAGGTGTTTTCTTCATAATGTTTTTATAAAGTTTGAGCTGCAGAGGGTTCCCCACTGTGCTTTGTACCCTTGTCAGGGGAAAGTAAAAGGGATTAAACTCGCACGCTCTCACTCACAAGTACAGCCGGTGAATTTCTTCACAGTCTGACAGATCTGAGAAGAGGCTCTTATTTACCCGGCGTTTGAGTAAACACTGCGGTTTGCCCTCGGGCGAGTGCGGTGGGGGCTACTGTATCCATCTTTCAGGAAAACAAAAGTCTGATGACGGCAGAAAGAGATCCCCGGTGAAGCAGGAGATCTGTTGCTCGGCCCAAACGCGCCCCAAAACCCGGCTTTTCACATCTCAAAGTTTGTTCGCCGGCTCGAGAGTTCAGAGTCCCTCGTCCCTCTGCTGATGCCAATGAAAATGGATACTTTTGATCCAAGTTTGAAAAGAGAGCCGTTCCGTCCAGCCCAGATGTTGACACTTCTATCCGTGCGACAAGTAAACGAACCTGAAGAATTTAGTAATTGTGACGTGACATGAGTCTGCTCGGTTGACTCCGAGCACCAGACCTTCACTCTGTCTTACAGTGAGCTCGGCGACTTGCCTTTTCTCTTGGGCTTCTTACATCAGCCATTTTTCTTTTCTCACTATTCTTCATACTTAAGCCACAGAGAAGGGTGATCAGCACCTGAGTTGGTTTCTTCAAAGTCAGGAGAGGCATCAGTCAAAAGCTCCCCCTTGAGCTGCGATGACAAATGAAGAAGAAGCGAAGCCCGTCTGTGGACGAGTGATTAATCCGTCCCGCCAGCATCTCAACACGTTCCCTTTTTGTTGTGGATCAACACCACTTTGCAGCTGTTCCAAGACGCAGAGATCCATTTCCCGAACTTTCCTTTACAATGTCCTGATTGCAAGCTCACCAAAAACCATTTCAGTTCCAATAACCTTTTTAGTTATGTACCTATCCCTTCATGACATTTCAGCTGTCTTGTTAAAATCTATGAAACGATACCTCCTCCTTTCTCCATCACCAAAACGTTTTTAAGGGACCGTTAAGTTGATACGAGCCCGTTACCTGTGCCACACACACAAGACGGCCACCATAGAGCCATCTTTTGTGAACTATAGCCTTTTTAATATTAGCCGCGACCTCCGGCCTCATCGTTGCAGGAGGTCGCTGTGTGACGCTCAGAGTTCAGTTGGGAGTTTTTATTTATTTTTTTAAATAAAAGCTCAGCAATCTGGAGTCCCGTGTGGCTGCGTTGGCTCACTCGTCCTCTGCTAATGCCATTTTTGGATGCGAGAGCCTGTCTTCATCTGGCGGCCGGGCCGGCTCCATGGCACTGCAACAGTAGACGACTGAAATGTTTCTGTTCCGTTTTCATCAGACTCGGCCGAGCAGCACAGATGAGCTGCGTCTTGCACCCGCCGTGAGCGGTGGTCATTGTTCCCCGCCGACTCGCCTTTCTTGGTATTAAATCTTAATAGTCGGACAGCTGGCACGTCGGTGAAAATGAAACCCTAAACACAGTCGAGGTTAACGTTAATTCACCTCGGCTCCCAACCTCCATTACATAAGGCTCTGTAACCAATCAGCCAACAGCTGTCTGTCATGTAGACACAGTAGAGTGTCCCGTGACATCACATCATCCATTAGGCTTCTTTTCACGGCGCCTAATTAAATATGACTTACAGAATTTCCGCATGTTCAGTAAGCAGTGTTTTGACGTTGCACGACGTGTTATCAACTGCGCTGCTCATTTTAATAACCAGGGCTGACATTGTGATTTATTTATTTTTTTCTTCTTTCTTTGCTCTTTCGTAATCGCACCCCTGAGGCGAAGAGGGAGGAATCGTTTGGTCTGTAGCCGTCAACTGATAACAGTATCTTATGTGCAGGCTGGAGCTGTCTGAGGTGCTGGGGGGATTAAAAAAAAAAAGAATGCTTATGTTTGCCACACATCCTCGACACTTTAAATATTCCTTTAAAATAAGTTTCCTATATGTAGCTCGAGATGTTGGAGTACACAAAGCTGACTGATGTTTCAAATAATTACCTTAAAGTGTGTGTGTGTGTGTGTGTGTGTGTGTGTGTGTGTGTGTGTGTGTGTGTGTGTGTGTGTGTGTGTGTGTGTGTGTGTGTGTGTGTGTAAAATTACAACAAGCATCCCACTTAAACTGAAACTCCACAATGGGAACCTCACAATCCATCTTCAAAATGCTAGTTTTGCTTAAAAATGACACACACACATGCACTGGGGTTACTGTTTCGAAGCAGCAACAACGCAGTGATGTGCTTCATATAAAACACTGCTGTCTTTAGTACTCGTAGTCTACCTTTTTAAATGTACTCGTGCAGGCTTCAGTGAAAGATCGCTCCAGTGCCATTGACGTTTTTACAACAACTAAAAAGACAAAGAAAAGTAGAATTGCAGTACAGGAATCAATACAAAACAAATAGTTACCTAAAAAAAATCCAGGTCAATAAAACGTATAATAAGGGATGATGGATGGCTTTGGATCGGGGTGAAGGCTGTGGACAAACGGTGAATTGGTCGGGATCAGTCGCACACGACTTCTCAAGTGAGCAGGCCGCCCTGCGGCCCTGAACTGTAAGAGTAAACCTGCAGTGACATTTCCCTCGTTGGGTGACAATCGCCTGTCATTTAGGGGGAAACGTGGCATCGCAGTATAACTGCCATCAAAGCAGCAGTGGAGAGCTGGGAGACCCTGCAGGTGGTTTAGACACGCAATGTCTGTCATCCCTCTGAGCCCTGTTTGTAGTCACACACACACACACACACACACACACACACACACACACACACACACACACACACACACACACCCCTTACCTGGCTCAGTAGTTTGAGACTCTCCCCTCCATCAGATTAAATTGGAACTTCTTCATTCCTCTTCCTCTCAGAAGCCTATTTCTGAGCTAATCCCCCGCCTTGATATGAATTCATAAACTGCGAGCCGGGCGGAATGGCTCACCTTTCAGCAGCTGGCTCGTCTGGGATTAATCCTGCTATTAGTGTGCGAGGTGAGGCCGCCAGAAGTGCCGGTTGAACAGCGCCGATAGCATCCGGTAGAGACTATATTAGTCAGGAGTCATTTGGAACAAATTCAATTGCTCCTTTTTTTTTTTTGGTTGAGGCCGCTTTTTGACATCGTCTTCGTGGCACGCTCTGCTGCAGAATAAACAGAAAGGTCACGCAGAGGTCGGGGATGTGCAACATCTCCTTCAGAAACTACTCCACCAAGAACTTGCAGAGCCATAACATTCAGCTGGATTACTGTATAAAGGGCAAATCAGTTTACTGGTTTATGGTTTACCACCATATGCATAAATGATCACAGGCCCTGTGGCATCCAACATCATAGCAATACCTTTAGTGCAGCCTGAGCCACTGGCTGCCATGAATGTCTTTTGCATTTAAACTGTTAATTAATAATGCATAGTGTTTTTGAGAATCGGTCATTATCAAAAAACACAATGTCACAAAGAAATATGACAATACATGATATTGCAATGCTCAAGTGTATCAATATTTTCTTTTTGGGGAGCCGGACTGACAGTTGTACACTCTGCCGTGCCCTGTACCTGGGCTTATTTTATGGAATTTCGTGAATGGATAACAGTAAACTTGCCTACATCTCAGTTGTTAGTGCGGCCTAGTTTCAGACACCCTCTCCCCCCCTCCCCCCTCCCTCCCTCCCCTCATCCCTCTCGCTCTCTCACAGCAGCGGCGCACAGAAGTCGTCGGCTTATTAAGAGGAATCCCATTTTCCGGAGAGATTTACGGAGCTATTCTTGGAGTCTATCAAACTGAAACTGGAGGTGTGTGGCAGGGGGGGGGGGCTGGGGGGATTTCTCGGCACGCTGTTGTCACCTCATACTCCGAGGGTGAAGTGTATTCTGTGTATTCGGTAGACGTGTGTGGCGCAATTACTTAAAATGTGAATATATACACATATATGTATGTATGAACTCCCAAGACGGATGACAAAATAATAGCTCTTGTGCAAATACATTACGTGCATTGATTTTTAAATCGCTGTAAATGAGTTTTTGTATAGCCATCTTCATGATATATTTTCCATATTTTGAGGCAGGGCAGAGGCGTCTGGGTGGGCCTTCCCTGCTGGATACATTGAAGGGGCAAGCCCTGCTTTATGTAAATGCCCTTGGACATTTCCCCTAAACCCCATTTATCTTTGTCAAAAAGAGTGTTGTTGCGTGTCCTCTCTTCCCTTTTTTTTTTTTTTTTTTGCTTTCCAACCCTACAAGTTAATAGTCCGGCTTTACTTTCACCTCTTTTAAGCAAACACCAATCTCTTGAGAGTCAAACGCAGTGCAGAGGTCGGTGGTGTTTGTTTATGGTAATCACGGTTATCTCCCAGGATCAAAGTTGTGATGATTTATTGATGTTGAAATCAGATATTGAATTTTCTTCTTCTTTTTTTTTTACCCCTGGCCTCATCTCCCGGAGCAGGTCACTTCAAAGACTCCTGCAGCACAGCGTGAATGCCCCTTTTGATTGCAGCACACGTGCCATTTTTAACCTCGGCTGTTTGGTTCTACGATCTCACCGCCGATGGATGTTCAAGTGTGAAACCTTTTTCCGCAGTAATCACGACGCAAAGAGGTCATTTTGAAATCTGAATTGGCTTCAGGTCTTACAGTAGCATGTGAGAGCGCGCCATGCAGGCAGGTGGGGTAGGTAAGGAGTCGGGCTCCACCGTCTCCACACCCCGAGACTCCACACCCCGAGACTGATAACCAATAGCCATCAAATAGTCCTTTCACAGACACGGAATTGGGTCTAGTCTGAAAATAGCTCTTATCGTAAAACGTCCCTCTAATGGAAATCTACATTCAAAGACATTTCTTATAGGATTAAGTTTAATCCGTGGCTGTGAAAGCAGCCTAGACGCTCTCCATTCCAGCTCTATTCTCAGACTGTGTGTCTACAGGCGTGTGTGTATATACACGCTGGGGTGTGTGCGTGTGGGTGTGGGTGTGGGTGTGTGTGTGTGTGTGTGTGGATGGGTGTGTGTGTGCGTGTGGGTGTGGGCTGGCAGATGCCCAGCAAAGCAGCGTGCTGACGATTTTTAGAGTTTAAAAAAAAAAAAAAAAATAGATTGTGTTCCTTTGGAACGACCTCAAACTTCCAGTGTTGGAGATTGAAGAAGGTTCGCTAATTGATACCGTTTTTTTTTTTTTTTTCTTCTCCTCCCTCGCCTGAGAGATGCTCTTTACTCTCTTTTTGCATCGCTCGTTTTCACCCCGCTCGCCTGTTTGACCCAATTCATCATGTGTCCGATAAAAGCAGACAAGTGAGAGGAGTCGCGGCTTCCAACTTGTTCCCCTTTGGCTGCCGTCTAATCCGTCGCTCTCTTCTTCCCTTTGATCTGCCCGCTCGTTCTCTTTCTCCCCTCCCCTCTTTTCTTTTTTTTTAAATGCAGCCTAACGGATTTCATGTGCTGATAATTGACTGGCAGTGGTGGTAGAAGTACTCCGATCTTTTACTGAAGTGAAAGTACCAACATCAATTTCTACTTACGTACTACATACTTTAATGCATCAATAATTACCATTTAGCTTTTTGCATTAATGTGTTCATCGCTTTAATGTTGCAGCTGGTTAAGATGGAGCTAATTATAATGACTATATACTGCTGAGAAGCATCATTAAAGTCTTATCTTAGCCAATAATATTACATCATAATTTAAAGTAACTAGCAACTAAAGGTATTAAATGAAACGTAGATGGGTAAAAAGTTCAATATGTCCCTCTGAATTGAAGTGAAGTAGAAGTATAAAGTGGAATGAAAAGAAAAGGCTCGAGTCAAGTACAAGTACCTCAAATTTGTACTTGAGTACGGCACTTGAGTAAACGTACTTGGCCACTTTTCCACCAGCGTCGATTGTTTTTCACAAACGATCACTACGAGTTGAGTATGGTGCTCTTATTTTTTTTGCAACTGTAGAAGGTTTGTATTTGTCATCAGCCGTCTTTACCGTGTTCCTTTTGTAATCGATCGTGTTCGGGGTTCTCCAACCAGAAACAGGCCAACGCGATTGAGAGTCACTGAAATAAGTTTAAATAAGCCTCGTCATGATTCACAGCGCACAAGAAATTAACTTTTCTGCGTGTTCATTTTTGATCAGTGCCGAGGTATCCGCTCAGGGTTAGTCGTCCTTTGTCACAAAGTGAAACCTCAGCCGTGACGCCACGGGAGGAGGGTTCAAAGGCGGAGGATCCCGAGGAACGCTGGTGCTCCGGTTGAAGCGCAGTAGTCTAGTCGGGAGATGAAAGCCGCCCGTGGAGGGAGGTGAGCCGATCCCGCTGAGACGCACTGTTGCGTGCTCTCTTTGTTTTCCTCCCTCTGTTTGACTGCTCCCACAGTGGTCGCGTCAAATGGAGCACTTCCACTGTGCTCCTCGACAACGCAGAGCACCAGACAGAATCCTCGTAGCCACATTTGACTTTGACTCGTTCCTTTCCCCTCCCCCGGATTTTCCCCAACACCTATTCTCTTATGCATGCCGTCACAGGGCTCCGCCTTCTTGATATAAAGTGAGAAATGATTGCGCGGGTGAGGACGCTGCCCCCACTAAGGGACATGTTGCTCTGTCGGACCACAATTGGTTGTTCGTTCTCCATCAACATGGACACTTGGTACCACGTGTGACACATAAGGAGGAAGTAAAACGGCAAATTCAGCCGTCTGAAATCCAACAAGTTCATCACTTTACATTTCCAAGAGTGGAAGCATTGAGAATGCGTTTCTATTGATGCCACCTGTGAGTATCGGTGGCTTTTTCCTCCCGGTATTTTGCCTCTGACTGAATTTTTCCCCATCCCAACACATGCTTAGGCACACACACACACACACACACACACACACACACACACACACACACACACACACACACACACACACACACACACACACACACACACACACACATACACACATGCCCATGTAATTGGATGAGAGGAATCATGTGGAGCTTTGTGCCCTCAGGCGTGGCCGGCCAGCTCGGGCCAAACCCCCGAAGCCCCACAGTCTGCAGCCGCTCGGCTGCCCTGGAGAGGCTTAAGCCCCCCCCCGCCCCCCCACACCGGTCCATGCTGCACCTTTTGACCGATAGTAGCTGGCACTTAGCTCGAGATCAGCAACGGTCTGACCCTAGAATCAGGCCTTTCTTAGCCGCCCTTTTTTAGCTGGTAATAAGTAATTGACTTGACTCCAGTACTGCGGATCCCTCGGCGGGGCCGAGAGCCTGGGAAGGTTACAACACGGCTAAGTGGCCGTAAAGGGAGGCTGGACTTTCTCCCAATGGAAGGACCACGGGGAAGGCTTTTTAGCGACATAATAAGATGATCATCGTTCGTATTTCCTGCCCCATCAGACCAGATCCCAGCAATGAAGTCCAGAAATGTGGCCCTAGTTGTAACAAACGGGATGGGTCCTTTTTTAATTGTTTTTCCCTTTGCGTCCTTCCTGCTAATCCTTTTCACATCCAATCCCGGTGTGGATGCATTGTGTTTACAGAGAGGGCCCCGCAGAGCGCAAATGTAGCCGAACCACTGAAATTAGCGTTAGCGTCTAGCCAAGTGGTAACTGAGGGGGCCGTTAATTTCACAGCCCTTCATGTGTCAGCGTTCAGCCCGGAGTCGTGAGTAAATGCGGTGCTTCTCCGAATAAACGGAGCTGGATATTTTTCCCCTGCTCGCTCGCTCGGTTGCGGACCCACTGTTTTCTGTCCCGGCGTTTTCATCCGAAGCCGGTGTGCGTGCTCGTCCGTTCATCTGAATATGAAAATGGTATTTTAATGTGCGCATGCATCCGTGAGAGAGAGAGAGAGAACTTTCCCAAACCGTTCCGCTCACTGCGCCCAGCGTCCGCTCTGCTGGCGGTAACACATTTCCCCACATACCAGTGGCTCTAAATAAGAATTGTGCTGAGTGTGATTCATTTTTTTAACCCTCCCCCCCCCCAACCCATCCAGGCTTAGTCCAGAAGGTAGACCAGCGCCTACCGGTGGCCAACGAGTACCTGCTGCTGTCAGGCGGGGCCAGGGAGGGGGTCTTGGACCTCAACCCTGAGGAACTGGGGGACTACGCCAAAGGGGCCGACTTTGACCTGGACTTCACCCTGCTGGTACCGGCCCTCAAGCTCCATGACCGCAACCAGCCCGTCACCCTGGACATGCGGCACTCCCCGCCCTGCCACTCGTGGCTCAGCCTGCGCCTCTGCGACTCCAACGTCATGTCCCGCTGGAGCATCTGCTGCGAGGAGGAGAACGGATTCCCCACCGAGGAGGACGAGGAGGAAGAGGGAGAAATGAGTAAGTGGGATGAGAATGATGGCCGTGGCAAGGCAAGAGGGAGCACAGTAAGAACGCCAAAGGAGAAGTTGGTTGATTGGATGCAGTAAGAACAGTAAATGACATTCTTTGATATGATATTGCAGCATGGCATTGCTTTTGGTAGTAATTTGTATTCAATTTACAATTTAAACCGAGAGGAAAGTATCAAGTTCTTGGAGTGACTCGGCATTCATCCCTCCCCTCCCCTCAGGTAAAGGCTCCATCCCCTCCCTGGACTCTCCTCATTCTCTGGATGGATGCTACTTCTCTCCCTCCCTGGTGACGGACTGGTTTTGGGGCGTGGTCAGCGAGGCTGTGGAGGAGCTGAGGCGCTGCCCCCAGAGAGGCATTCCCACCCCGGACCGTCTGGAGAGGAACGGACCCCTCACCACCATCATCCTCCAGGTACGGATTGCTGAAAAAAAGAAAAAGCAGGAAGACGATGGAACGCTTGTGTCTGAATCGATGAGGGACGTCAGGCTGCTTAGCGGCCTTCCCTGTGGAGTTTTTCTCGGTAACAAAAACAAAGGTTCTGTTCCCCGTCGTCCCTGCAGGCGGGCTCCAGCCGGGTGCTGTACGACCTGCTGCCGGTGGTGTCGTTTCGGGGCTGGCCTGCTGTGGCCCAAGGCTGGCTGACCGCCAACCACTTCTGGGACGGTAAAATCACTGAGGAGGAGGCCATATCTGGCTTCTACCTGCTGCCCTGCTGCTCCCCGCTGGGCGGGCGGCCCGACAGGGAGTGGAGGCTGGCGTTCTCCCGCAGCGAGGTGAGGGGGGATTGTAAATGTTGCTTGTATTTTGGTGTCATGTCGGGTGCCACCTTGTACTTTGGTTTAAATCGTCTTCTTTTCGTCCCACTGCCTTTTCTCTACCTCTCAAATCTCCGCGTTGAGCTTCCCACTGTGATTAATCCTGTTCCTGCTTAATTCACCGGTCCTCTATGTCTCTCGTGACCAGGTCCAGTTGAAGAAGTGCATCCCTTACCCCATGGCCCAGGCTTTCCAAGCAGCCAGGGCCGTGTTGTCTCGTATCCTGGCCCGTCCTCGAGCGGGCCTCAGCCTCTATCACCTGCGCACCCTCCTCTTCTGGGCCTGCGATCGACTTCCCGGCGCCTACCTGTCCAGCCCCGACGCCGACACCCCGGGCCGCCTCCTCCTCGGTCTCCTGGACGACCTGGCTCATTGCATCCTGGGTAAAAGCTGCCCGAACTACTTCCTGCCCCAGTGCAACATGTTGGAGCACCTCACAGACAGCCAGGCGCTGCTTGTCGCCAGGAAGCTGGCCCACGTGCGCTCCGATCCCAGCGAGCACCTGCGGGCGGCTCTGGACCAGGCCCAGCAGGCGGGCCAGCTGAAGAAGGAGCTCACGGCGGGCACCAACGGCCACGGCTCCCCCGGGCACCACCCGGCCAACGGCATCATCTCCCCCTCGGAGGACAAGCTGGCGCAGCGGCTGCAGCAGCTGGTGACGGAGAACCCTGGGAAATCCATATCCGTCTTCCTCAACCCCGATGATGTCACCAGGCCGCACTTCCGCATTGATGACAAGTTCTACTGACGCAGAGCGGGCGCCACACCCGAG
This sequence comes from Ophiodon elongatus, assembly GCA_016806645.1. NCBI lineage: Eukaryota > Metazoa > Chordata > Actinopteri > Perciformes > Hexagrammidae > Ophiodon > Ophiodon elongatus. The sequence continues at coordinate 292,797 of JACSYO010002017.1, forward strand.
GGTCGGGGGACTGGAACGCGAACGCGCTCCCACCGGGTCTCCATTCTAAGGCTGACGAACTGCAACGAAGCCTTGCTGCTTGACTGACTCTTTTTAAACCAAAAACACAACATGTCCTACTACTGAGAAATCGCGCACATGTCGCACAACAGACGTGATGTCACCGGGCTGTTGCCACGGAGACGGCCCTCCTCTAACGAGCTGGCCTTAATGAGACTTATCAGCTTGAGTCGTTTGAAATGCGTCCAGTGGAGCTCAGCACAGAGAGAGAAAGAGAGAGTGTGTGTGTGCGCGCGCGCGTGTGTGTGTTTGTGTGTGTGTGTATACGCCTAAGGGTTTTAACATTTTACATACCTTTCTAAAGACAGAGAGAGAAAAGCTCCTTGATTGCTGCATTTCTCTCCTTTTATTTGCGATCAGAGTGAGATGGCTGACGGAGGGAAAAGGAGGTGTGGCTGATGTAACTGAATGTAACGTCGTGAGGAGAACTGCCGAGTCTTTGAACAAAGAGTCTCTTTCCTCTGTCAACTACATTTTAGCCCTCTTGTTTTTTTACACCCACGCCTCGATTTATGGCATCTTTTTTTTCATTTTTTTTTTTCATTTAAAACAAATCTTTCTCAGGTATTCATAATATTTACTTTTTTTTTTTTTTTTTTTTTTTTTAATGTATATGATTCCTTTTCAGGTCTTAAACTAGATTTCGATGCCGCTTACATTTCATTGGGTAATGGAATGTCCCAAAGAGCTGCGTTTGAGTGGTTTTGATTAAGAGAAACCGAGGTCTTGCACCTCTCTCCAAACATCTAATTGTTTTGCAGCTCGATGAATCTACCGAGTTTATGGTCTGAATGTTGATCGGACTTTTCTCCTTCTGAAGGCCTGGTCGCACCGGCGTTTCAAACGGGCAAAATTCCTGCTGAAAAAAAAACCCCAATAGATTTCTCTGAATGTACTCGGCGCTGTACGTGGACGCTGACGTTTGAGGGGAAGCGATTGGCTCGTTGGCTGTGTTGCTCCACCCCATTTTATTTAACCTCCTCTGTTAGAGTTTAAACACCATGGAAAGGAGTGAACGGTACGAACAAGTCTCTTAAAAATACAGTTTTGTGGTCGAGCTAAGGAAATTTGCTCGCTGACAATTGGCATCAGTTTCTTCAACGGAGTAGTAATAATAATAATAGTAGTAGTAGTAGTAGTAATAATAACAATAATAATAATAATAATAATAATAATAACAATAATAATAATAATAATAATAGTTGTTCCAAACTTCTGACCAACCAAAAATGCCAAACATCCTCTGATTCCACCTTCACAATGAGGACGATTTGATGATTCTCTTCATCGTATATGAGCGTGATTTGAATACATTCTGGTAAAACAAGTTTTACAGACAAAATGCTGAATGTTTTGCGAGCGGGTTAATTTGGCTGTGCTACTCTCTGGCGTGACCAGGCCTCGAAAAAAAAAAAAGGCTGAAAAAAAGGGTGGTGGTGTTATATAAATATATCTATATACATGATACGATGTATGTCCTGTAATGTACGAAGATGTGCGATTTGTTGCTCTATTTGAGAAATTCTTGAAGCTTCTTTTAAAGTTTTTGAGTTTTCTTTTCCTACCTGAGCAGACGTTTGTGTTTGGGGTGTTTTTAAGAAGCCCTTCATGAGAAATGTAGAAGGTGTAAGCTGTTTGGAGACGTGAGGAATCGTATTTTGCCCGTAAGAACAAAAACAAAAAGACGTAATGGCTTCAGAGACGGGACCTCTCCGATGTGTCCGCGGCTAAGTCGAGGTACTTAACTGTCAACGTCCCACAGAGGGCCCGGCGCGTCTCGTTGTCTGTTCACTGTTTGGTGAGTCTCTCGTTCGACTTCCTTTTTTCGGAGGCTGGTTTTGACTTGAGTGATTTCCATAATTGTCCCGTCTCCTCTGCTTGGTTGGTCTTTTTTAATGAGGTGTGTGTGTGTGTGTGTGTGTGTGTGTGTGTGTGTGTGTGTGTGTGTGTGTGTGTGTGTGTGTGTGTGTGTGTGTGTGTGTGTGTGTGTGTGTGTGTGTGTGTGTGTGTGTGTGTACTGAGAGACGAAGCGCGCAGCAGGACGCAGAGACAAGCGCCCAGATGCTGCCCATTTTCATTTTTACCCCCAGCGGGTGCGAGTTAGTCGCCAGGCCCTATCGTCGCTCACCAGACGGGAGTCATCCACAGGGGGGGGGGGCCCTTCTCTGGTCCTTTTGAAGAGGGAAGATGGGCCTTGCGGGGCCTGGACAGCTGCCTCTTTCTGTTGCTGTCTTTCTCTGCCTATTTTCAGTTTTTTTTTCTTTTTATATATATATATATATATATATGCTGCTTTCTGTCATTCTCCCACTCTCTTACATTTCCTCTCACTCTCATGGCTCCAATGTTGTTCCCTCCTCCCTCCTCCCTCCTCTCTCCTCCCTCCTCTCTCCTCCCTCCTAGCAGCCACACTTCCCCTTAGAGGGTTGGCGTCTTTCTTCCCTTATAGTTCTGGAGCTCCAGAGTAACAAAAAGCTCCTGAAACCCGGTGATCCTCCAGCCTTATGTGGACTCTGTGCACTGATTGGACGAGGAGCCGGGCAGTCGGTAAACGCTGCAGTGCAACCAGACGGGCGGCGAGGCTCTCCCGTCCCCTGCCACTGGTTTGGTGGGTCTGAACACTATCTGCAAACAATCTGACGGGTTTTACCAAAACTAAGATGCTGCTCCCCATGCTGGTGGGGGTCTGAAACACTACGAAGCACATGATTGGTTACAGTTTGCCTAAATATAAAGGTGGTGGTGGTTAAACATGGTGATTTTATAGCTGCTGGTGAATTGTTTTTCCTTCAGAAAGGTGTCTGGATATTTCTTACAACATCTGTGCTTACTACTAAATGATTCGTTATATTTTCTTTGTTACAGCATCTGTCTGTACTGGTGATGGTGTGTGTGTGTGGTTGTGTGACTTGAACCTGAGGAAAACCAAAGTGTGTGGTTGAGGTTGTTGCAGAATGTACGAGCGGGTTGTGTGTGTGATCAGCTGCCGGGTGTCGGTTTGTGTTTCTCAGCACTTTTTCTAGTCGGGCTCAAAAGTCAAGTTGTACAGGTTCCAAATAGTCCCGAAGGAAGTCCCGGCATTTCTTCATCGGGGAACACAAGTTGACGTGAAGGCGCGTCCTCGTTGCCTCTGTAATGTTTGACAGCGTGTTGGTGTGTCAGCCGTTTGTCTCACTTTTTGTTTTGAACGGGTCTCGTTCCTGATCACAAGACCCCGGTGGTAACAATCAATGTTTGTTTCCCTGAGGCGTGCACATGAATCCAAATTCCGTATTTCACGACCGCGTCGGTTTTGCTAGACGTGCCACCGAGCCCCCCGTGTAAAGGCCTGCTCTGATTCTGAGGAGAATCTGCTCTGCGGGGGGGTTGTACGGTGCCCCCCCCCCCCTCCACCTCCATTTATAATCATCACCGGTTTCTTGTGTGTGCCGAAACTTCTGCTGATTCCGTTTACGATTCAGTCAGCCTCTGTGAATAAATAACTGACTAAATCCGATGAATGTATCAACCGTATCTCATCTGCTCCCCGCTTGAGGACACCTCAAATCTAATTTCTCACCGTTATCGGGGCCGATGTACTCCGGTCTGCTCAAGTGCTGCGATAAGAATCCCTACTGAATCACGCCAGTTTGAGAAATTGAATTTCATATCTCTGTTATTACTTGACTTCTTTCTCAATCAATCTTTTTTTTTTTTTTTTTTTTTTTTTTAAAAAGTGCTAATTATTTCCTCTGTATCATGATAATCATGACTGATTTTCTGTATTTATGACTGTTGTTTTCTGGGGGTTTCTATTGATCAAGCTTTAGCATGAAATAAATCACTGCATTTCGAATCACACTGTGTGGAAATGTGTTCATTGTCAGTGATGTGTGTTTCTAATAGTGGAGGGGATCATTAAGAGGAGGCTGCTTGTCCTCTTGGTAGACCGGGTCGACAGTTTCAGCTCATCTGAGCTGCAACACGCGTCAAGTCCAACAGAGGGCGCTCTAAGACAGTGTTTGGACAGAGCGCTTCACGAGGAAGTATTTCACACGATTGTACTTCGTATAACCGTAGTGAAACTCTACATTTAGAATCTGGACTATTGGACCGTCGAGCAGAATTAAAGATGGTCTTAGTTACCGTGGGCGGAGACCGGTGTCTCTTTGGGAAGGTCAGGGTCAGAAGTCCACTTCCTGCTGAAGAGTCTGGACGATGCATCGCATGATGCTCTCTGTGACTTCCTTTAGTCTTGGGCTCCTCTACGCTGTAGCATTTACTCCCATTATTTATATATATATATATATATATATATATATTTATTACAGGACACCGTACATCATTACTATGTTATTTAGGTAGCTGACATTACACATGACACATTTAGGAGCTCAGCTCGGGGCGAGGATCGTTGATGTCGTCTGTCCCTCAGAGAACATTCAACTTTCTTTCTTTTTTTTCATTTTAAAGCGGAAAAGTCGTTCTTTGAAGGACCTTGAATGATACTGCACATTGCAACAATTAAAATAAAAATGTCTGTCATAAACTGGTTTAAAAAAAAAAAGCTGTGCATATTGCCGAGGACACATCTGGTTGTGTCTCCAGGCGGTGCCTGACATTTGGATATATTTTGCCATTGTCATCAGTTATGTGATGATGGCGCAGATGTTTTTGGGGCAAACATACATCATATCATATTTCATAATTATTTTTTTTCATAATACCACAAAACCACAGGCACGCACTGACAGCAGCAATCTGTTGATGTCTTTTAAGCAGATTATGAAGCGAGGAATCCGTCTGGATTGTGTGAGGTACAGATGTGAGCGTCCACGCTGTGACCTCGGGAGAGAGGACACATTAAATATGAGTCCGGCCTCCTGTTAGCCTCGGTTTGATACACCGGTCTGTATTTTTCTCGTTTCTGACTGTTCATCTTTTGTTTTAAGGTATTTTTGTTCTGCCTTCTGCAGATGCATATAGGCAGGATTTAGCTGAGCTTTCTGATGGATGCAAACTGAAACACCTCAGCAAATATTGGATTTGATGCAGACTTTCATATCCTCCTGGGGATGAAGGAGGTCCCTTTAAAGAGGCCATAATCCATGTTTTTTTTTAAAAAACATCTGCAGCTCCTCTCTGCTTAATGGAGATTCACAGTGAGTTCCGGCTCATTGCTGAGCTGTCGTGGCCCACAACACTTTTATTTTTGGGGTTTTGGCCCTTTTCGCGAGCTGTTTTCAATGGAGAAGCTCTAAAACCCATCTGTTCGGTAGCAAGCAGCAGACAGACTGGGGAACATGGCGGAGCGTTTAGCGTTTAGACATTTCCGTCTGTTGCGGGTCGAGTCCAAAAACGAGAGAGAGAACGTCCAACTCTTTTCCATATCGCCTCAAAAGCTGATGATGTGTTTTTGTTTTTCACCGCTGCCCCCAAGTGGCCAAAACCAAAAATGAGTACCGGATTGACTTCTGATTTGATTTATGAACCAACACCGGCCTGAGTAGCCTCAGCTAGCATGGCGGTCGACTCTTTTTTTCATAGTCGCATGTTTTAAACTGTTTCCCACTAAACTCAGCTTGACTCAGTCCAGCTGCACAGTTTCAGTTTTACGAAATAAACAGCTCCTCTTCTCATGAACAGAAGTGTAGACCTTCGACTAAGAGAAGGTATTCATGCTTTAATTGGAAAACAATCATCTAAAAATAAATACAAAAGAAACATACATTTGAACATGTGTCCCCATCCTCCATGTTAAATGTGTCTCCATCCTCCATGTTAAATGTGTCTCCATCCTCCATGTTAAATGTCTCCATCCTCCATGTTAAATGTGTCTCCATCCTCCATGTTAAATGTGTCTCCATCCTCCATGTTAAATGTGTCTCCATCCTCCATGTTAAATGTCTCCATCCTACATGTTAAATGTGTCTTGTCTCCATCCTCCATGTTAAATGTCTCCATCCTCCATGTTAAATGTGTCTCCATCCTCCATGTTAAATGTGTCTCCATCCTCCATGTTAAATGTGTCTCCATCCTCCATGTTAAATGTGTCTCCATCCTCCATGTTAAATGTGTCTCCATCCTCCATGTTAAATGTCTCCATCCTCCATGTTAAATGTGTCTCCATCCTCCATGTTAAATGTCTCCATCCTCCATGTTAAATGTGTCTCCATCCTACATGTTAAATGTGTCTCCATCCTCCATGTTAAATGTGTCTCCATCCTACATGTTAAATGTGTCTCCATCCTCCATGTTAAATGTCTCCATCCTCCATGTTAAATGTGTCTCCATCCTCCATGTTAAATGTGTCTCCATCCTCCATGTTAAATGTGTCTCCATCCTCCATGTTAAATGTGTCTCCATCCTACATGTTAAATGTGTCTCCATCCTACATGTTAAATGTCTCCATCCTCCAATGTTAAATGTGTCTCCATCCTACATGTTAAATATGTTCCATCCTACATGTTGTCTCCATCCTACATGTTAAATGTCTCCATCCCCATGTTAAATGTGTTCCATCCTCCATGTTAAATGTGTCTCCATCCTACATGTTAAATGTGTCTCCATCCTACATGTTAAATGTTCTCATCCTACATGTTAAATGTCTCCATCCTCCATGTTAAATGTGTCTCCATCCTCCATGTTAAAGTCTCATCCTCCATGTAAATGTGTCTCCATCCTACATGTTAATGTCTCCATCCTCCATGTTAAATGTGCTCCATCCCATGTTAGAGCTGTCCATCCTCCATGTTAAATGTGTCTCCATCCTCCATGTTAAATGTCTCCATCCTCCATGTTAAATGTGTCTCCATCCTACATGTTAAATGTGTCTCCATCCTACATGTTAAATGTGTCTCCATCCTACATGTTAAATGTGTCTCCATCCTCCATGTTAAATGTCTCCATCCTCCATGTTAAATGTCTCCATCCTCCATGTTAAATGTGTCTCCATCCTACATGTTAAATGTGTCTCCATCCTCCATGTTAAATGTGTCTCCATCCTCCATGTTAAATGTCTCCATCCTCCATGTTAAATGTGTCTCCATCCTACATGTTAAATGTGTCTCCATCCTACATGTTAAATGTGTCTCCATCCTACATGTTAAATGTGTCTCCATCCTCCATGTTAAATGTCTCCATCCTCCATGTTAAATGTCTCCATCCTCCATGTTAAATGTGTCTCCATCCTACATGTTAAATGTGTCTCCATCCTCCATGTTAAATGTGTCCACATCGGTGTGTCTCTCGCCAGTAATTGTGACCAAATCTCTCTCGTAAATAGGCCACTGTAACCTCAGCCCTCGGGCAGCCGTGTGTGTGTGTGTGTGTGTGTGTGTGTGTGTGTGTGTGTGTGTGTGTGTGTGTGTGTGTGTGAGAATGAGGCCAGGCTGTCTGTCACTGAGAAACTGGGGCTGAACGAGGACATGTGTTCACCTGACACACACACAGCAGTAACAGTAGTGAGCCATTGTAAGCTTGCCCTGTCATCCTAGTTGCATCCTGCATAAATGAAGAGGTGTGTGTGTGTGCTCTCTCTCTAAACGTGTCTTCAGAGTCAAGGGTGTGGGGGGGGGGGATGCTCAGTGGAGCTATTATAAATCCAGAACCTCGACCTAGAAGCGTTCAGGAAGGAAAGCTGGATATTGCAAACTCTTAACGCCTCACTTACCTGATGGAGTTCACACACAATCTGTGTGTGTGTGTGTGAGAGAGAGAGACCTAGACCCTCTAATCCCTGTTAGTTTCTGGTGACTGGTCAGTGCAGCACATCCAATCTATCTTTCATCTCTGTCCCCGTTTCCACCTGCCCAGGACAAACCGCCACACACACTCTATTGTTTAATATTCACCTCACCATCATACCCTGTGTGTGTGTGTGTGTGTGTGTGTGTTAAACTTGTACCCGTGCCAGTGTGCATTAATCTCCATTACTGGATCACATATATTAGGAGCTTGGAGGAGGGAGAAAGAGAGGACGACCATCAGAGAGCTCTCCGGGTTTCGCGGGTGTCTCCCCTCCTCTTACCCCTGTGCGTCTTGTAGCGTGCTGTGTTCTTTCTTCTTCTTATCAACTGACCCAGCAAAGGCCCAGTGGGTCGCATTTCAAGGGGTCTATTAGCAGAAATAGAATATAATGTTCATAATTGTGTTTTCATAAGCGCATATTGGCCTAAAAGAAAGAATCGTCGGTGAGCTTCAGAATGAGCCCTTCGTATCCGCATCGGGAGAGGGTCCTCTTCTCAGAGTCCGCCATGTTCCATGTTACATGCACCGTGTTTCTACGGTAGCCCAGAACGGACAAAGCGAACACTTCAGTGTCTTTACATTACCTGAAGGCCGCCGTATTTCTCCGATGCACTGGTGCAGCAGACGGCTAGCTTAGCTTAGCATACAGACTAGAAACGGGGGACACAGTTAGCCTGGCTTGGTCCAAAGGTAAAACAGCTCCTCTAAAGCTCATTAATTAACATATCGTACCTTGTCTGTTAAATTAAAAACCAGCCTCTGCTATTTTTTAGGAGGATAATGTATTATATATATATATATGTATATATATATATATATGTATATATATATATATATGTATATATATATGTATATATGTATATATATATATGTATATATATATATATGTATATATATATATATATATATATATATATATATATATATATATATGTATATATGTATATATATATGTATATATATATATATATGTATATATATGTATATATATATATATATATGTGTATATATATATATGTATATATATATATATATATATATATATATATATATATATATATATATATATATATATATATATATATATGTATGGTACTATTTCTTGGATGAGCGCAATGCCTTTGTGGAACTCTCTCCGCTGGTTGACTGTAACCTCGTGGGGTCAACAGCTTGAGTCCTGCAGATGTCTGAATCTGATTATCTCATTCTAGACCAACGAACCCCTTTTGCATTTATTCAGATGGTAAAATTGTGATCTTGAGACCATATTAAATCACGCAGTAATTGCAATGATTGTTAAAAGGCTATCCCTGTCACTATCCCTGATGGATGATGGGGGCAGCTGATGATGAAACCTTTCGGGGACATCATGGGTGCAGCTCCAGGTTGCATCAGAGGTCCGCTCTGCTTTGAATTCTTGTGGACACACCTGAGGCCTCAGCCAATGCTGTGACACGTCGGAGCGGCAGCTCTGATTTAATGCTGTGAAAGAAAAAAAAAAAAAAAAAAAGCATTAGTGGGTCACATTTTCATCTATTGTGTGTGTGTTAAGCTAAAACTAATCTCCTTCATTGTGCGAGGTATGAATGCCTCGCACAAATGAGGGCCCCATATGTTTGGCTCCAGCCCGGAGCGGAGATGCCAAAAGGAGTTTTGCGCTCATTGATTTTGACAACGCTTAGTCGATACTGTTGACTTTGTGGCCTAGCCAGAGGAAAAAAATTTAGATCCTCCAGTCTCAGGCTTTCTAGAGAGAGAGAGAGAGAGAGATAGAGAGAGAGAGAGAGAGAGAGAGAGAGAGAGAGAGAGAGAGAGAGAGAGAGAGACTCCGAGCTTGTCCTCACACAAAGTGTTTCTTGTGCTGTTCTTGACACAAGCACTTCTTTTTCTGTTGGGGTAGCCATTAGTTTGGGCGCGTCATCAAGTCCGCTGTGATTGGAAGATCTGCTGCATCTGTGTGTGTAAGGTTTCATTTCAAATGAGTATCTGTGGAATTAATCTTTGTCACATCTTTCTGTCATTATATTGTACAAGCCTCTTCCTCTCTTCTCTTCTGTTGTCCCCGCCTCTCTCTCTCTCTGTCTATCTATCTGTCTGTCTGTCTGTCTGTGTGTGTGTGTGTGTGTGTGTGTGTGTGTGTGAGTGCGAGTGCGCAGACGGCTCCAGCAGAAGGTGCTGAGTGACGTCACCATTGATTGTAATGCTGGCAGTCATGTCTGTCATTGGACACAATTACTTTTATTGATCAACATCTCTACCTCCTCTCCTCTCCTTCGCTCGGCTCCTTTCAACTTTGCAGACGCTGCTGTTGGCACCAGATGCAGTGTCTGTGTGTCTGTGTGTGTGTGTCTGTGTGTGTGTGTCTGTGTGTGTCTGTGTGTGTGTGTCTGTGTCACTTCTTCAGCCACACACCAGCTTCAAAGTAACTTCCAGTGTTTAAAGGGCTCATGCATTATGATGCAGTATAATTGCTCCCCCCTTTTGTTTGCACTAACATTACTAACAAATATGCCGCTAACAGATGGCACACATTCATTTTGCCACACACAAGAAGCACAGACGTAGGCGTTTTATCAATGTCCCATATGAGAGGATTTGTTCAGTGGAGAATTTTGAGCAATATTTCGGCCTTCTAGTCCATTTGGGCTCAAAGAGTTGAGGTTCAAAGTTCATTCTTGACACTGGAAACTTTACAATTTTGACCACAAAGTAGTATATATTTTCTCACCTGTTTAGACTTCAGCTCAGGTGAACAAAACAAATAAATGTTTGAAGTGTTTGTTGGTGTAATGCTCATTCTGGCCACAAGACGTTGAAGTGCACCACGACCCCGTGTCCCTCACAGGGCTCATCATCAAGCATTCATGTTTTCTCTCAGATGAGTTATAATCTCCCTACAAGAAAACATGAATGCTTTAAACAATTTAAAAAGATTATCCTGTTAAACTTTTATTTTTTTCATCTGTTCTTTAGTCAAAAAACATTTCAGATCTAAGACTTGGAAAAAATGGATCGGAGATTCTTTTTCTCACCTTCCTCTCGGGGCTACCGTAAAAAAAACTGAAGTTGCACAATATACATACCAAATGGTGTTTATATCATAATTTATATATTCATTGTTTATCAGGACAGTCTAAATGCTGTTAATGAAGTGTGGAATTTAATTGAAATACCCACATAAATATGCAAATATTTTTGGGGCTGGCAGATAGCACAAAATGTGATTTCAATACGGGGGGCCAGAATCACCGATATCAATACAGCTAATGCAACATGTAGCGGAGAGAAAAGTGTCGTAATGTATGACCTCAATGCATTATTAATAGACTGCTGATGAATATTAGCAAAACATTCGCTATTTGTACTTAAAAACAAAATGCATGCAGATGAACATAAAAGCGAATGAGGTCATCAGCTCCCCCCGTTTCAAGAGTCAGACCTCCAACAAGGGGTTGGATCTCGATCCTCCTTTCTTCATGGTGTGGTCTCACCTGAGTGACAGACCACCTGTGACCACCCACAGCGTCCTTCCTTCCAATCTCTCTCTCTCTCTTTCTCTCTCTCTCTCTCTCCCTCCCCCTCATTCCCCTCTCCATCCCTCATTAGCCCTTCGTCTGTGTTGAATTATCCCGCCATTTTATTATTCTCCAGAGGCAGCCGGTGCTGACGCAGCGCTGAGGAGTTGTCTTGCCCCCCTACTCCCCCCCTACTGCCCACACCCCCTACCCCCCGCCCCCACCACCTCTCTTCCGCAGCCCAGGGGAAAAAGGAAAACGAGGGAGGAGGAAGAAGAAGGCGGACAGGGAGGAGTAAGCTGACATCCTAGAGGGGGCCTCGGAAGATGGAAGAGCAAAAAGGCCAACAAAGGCCCGGGTGACGGGGGATGGGACGCGTTAAACTTCCCAGAAGAAGCAGAGTAGACAGACGGGACAGATGGGGAAAGGAACCGGCAGAAGAAAGACTGACATATTACGGATCCACCAGAGATTTCTGGCCTAAGCTCTGGCACACATTTGCGATCTAAAATAACTCAATCTTCCTTCGCTCACTAATCTCTCACTCTAAGTCTTTATTCCCTCCCCCATCTTGTTCTCCGTCTCCTCAAAACATACAGTTCAAAGACCTCCCTGCTCCTCCCTTCCTGTTCCCACATTAATTAAATCTGTGTGTAATTACTATCGTCGAGAAGGGAATCTGAGGCAGGCGAGGAAGATTGGTCACGGCCTCGGTATCTTTGAAGTGAAATTGCTTGAGCAAAGTTTACTGCCAGAATATGAAGACTGCACTGTAACGGCGCACAGGGAAAGGTGTGTGTGTGGTGGTGGGGGGTGGGGGGGTGGGGGGGCTTGAAATGGCAGATTTTAACTGAGCTCCCACCTGTTGTCGGGCTCAACCTGGCATCTGAACCCACTGTGAGGACACGGAGGCCCGGGGAATGAGATTGGGAGGGCTGAGGGAGAGAGCAGTCTATTTCCCCCCACGGAGATCAATTGTGTGATGATGTCTTTTTTTTCTTTCTGTAGCAGCACATTAAAGCTGCTCGTCCTCATTTTATGACCTTCCTGCAAAATACTTCCCCTCGGCGGCGTCTTAGTTTATTCATGGCAAAAGCGTTTGTGATTATTCATCAGCGGCTGCAGGGACTTGAAGACGTCAATTGTGCGTTCAAAGAAAGGAAAAGTTGTGGCGGTGAGCGGCGACTCACGCTGTCGCGCTCCGTCATCGCAGAGAGAAGTCTCTTTCTTTGCATTTTAGTATTTATTGCGACAGTTACTGCGACAATAGTGTTGAAACTGGAGGTGCTGGCGTTTGAAAGGCGTGGGGATTTACCAGGTAGGGAGGATGGATAAAAAAAAAAGATGCTTTTGGTTGCATCATGGGAAATGTGAGCTCCAGTGTTTTTGGAGCTGGATCCACTCTAGTGGAGTCGCCATGTTGAGAGCCGTTTGGAGGCAATCCCTAAATCACAGATATGCTCTGAATTTGAAATCCAGCAGCTTCAACGTATCCAAAAATCCCATCATATCAAATCCAACGTTAAATGATTACATGTCTTTGTTTCAGTCGTCACACCCTCGGACGGAACTACTAACCTTTGAGCTGTCATTCATCCACTTTGCCTGTAGGCTAAGCCGCTGCCATCATCTTTTCTTCATCGGGCGGTTATCCCCCCCCCGCCCCCCCCCCGCCCCTCTCCCTCGACATGGACCACTCAGGCCAGGGCAGGACCGAGACATGAATAATTCTACAACAGAGCTGTGTTTATTATTGCACTTAGTTCAATGGGACCTGTGTGTGTGGGTGTGTGTCTATGTGTGTGTGTGTGTGCGTGCGTGTGTGTGTGTGTGTGTGTGTGTGTGTGCATGTGTGCGTCCTCTCCTCCATTCATCCCTTCCTCCTCTTTTACTCCCGCTCTCCACGCTCATGGGAGCTCACTGACATGAATAGGAATGTGGCCCTCCCATCATCCACACACACGCAGACACGTAGAATGTGAATGATATAAGAGTGTCACGTCAGTGTGCAAAAAGGCTTGCATTAATCCTCCGAAATTTACATGTGCATATATTTGCAGACACTGAACACACACACACACACACACACACACACACACATATAGTATTGTATTATATGCTTCTCCTGCAGAGCTTCTATTTATGCTGAAATAAATGTGTTTTAAAAATAATTCAAAAAGCCAGGTAATCCATTTTTGCACACAGGTTTGGGGGGGAGGATGGAGGAGGGAGGGAGGAGGAAAGGAGGTGGAAACGAGGTGGAAACCGGCTGATTGGACGAAAAGTACTCCATGGAGAGATAATGGAAACGAGAGACGAAGGGAGTGGAGAAGAAAGAAGAAAGAAGAATGCGGAGGTATGAAATGGAGTAATACTCCGAATCTAATATCACTCTTTATGTAAGGGCACTGGTGTGATTGTATGTTATTAAACCACGGCAGATAGCGGTAGTGCACGTGTGTGTACGCGTGTGTTTTGTATCTGTGGGCAATCCATCATTTTACGAATCGCATACCGTAAAAATACAAAACAATCTCACCATACAGAAATCACAGTACACAAAGATCGCATTGCTGTAAAACTCACACACACACACACACACACACACACACACACACACACACACACACACCGACTGCCTTGTACTGTATGTACTGTATGTGTTGCATTTTACAGTGTTGGTGCAACTAAAATTTTGAAAATAAAAGCATCAAGAAATTAATTAATTAGGTTAACTATTAGCCCTAACATTTAACCATAATATGTTATGGAATAATTATTTTCACAATTTTTTACTATTAATCGGTATGGTAAAATGGGAATAAAGTATATAAATCTTGGATGACAAAAAATAATAAAGCCCCATGCGCTCCAAAAAAAACCTCAGTCTACCCGCCCTTGAGTGAAAAGAAAAATACCCACATAACCCTCTCCCGTTTCTGACCCCTTCCATATAACTATTTTCATACAGTCCCTAAGCTCATCTTGAACAAATCAAATGGGTTTTAATACTGACATTTTGAATCTTCGCACAATTTTCGCATCATTTCCAGTTGATATCATTGGACATTTTTTACAATTTACATTAAGACAGAAGAAATCTTCTTATCTTCATATATTTGACTTTAAACCTTTGTGTGCCTTGGACTTCAGGAGTAGGTTTTCCAATAGGGGCTTGGGCTCAGGTAGTCAAGCGTGATGCATTAAGGTTTTTTTTAATTAACTGAACGTGGACGTATCAATGCAGAGACTGAGCTTTCATGCAAAATTAATCCATATCCATAAGACTGGACAGGCTTACAACAGTCCTGCGACAACCACCATTTTTCTTTCTTTATCTGGTCGGAGCACCCAACCCTATAGCTTTAAAGGGGAAGTCTATCAATTACACATTCAAGATTACAGACCTCTGGGAGTACTACTGCATATGTGAACAAAAAGTTCTAAAGCTTTTTTGTGAGAAGTCTGATGAATTGTGTCTGTCGGGGCTGAAAAGAACCCGTTTAAAAAGTTATCAAATCCGGGGGTGTGGAGTTAAAAAGAAGAGAGCTTACCGTAGCCAGCCCTTCATCTCTACTTGAGACTAGCTCCAGGCTACTTTACGCTACACTACAGCACTAGTGTAACACACCCCAAATCTGAGACTGACCTGTCGGCGGCTGGGTTGCATTGTGGGTAATATGCAGCAGGTTTAGACAAGAAAGTGCACTGCCCAATCTGTGGAGTACTCCCCAAAGAACTTTGAGTCATGCCACCAAGACTTTCTTCATGTCATATATTCACATGGTATACTCTTATTTTAGATGCTTACTTTTTTGCTTACAAAGAAACATTTGTTTCTGTTTCTCTGAACATATTTTGGTTTTAAAACTCATCTGCTAAATAATAATTTTTTTGTTGTTAAAATAAACCTTCGTAAACAATCTGTAGCGTCTACATATTCATGATCCTTCTTGACCCAAAGTCAGATTTGAAATGACAACAAATAGACAACCCCCCCCCCCCCCCCACCCCCTTGTCAGTGGGAAACTTCCGTTATGACACCAGTCTTTATAAGATTTTTGAACAAATTGGAGCGCACGTGCACCGCGTAAGGTCTGTGTGTGGAGACTGTGACTCTGGCCTCCCGGCTCCGAGGCCTCCAGTGATGGGGACAGTAACAGTCACCTGAAGCGAGGGTTGACATGAGGGGACTGTCGGACGGCTCTAAATGCATATACGTATATAAAATGTGCTCCTTCGTCGCGGCCACTTATTCCTCCTGTCCATCAATGTCTGCGTGAGACGGAGGAGCCGAGCCACGGATCGGTGCCTCGCGGGTGGAAGGAGAGATAGGGTGGGGTGGGGGAGAGGGGATGGGGGGGGGGGGAGAGATGGGGAAGGACAGCGAGAGTGAGTGAGACTGGAAGAAAAGAACCCAGTGGTGCTGGGATGCAACACAGAGCCGTTCGCGCCTTTCACACCGTAGGATGAGTCATCTCGCTCGGCACTGCGCTGTGAATGAAACGGAATGGGGAGGGACACCAGCAGAGTGTGTGTGTGTGTGTGTGTGTGTGTGTGTGTGTGTGTGTGAGGGGGGAGTAGGGGGAGCAAGCATCACATGCTCACACATGATGTCTACCTCAGATTCTTTCAATGAAAGTGTGAGGAGGGAGGAGAGCCGGTCACAGACAGGAGGGAGAGTGCATGAAGAGTTACTGGAGAGGATGTCTGTGAGGACACGGTCCTGTACAGCACTGATGTCAGGGGGCGGGGGGAGGGAGGGTGTGGGAGGGGGGGCTGAGTCAAGTCAATTTTATTCATATAGCCCAGTATTACAAATCCCAAATTTATCCTAGGGGGCTTTTTCCATCTGCATATGACACCCTCCGTCCTTTTCGACCCTCGCAGCAGATAACAAAAAGCAACAAAGCCCCTTTGTGTGGAAAGAGATTGTGAGAAACCTCAGGAAGAACAACTGAGGAGGGATGAACAGAATTACAATATAAACAATCAATATGAGAAAATGGTGCATAGAATGTGAAAATAAATTAAAAAAAGATGGATCCGGGAGAACTCAAACCCCAGATCCCCAGCTGATACACAAACACAATGCCTCATGAGTCTTGTCCACTTTATGGCTTTTGCATCATCTACTTTCCTCCATCAGCATTTCTGGAAGTTTGATGACTTTGCGCCGTGTTTCATCCGGGAATTCAAATATTACAGAGATGAGAGCGAGAGGGTTTAGGAGGAAAAGCTTCTTTTTTTTAACTCTAACTAAAGACATACAGTCCAAACTGAACATTCCTGATGAGCTTGTGGTGACTATATGTTTGGGTTTTCAGTGGGTTCTGATGAAATGATCTGCTGGTGTATTTCTTTACTTCAAGGCGTGTTCTTGCCTCTGTGCATGTGGAGGCTGTGATGAGAGGTCAACCACTGGCTCAATCCACCCATCAATCAATTATTTTAACCACGTAATCCCTCGTAAAGTCATTTGTCCCGGATCACCGCCTCTCATTCAGAGACAAAGGGGAGGCTGCCCAGGAACAACAGGAGTTCAGGAGGGAGAGCAAAAGGAAAGTCAGAGGAACACTGTGGTGCTGTCAGGAATACAAATGAATCAAAGCAAAGTCGTCAATATTTAAATGCCGGTAATCGCATGTGTTGAGGCGATGGCAAAGACAAAACGGCAAACAATGGAGGGATGATCGATACGTGGAATCTGAATCCATTGCTGAAGCAGTGGTTGGGCCCAAGACTTGAAGCTGGATTGAGATTCTTCTTCTGACTCCTTTTAACGTTAGACCCACAGGACCACAGAATCGGAGACACAAAACAATCTGTCCGCTCAGCGTTTTCTCCTCCTCAGAGGTGTGGGTCCGAATAGCCAGAACAGCATGCTGCGACCAGATGCAGTGCATTCTGGTCTTTTTGGCACACTGCATTTGATACACTATGTATTGGGACATATATTTTTCTGGCATACTAATAGAAGGGTGGATATTGGAACACAGAGTATAGAAACCTTCATTAAACCTCTGAACTGATCCTGTCTACCTGTTTTGTCTGCATTTGGGTCCAACACGGTTTTTCTTGAGTCGGGAGAGCGTCAGTGTTTCAGAAAAAAAAAAAAGCAACACAAATGAGCTTTTATTTTGATGGTTTTGGAGTTGACCAACAAATCCACTAAGAGAGGAGATGATGGTTTCCACAACTCTGCACTACTACTACTACTAGGAAAAAAACAAAACAAGAAGTAGATGTGCAACAAAGTAAAGCACATAATAATGCTCCAAATGCCGTGTGATTAATTACAACGAGAAGATAATTATAATCTACAATATTGCACGATAACAAAGTCTATTTCATTTACCGTCCAGTTTGGCTTTCAGTGTTCAATAGATGTTCTGTTCTGAGACACATTTACAACGGAGGATCACATCTACACATCAACGCGTAGACACACAAGTCGGACAACTAATATCATTTGTTGTTTACTTAATCTCTCTCTCTCTCTCTCTCTCTCTGTATTATTATCTAATATTGTGCAAATTGTAATTTAATATCTTTTTGATTTTCATTTGACTCCAAGGCATTACTGTTATTACTGTTAAGTATAGGTACTCGTAATATTACATGTTGGTATAAATAAAAAGGAGAAAGCTTTAGATCACGGTCAGCAATGTGCAGTATAATTCTTCCCAATTTTATTCAAATTAACTCATAAACAATTGTAATCCTTACTACATACATGTAGGTACAATGTGGGAACTTAATTAATTAATATCATTATTATCATTTCTATAACACCGCTGTAACTTATTTAAAAATGATCATAGAACTTACCAACACTGGAGATGATAACCAAATAAAGAAATACATAGAAAATAACTACAAGATACGTTTGTGTTTTTACTTTGCAACAAACAGAGGTAAAAGAGTATCGTCAGGTACACACTGTTGGCCCAAATAGATCAATGAAGCGTTTGAGAGTCATTGCACGATATCAAAATGAAATGATGAGACGACAAGTGCATCTCATAATTGGGTTCTGTTCTGGGAACCATCTTAGAACCATTAGAGGTGGTGGTGGAGAACAGGGTCCTGCACAAACCGCCTCCCGGAGACTGATCCAGCTCCGCTGTGACAAGGACCGCGTCAGGAGCTCCTTCCTTCCAGCGGCCATCTCACTCTACAACCAAAAGAGAGGAAAAATAAATCACCGATATGCAACTTTGGTGAAAATCCCTTTGCTGCTTCGAACCACTGCGTTCAGTTCAGATTTGTAGCGACTGACTTTGTCGTTAATTCACTGTTTTTGCTCAAGCTAAGTGTCGCATCACTGTTAATATAGCCCCTCCCATTCTGTTGGACCACACATTCACGGGACCTTATTTCATAAAAAGAAATATGTCAATGGGGAGAGACAAATAACTATTTGATTCTGTTTGAATTGTGCCATGAATTGCACATTATGCTTGTCAAATAAACAAATCATTTTGCACGTCAAGAAAGTTGCATTTTGTCGTAAAAACTGTTGAAGTATAAGACTGTGAAGGTATGTAATCAGAAAGAGTACACACCTGAAAGCCGTGTACCGGGATGTACTACACGAACAACGGGCCTCGCTCGTTTATTTATAAAATGAGTCGTTGGATGAAAAACATCGGATAAGGTAACGTTACATTTGTGCATGGATATAGCTCAGTTACCTGGCTAGCTAGCAAGCTAAGGTGACGGCTGTGCTGTGACGTGCATTATGCGAGATGGGAGGTGGAGTTCACTGATTGATTTCACACAAAACTAAATGATGCCACAAATCTATGACAAACTGACTTTCTATAAAAGTCTATGAGAAAATGACTCTACTTCTCTCTTGATTTATTCCCTCAGAAAACATTGTAAACATGAGTTTCAAGTCTTCTTCAATACACCATGATGTTTATTTCGTAAATTATGAACCATTTAGAGTAAACCATAAAGCAGGGTATGCTTTAGGGCGGGGCTACCTTGTGATTGACAGGTCACTACCACGGCTATTGTCTGGTCTGGGTGTTGCCCCTGATTTGATGTTAGAACTTAAACACTTTTACATTTTCAGTTCATGAAAGTCAATTGTAACATTTTGGTTGCTTAAAAATGTCTTTCCTTGGGTTGTCCTGATCGGGTCACTTCTGATTGCGACAGCCCCAATGCTGAACTCGAGGCTTCAAAACCGTAGTTCACAAACCAATGGGTGCCGTCACAGTACCCACGTCCACTTCTTATAAATATGAGAGGCTGTTGAGGGTGAAAATGATTAAGTACATACACATACGCATTTACAATGTACACATATGCACTGATAATGTTCACACCCCACCACCTTCTCACATCGGGATTAAGAATACTTGGTTATAAGGAGGTTACATGTGTGCATGTAAAATAATTTCAGTGTGACAGGAAGGCAGTTAAATCTAGACCTTCCTGTTGCAATGAAATTACTTCTGGACACACTTAATAAAAACATTTTATCGTTACGTTACAATTACAATAGAGTTTCTCGTAAAATGTAGATTTGTAGCCCTTAATGAAAAAATGTACGTTCAAAAACCAGCAAGGCAATATTGACAATAAAAATAAATTAACATACATGGATCATACATCATAAAAATGAATAAACTTACGAACTAACAAGCCATCATAGACACCTCGTTTCCATGATGGGGGATTCCATAACTGGGGCGGGTGGAAAGAAAAGAGAAGGTGGCTGGTTTTCTTGATTATTTCCTAGGCTCTAACTCATTTTGTCCACTTTCCAGACCAAAACCGTGCCACCGTAATACTGCTCTGCAGACCCGTAGGACAATAAAGTCCCAACGCACCGATAATATTACAGTCTATGGTACGTACATAAGTAAGTGAACGCATCACCGTTCTAATGTTCCTCAAGTCGTCCCTCAGTAAGTGAACGCATCTCTGTTTGAATGCACTTCAGTTCCGGCTTCCACAAGTTTTTAATAATCTTTCACAGAGAGGAGTTATGTCCTCTGAATGAGTGCCAACGTGCTCTCATGTCACCGGTGAGGAGCTCCACCACGACAAGCTACTGATTCGGTCAACTCTGAGATTGGACTATCGGGGAATACTGTAATTAAAGGTCAAAAAAGAAAAAAAAAGGGACAAGCCATGACTGAGGAGTGACCCCAGGTGTTTGTGTACCCTCTGAGGAGGATGCTTGCTTTGTAGATGTGTATGACGTGTTCCTGCTTTGTTTAGCCTCACTGGGGTTCAGCACACCGTGCTGTCCTGATTGGTTTGAAGCTAATCCCTGAAGGAACATTAGTGCTAATATACGTCCTCATGCAGATGAATGCGCACGCACGCACGCACGCACGCACGCACGCACGCACGCACGCACGCACGCACGCACGCACGCACACACGCACACACGCACGCACACACCTGCCTCTTCTGCACGCTCTCTAGCCGTTCATCAGTGACTTTTTCTGCTCTGATCTTCAGGCGAGGTGGCACTGTTGATGAAGATTTAGGACCTCGACCCCAGGTGTGTGTGTGTTTGTGTGTGTGTGTGTGTGTGTGTGTGTGTGTGTGTGTGTGTGTGTGTGTGTGTGTGTGTGTGTCTCCCTTTGCTTGCTGTTACCACTTACTTTATTATCTCGCCACACCAGTTTAATGGTTTCTCACACGGGGAAAGGCAGATGTCACACTCACAACTTATAAAGTTATATAACGTCACACACATGCACACACCAACTGACTGACCTTGGGGATGCTGTCATGTGTGCAGCCTCCCACATTTCACACACACACCCACACACACGTGGTCATGGTGTGTGTGTGTGTGTGTGTGTGTGTGTGTACATGCACATGAATGAAAGTGGAAGACCGTTTAAATCAACGATTCAATTGTTTGTCTGCCTGATTCTCTTTGCGCCTTATTGACAATCTTTAATCTATTGACAGACGCTTTATTCATCTGTGAGTGTGTCTCTGTGTGTGTGTGTGTGTGTCTCTAGGGTAGAGCCCGAGATGTATCAGAATGATTGGGTTAGAATTACATCCCAGGGGAAATGCTGTGCTCTGATTGGTTGGTTTTAGAGGCTTATATGCAGTGCAGAGGAGGGGGTGGGTTGTGTTTTGGTCCATCAGTCCATTAACCTACTCGGAAGATAAAGAATGTCCAATGGATGTTTTTGGATATAGGTGTGTGTGTGTGTGATAGAGGGTAACTGCCAGTACATTAGGGCATGTGTGAAAATGCACACACACACACACACACACACACACTTCCACATTCTTGTGTTTTCCATGCAGGAGAAGGTCAGCGGAGGCATCTAGAGTGTTCCTCCATAGGCAGTCAGTCATAGCAGGGCTGCTGATCCACTCACCTCTGCAGAGGTCATATCTGTGGTCCCCAAAGCCCCGAGGCCTCTGAAGGAACATCAATCACTACAGACCTTGGACACACGAACACACACCTCCACTTTCACACTATAGGACTATAATGTGCTATAAGGACAGTGGTGACCACCCCTTTCTAAAGCCTGTGTTCTTTTATCAAACGGGACACCATTTCAAAAGGATATCTTTGGAGTCAATTCAGTCTTATGGATGGGTGTTGTCTCTAGGCTTAAACCTGTCATGGTCATCTGAGGCGATACTCGCAATTTGGTTAGTTTTGGCTTGTTATTAGTGAGGGGTAAATATCATACCATCTGATATAGAGATCAAGGTTGTTCCCGATGTCCTCACCAGTCACACTAATCTTTCCAAACCCGTCCCCCCCTGTGGAACATGTTATTAAAAGCACAAGACCAAGAGGGGTGATCTTCCTTTCACGGTGCATCACTAATATATAAATAATATATGACACATTAGGAGTCATCTTTAATTACTGAGCACTATCTTAACCTAATCATTTCACAACGTGTCATTGTGCGTTTCTGCAAGTGTGATACAAGGCTGTATTGAAATGTATTTTCCAAACGTTTCTTTGATTGAGAAACATGCACATTCAACGTAATGTTTGCTTTGCAACAAACTTTTTACTGCCGGCTGGTTGGTCTGGATTATCTATAGGATGCACCTGAATGCTTAAGAATATACACTAAGATGTTGTTATTGAACATCATGATGTCACCAAATAATGAGATTAACTCTGAGCTGGACGAAGATTTAGTGATTCAGCAGCACTATAAGTATAACATTGTCTAAAAAAAAAAAGAGCAACTAAAGAGCAGGAAAAAGGGGGTAATTTCTACCATAGTACTTCATGAATACGTTATGAAAAGCAAGTGAGGAGATAGTCAGGATTTATTTTATGTATGTTCATGTGTTTTTCTCTATGGCATTGAGTTGAAACCCCGAGCTCTCAGCTCAATCAATGTCTTAAAATAAAACCGTAAGCAAGCGAGCGTTCACTCGGTGTTACTAACACAACCCAATGACTTTTTAATTCTCAGACTAAATTCAGGAAGAGATAAAGAAAGGATGTATAGTGTAGGTGCAAAACTTTTCTTTGGGCGGCGTGAGGTTTTAAAAACACCACGGAGTAACTCGGAGCGCAAACCCAACCCAGAAGATAAGTGCTGTGGCCTAGATTGTGTGAGTCCTCTTTGTGCCTTCCAGCACAGTATCAGCGGTACGGTTACTTACTTATGCATAGCCTGGTCAGGGCGGCACAGATGAGTTTGGCTCAGCTTAGCAAAAGCAAAAGCCATCTTCTAGTGATAACAGCAAAATACTCTGGCGGTAATTTATATTTTAATTTTTTTTTTTTTTCTTAAAATATGAAATTCCCCTACCCCCGACACACACACACACACACACACACACACACACACACACACTAGCAAACAGTAGGGAGTCTTATGAATCCAGCCCTTGTGGCAATCTAGGCATAAATACTAAAATACACCAAAAAGTATTAAAAGTATGAACCATGAATACAGCTACTGTCCAGTACAGTCAGCTGCATTTTTCATTGCATATCATGTATGAGCAAGGAAATGAAATGCTGACTGACAAGTAGTAGGATACTATTTTTGAAAGATGCAACCTGATACGATATCTGGCTAACCCACGTACGGGTTTCATATGTTTATGTGTGTTGAGGGTTTTCTGGAGTTGATGTTAAAAAAATATGGATTTTCTTTCTTTCTTTCTTTTCTGTAAGTGTATCTTTATGTAAGTATATATGCGTGTGCACATGCACACTACATATCCATTTCTGTCCTGTCCTTCACTGTCACTTGTTGTTTTTTTATTTTTTATTTTATTTTATTAATGCATATCTAGAAAATCAATACAAATTTGATCACAAAAACAAAAATAATATGGATTTTAATGAAACTAGTGAGCATTTAACTTGCTTTCTTTCAGTTGAATTGTCACCACTGTGACGTCATTACGATGCCTGACGACTATTCATGAAGGAAACACTGCAGTGTGCGAAGTTCAACCTTTTTCATTTCCCCGTGCTGCGTCTCAGGTCACACCGTTTTACTGTTATTAAATCATCTGAATATATCTTTCAACCACGGCCGAAAACTGACGTGACACACTTTGAGCCGTAGACTCTCAGTCATTGTCAATGGAAGCCGGCGGCATGAATCTACAAACTGACGGCCGACATTTGGCGCCGTGTGACGGCCGTGATGTGCCGCAAATCAACGTTGAGACTGGTCCCAATTTTTTGACCCAATGGCCGCAGTGAAACCAAATGTTTTTGTTTCAACCTGTCCTGTTCCTGTTATTTAACGACATAAATTCAAAGTCAATGAGCCCTTGAGCAATAACTTCAACGGCAACTCCCCGACGACGCAGCTGGCCACGCTTGGCCGTCTTGTTTTGTTTGAGCCGCTTTTATCTTTTACTCTTGAAAACTGACAACTGCTTTCAAGATTTCTTCAGAGAGAGATTCTGGCCATCTCCAGTTATCTGTGGGTTTGTCACTTTGATTTGATCCATTGGGTCTTAAAAGATATTGGTGGAGCAGCTACACATTTCAGTTTATTTGATAACGTGACTGCGATGAGAGATCCCAACCTGTGCCCCTCTGGCGCCCAGAGAGACATTAGCTCTCTTCATGTAAAACAGATGTTCCTCATTCCTCAGCCCTCGCCACAGCTGCTGCTCTCCACCCGAAGAATACAAAATGGATAGGCTCTCCAGGATATTTATCATTATGTAATTGCACGCAAAATCAAGTGAAAGTCATTATGCTGGAAGTGGGAAATAATATGGGCGATTTATCTCCGCCCCCCCTTCCAGCCTTCCTCTTTTTTCTCTCTTATTACTGACTCCTTTTTCTCCATTGTCTTTTATCCTCCACCTTTTGCTCTTCTCCTTCTCTCCTTCACTTTCTCTCCTCTTCTCCCCCCAGAGTGACCAGATGCCGGCAATTTCACGACTGTTGACTTATTTACATTTCTGCAATCATGGGAATGTATGAATATTTATGACGCTGGTCTCTTGCTGTGGGGCATCTGCCTATACAGCCTGCTTATTTATGTGTGTGCGTATGTGTGTGTGTGTATGTGCATGCCTCTGTGCATTAAATCCTTAATATTTCGTTGTACGGTTGGATTCCGTGTGTTCATCAGCCATACATTTAATGTGGGATTTTTTGTCTGCAAGTAGAGAGGATGTAACAGCCGGTCAGTGTGTGTGTGTGTGTGTGTGTGTGTGTGTGTGTGTGTGTGTGTGTGTGTGTGTGTGTGTGTGTGTGTGTGTGTGTGTGTGTGTGTGGTGCTGTACCACAGATCCCTCGGCCTCTGAGCTGAGGTTTATTCTCTCCTCTCCGTGAAGACATGCGAGTGTACGAGAGTTCGGGGAATAACCGGATGAAAAAAGCCCATCAATATTTCATGAGAGCTGAGAAACTTCACGGCACACACATTTATTTTTCTTATTTTCTCTCACGTAACACCTTTTGTAAAATGGATTATTAGAGCTGAATGATGCTCATGGAATGAAATACAGTGTGTCTTAGACAGTAAGCATGGCTGGTTGATAGATGAGGACGTGTGAGGTTTGTGTCAGATTAATGCACTGTTGGCTCCAGTCTTTCCATTGGATTCGTTGACCATACAGAAATATGGAATATCAACAAATGTATTGTTTGTTTTAACCATCAAATCTGGCAGACTGGAAATAGTCCAGCACTTGTTTTATTGTATGTATTAAACAAATGAGATAAAACATGTTAATTTCTACACCTATGAAGTGCTGCTAGGAAGATTTTGTTACCTTTGGACAGAGCCAGGCTCCCTGTTTCCCTGTTTCCACTCTTTGTGCTAAGCTAAACTAAGCTAACAGCTACTCGAGGCTCTTTCATATCATACAGGCGATTTCATATCATAAGAGTGGTATGGATCTCCTCATCAAACTTGGCAAAAAAAAAAAAAAAAAGAAAAAAGAATATGATCTAGTTTGTCATTTAGGCATGTGAACATATTTGATCCCGATGGAAAATGTATGACAAGGGGACAGATTCTCCTGATGTTGTGCAGCACGTACCTAGAGGAACGTGTGGTTGCAGTGATGTTGGCAGTGAGGGAGAGTTGACTGTCGAGTGTCACACCGAGGTTCCTAGCAGTCGGGGGTCGAAGGTGATAGTCAGGTCGTGGGTGGGAGAGCCTTTCCCTGGAAGGAAAAGTAGTTCCGTCTTGATCCATTCTGTTACATCAAAGAGAAAAAGAAAGATCAAAGATATAAACTGGATCATCATCATTAATGCTTTTCAGCAAAAATAAATGTAATTAAATAACACTAAAATTGGACAGAACGACGGAAAAATGATAGTGATAAATAAATGGTGATTTATAGGATTGTAAAGATGACTCTTTGTTTTTCTTCATGTCCACTATCTACAATATGTTTGCAGGTTGAATTGTATATATTCATGTGTTTCTGTTGAAATATGGGAGTTATATATATTTTTGATAGATGCAGTGCATCAACAATTGATCAACCCGCACATGTGGCAACAACAAGCTGAAGATGGATTTTTACCTTTCCTTGAATTACAATTTTGAATTGCCATCGGTCAACTTTCTGCTCACAGAAATGTAGTTAAGTGAACTTTCTACCCCGCTGTGACGGGTAAATTGTTACTAAGATGATTAATTATTTCTTTATTGACTAGCAGGGACAGCAGACTTGGATCAATTTGATTAGATTAGTATTGCATTTCTGTAAAACTGCGTGGGGCTATTAATCTCTGTTGACTTTTAACAGACTTTGATGAGTGTAATATATTACAGTGACTCAATCTCAACCTCTCAATAAAGGTGAAAGACTTTGTGTGTGTGTGTGTTTTCATATTGTGTCTGAGCCAGAGTGCTGACTGTGCAAATGAAGGTGACATGCGCATGAAAAAACATTAGTGCTATTTATTCCACTTGCCAAGACACACACACACACACACACACACACACACACACACACACACACACACACACACACACACACACACACACACACACACACACACACACACACGCTGTGCCATGACAACCGAGAGCTGCATGATTTAAGACTCTGGTCATCCTCTCCTCCATCTCTTCTCCAGCATGCCCACAATTGCTCACACGCACACAAAATACATAACCTTGTAGCCTGTTGCATGCTAAAAACACACGCATTTCTGTAGACCCAATCACATACGCTACTCCCCCAGCGTAAATAACTCAGGGTTCATTAAAGTCAACTGAGGTTGACGGTGTGACCCCCGCCCAGCAATCATCTGTCTCTAACAGGCAGCAGATTGACAGGGGTCACAGCCGCACTGCCCCTCCTAACTCTTATTACCCCCACCCCACCCCCCCAACCCCCAACCCACCCCACCCTCCACACCCGACTCCCCCTGCTGCCATGATATGTGACAACCATGTTTAACAGTTTGACAGCGCCTGCTTAGTCCTTTTGTTTTCATTACACATTAGGCCTGAAGGGCCCTTTTCATCCTGGGACTTTAATGAAGTTCATTTGATTTGTTCCCTGAGACACAGACGGATGAAAATACACTTGTGTTCTTAGTCATCTGAGGAGTCACTCTGGCCTGGAGAGAGTAATGGCCACAGCACGAACATGAGCAAGGCGGGGTTACTTTAACAGCAAGTATGGAAGTCGAAATTTTATATTTAATTTGTGCGAACAGGGTTTATGACAACATCAAAATAAAAATGAAAACAGATCTATGATTTTCATGTTTGTAAAATGCATATTTGCTTTTTGTCCAGAGCACCGTGATTGGGTTGCACCGGCTATTTGTTACTCCTTCTTTGGTTGTAGTAAAGTCCTTTCTAAGTTCTTAGTCACAACAAGCTAGTGTCTAACTTATGATTCACTAAATCTAGTTGCAACACTAAATTCAATTGAGAGAAATGTCTTTGATATTGAAGACAATAGTAATGTGTAAATCTGTCCTCAGGAACCGTCCGTGGCACCATCCAATCAAAAGCTATACACTATGTAAACAGGAAGTCTTAGGGGGCCTAGTGAGATATTAAACTTAATTGCCAGTCTTTTGTAAATGTAGGTGTTACTTGGCTTGATTTATGAATACATCCATGGAGAAATATATGTGTTTTGGAGACACTGGAATTCACGCAGAGCAGTGGAGTTGTTTTTTTCGGGGGTTTTGATATTTGACTTTAAGGGAGTAAGTATTTCTGACACACCTTCACCGACTTCCAAAGAACATCTAAATGAGATAGTTATGAAACCAAAGAAATTAAATGAATAAAAAGATTAAAGAAATATAAAAGACAACCAATTATTTACACACATCACAGCCAATGGGGCACGCACACACAGATGGGCTGGGTAGAAGAGGATGTGGCTTCAATGACGGGTCTGCCCAATAATGGACATTGGTGACACCATATTAGTGTATCTAAGTGACGGCAATCGTTGCCTATTTATGTGCCTATTTGTGGCATACTTCAGAAACATTTTCCATCAGCAGTGATATGGACTGCGGAATTTTTCTGGGACTCTATAAATGGATGAATTAAGTAATTACTCTTCATTATATTCTTGACGTCCTCTGATTAAAAAAAAATAGTGGAAATTTAAATTAAAACCCATACAAGCAACTAAGAAGCAAACAAATAAAATGCAACGGACGGGAGATGAAAGCTTCGTATCTTGATCCACGAGCGTGCTCGTGATCCTGAACTGAACGTGATCTCCACACGTCAGCTATCACCGGCCAGCCAATCAGCTGCCATTTGCAACTTTTCCAAGCCGGTGTTTGCCTCGGGGGCGCCACCCACTCAGCACGTGGGCCTCACATGACAGAGCTGATCAGCTGTCAATCATGCTATATGAAGGATTGTCCCCTGGCTACTGCCATCAGATTTGTAATCCTCAGTGATAATGGCTAATCCAATTTAGCAAATCCCTGCTGTCAAAAACTCAACTATACGAGGGGTTCATACAGTATAGAACAGACATATGGAATACACAGATCACGCTGTGTGGAAAGCTCTCCGTCTCTAACACACACACTCGTGTAGCACCGAGCTAATACCATCAAAGGCCACTGTGCTGTCTCTTTTCATGTGCCAGGCAAACTGGAATACACTGGTCCACCTCCTATAGGACATGACGGGGTCAGAGAGCGAGAGAAACGAGAGCCGAAGAAGACGAGGAGGAGGAGGAGGATTCTCACCAGGAGATGTCATAATTGATGGGATTATGAATTGAAGACAGGGCGAACAGCAGGGAAACACTTTCATGTTTCTAATGAGGGACAATTCACCCCAGAGGGTGGACTGGGAGGCGCATTGCCAAGGGGCGAGATTGCATAGAGACACAGCGCCTTGAGGCAAAACCAGAGAAGAAGACAAAGGACGGGCGATAAAGAGAACGGGACAAGTGTCAAAAAATTGAGAATTATGAGTATGTGTTGCAGTGATATATATATATTGGATGTTGTCCAATCAGTGTAATATTGCCAATATTGAGATGCAACCAAAGTACAATTGTGTGAGTAGAGAATGTAGCAATGGAAGAAAAGAAAAGAGCCCTCTCTCCTTGTTCAGAGGCCTCCCCTTCCAAATCTCCATTTTCCCTCCCCTCCTCTCCCATCCCTCTCTCCTCCTCTGTGGATCATGGCAGGCTAATCTCAATCTGTTTCGCTGTGATATCACACAACAGCTCTATAGCTGCGGCGGTCGGTGCCAGCCTTTTGGGCTCGCCTTGCCCCGACGCCAGCTCCGGCTGTCTGCCAGGCGGCACCGGCTCGCAACACTCCACGGTTTAGTGGGGTTTTCCGTCGGCTGCATCCAAAACGCTGCAGAAGTGTGGCCCCTGCAGCCATTGTGCTGCCTGTTATGTCCCCTTTCCTCCTCCAGAGCATTCTGTCCCTTTTCTACACATTTTCTTTCCTTTTGGATTGCATGTCACACCGAGGTGTCACGCCCCCCCCCCGCGAGTGAAGGAAAACAAGTGGACGTGGAGGCTTCTCAGCAGGCCCAAAGCAAGAACTGTGATCACGCGATGGTAATGAAGACGCAGGCAGGACTTGATTTGGTCTGATGGGTTGATTAGAGTTATGCCTTGTTTTCAAGATTCCTCTACTTTTTAGAGACAGTTTCCTTGAGAGTTGCTCAAGTTAATACGTCACCAGTGAACCAGATCTTGATGGGAGCTCCTCTGTGAACCATTGCTTAAACCGTTTTAATTAGAACTTACAGTGTGTGTGTGTGTGTGTGTGTGTGTGTTTTATATCTATCTAAGCTGTCTGTTACTGAGAGTGTGAGTGCAGTCTGTAAAGCTGCTCCTCTGTTGGATTTCCCAGGTGTGCACACCTTCATTTCTCTCTGTTTTACCGCACAATTTGTATTTCTGTTTGCCACGGCCGACTGTTAATTACACTGAACTGTTTGGAAAGTAAGAGAGTAAAGCGTATTAATGGCTGTTGGAGCAAGATCACGCTATAAAGATTATCTCGTCAGATTAAAACAAGTTTCCCGGCTGCACCAAGAATCTGCAACTCTTAAAAAACTTTCGAAAAAGTTTTGAATTGAAGTTCCGACCCTCAGGATGAGAACCACTGATCTAAAACAAGACCGTGTCAAACGAATCCCGTTGTCTCCTTTTGTTGTCTTCAGTGTCTCGTAAAGTGGATATTGCTGTGGATTCAGTGAACTGGCCAGTGTCAGGAGAAAAAAATAGAAAAATGTTATATCCCACTGTTAAACTGTCAGAGCCGATAAAAGGGGAGAAATGAACGAGAAGCTGTGCTTCTGAGCTGCCCTTGAGAAAGTCACTGTAAACTCATTTGAAGTTCAGCTGCCGTGCGAGGTAAGTGCCTCAGTACAGCATGGGTATGTACTCGACTCCACTCATAACAATAAGTCTAGTTCATTATTACCGTCGGCTTATTCTCACAAAGGTTTGGCCACTATTCCCATCTCTTATTAGATGGATCACGAAACATGAGCCGAGAACCCGACAGGCGGCGAACAGCTGATTCTTTATACCAACAACTAAAGACAACTGTGGTTCTGGGACTCACTGCTGGGGGAGCGCGTTCCCAAACCATCAGCTTGACCTTTAATCACGAAATCCGTCTTCCCACGCTGTCTGCTTGTTGACGACTCCCCCCCCGCACATGTCTCTCTGGATGTTCATATCATCGCTCTGCATTCACCCTGTTAAAATCCCCCAGGAGAAGCCACACCACGCGAAAAAAAAGGAGAAAAAAAAAAGACACACACACACCGCTGGTGATGTCGTTACGTAACAAGACAGCAAAAAGCTTTGATTAAAAAGAAATGAAGCTCATTTGTGAGAGCGCGGGCGCGCTACGCTGCACGGAAAAGGGTGTGAGGACCAAAGTTTTACTCTCTGTGTAGCGTGCACACACCCCCCTCCACTTTTTCCACAACTCTCAGAGGGAGTAAAGAAACTTCTAATGAATAGATTGAAGGCGGTGGAGCTGGTGGAGGCCACAGAGCGGAGTCCTGTGCTGCAGAGAGATTGTCCGCTTTGCTCGACTGGGTGTAGTATCTCCACAAGACAACGGGTCGGTTCTCTCCTCCTCTCTCTCCGTCTTCCTCCGTCCGCTGTGGCCCTTTAATATTTAGAGCTGCTCGCCGTTTCCTCCTCTCCTCTCCGTCTGTCGGTTTGAGTGGGTGTAATGCTCTGTCCCCTGTCAGCTTGCCCTCTTCATCTTTTTCATTCCTTCCTTTCATTTCCTCTCATGTCTTCTTCCCTTCACGAGCACAGTTCTGTCTCTGGACATAATGTCAGCCTCTCCTCCGGTCTCTTTGCTTCTCTTTCCCTTTAAAAAAGAAAAAAGAAAACAGAAAAAAGAAGCTTTCTTGTTATCCTGTCCCTTCGTGTCATGTCCTGGATGGATAACTGAACGGGGCCTACCGGGTCACAGGCCCAGGGGCCCAAAGTGCAAAATGCCAGTCGAAGAGACACATACCAAGCAGGAAGAGACTCAAAATGACCACAAAGAAAGAAAAGACAACTACAAAGAGACACGGAAAGACTACAAAGACACAAAACAAATACAAAGAGACACAAAATGACCACAAAGAGACACAAAACCCCAGAGAGATGCGTAACCACTTTAAAGAGACTTAAGGTATCAACAAAAAGAGGCTAAACGACTATAGAGTGCCTATAGGAGAGGTGGTGGGCCCTTTGCCAAGTCTGTGCCCAGGGGCCCATTGTCTCATCGTCCGTCCCAGCCTGTCGCCTGGTCTTAACCTCTGCTTCAGAGCGGAGACTTCTTGTCCGTGCGTGTTCGGGTGCACACACATGCATATTCATGGTTGTGTCTGATGCACATGCAGAGGTTGATGGACTGCATGTGTGACACTCAGTGTGCGGTGAGGGGAGTGACCGCTTCACAAAGGGAGCAACTGCTCAACGCGATTGGACATTCAGTATACTCAGCAGCAAGAGCACACACAGACACGGATACACACACACACACACACACACACACACATACATACACACACATACATATATACACACACACACACACAAACGCACGCACATGGGAGGTAAGGGCTGCTTCTTGATCTGTGTGTTGTTTTAGAGATTGCCAGAGAGTCACTTTCATTTTGCTTTAAAAGAGAGCTTTAAGGGGAGTAGCGGCTCGTACAGGATCCAGCCTTAATATGCTTGATTCTTTGGGTATGTCCACCCCTTTGTTCCAAAGTGTGTGTTTTTACATGAGAGCACATCCACAGAGGGAGCAGAGATAGAAAGAGTATTTCTTTATGCTACCCGACCAAGGCAAAGAGCCGTAATTACTGGAACATTAAACTTAAAGAGCAAAAGGTGTAGTAAAAGTTTTGAGGCCAATCGTACTGTGTAATAGATCTGTCTGTTCTTATCTTAGCTATACCTGTGAAATATAATGCACCTTATAATTCATATATTACACACATAATTAATTAATTTGTAATCTACGTGATAGTGAGCGAAGGGTGATATAGTAGTATAAATAGTAAAAAAGAGTGGACAGGAATGTGTAAAACCACTGGATTTTCACCCAGGAGACCACTGTTCATGTCCCGTGTAAGTAATCAATGTTGTCTTAAGTAGTTATTTTAACCCAAAGCACGATCTTCTCCCAAACCTATCCAACTAGTTTTGTTGCTTAAACCCCGCTGAGGCTTCATGGGCAGTCGCGGTGATTTCTCATTTCGCTGGAGATTTGTGGGAAAATGCACAAATAAATAACAAAAGAAAACGTTTCAATTTCATACAAACCGCTCTCTGAGGATACTTTGGAGAGATACATAGGTTGACATCAATATGTGCTTTCGGCAGATGTGACATACAATGGATGACTAAAATGTTGAATCATCAAATGACATCATGAAATGCTTGCTGCACAGCCACGGTGCAGTTACTGACGCTTTGCTGTCGTCCATTTGTTCCTCCAAACTTTTCACACTTTTTTCAGGACATTTTGAAATATGACATTTTTCATTTCTTAAACTGAAAGTAATGCATCAAGGATGAGCTGGCCTTATTAATGCTGCAGATCCTCGACAAACCCGAGACTGATAGATACACAGTCACAGTAGCTGCCCAGGATGGATTTTTTATATCAAACGTGTAAAGAGACAGAAGGAGGCTGCTCCTGTTGCTCCATTTGATTGGAACTTATTTGTCAGAGAACTCATGTTGAGTCCTTCTCTGCTTAACTCAGCGTTTTGTCCGTTTGTAATGAAAATCCTTTGTCATTTAAAGCTCCCTTGTCCTTCCCCATTCATTTCTCTCTCTGCTGTCTGAAAGGCCCAATCACAGTGGTAAACATTCAATACCAGTCTTTGGTACTTTAAAATACTTTATCCGTCATCATATCGTCTTTTTCACAATCCTCACGGCTGATTGGCGTTCTAAGTACCTACCTGCCACGAGGAGGGAAAACAACCTTGACCAGTTGTCGTGACACCTTCACCTCGCAGTAAATATGTAACGCACAGAAACAGTCCAAGGTCTGACTTTGCTGAAATGAATTGTGACAGAGGTAGGCATATTTATGACAAGAAGAAGACAGGTCCTGCCAAACCTCAAACCTAAAGCATCTCTTAATAGCACACAACAATGACTCGAAGCACTCGAGCTGCTGTGTTTGTCTGCAAGTAAATGAGTGTGTTATTGAGGAAACTGTTTGGCAGATGGCTATCTGAAATATCTGGAAAGAATATCAGGCTATGAAATAAGTTTTCAGGGGGTGAACAGGGTCCTGAATTCATCAAATCAAATGGACAACTTAATTTTCTCTTTGATACTTTAAAACTTCATTTTTTTTAACAAATTGATTATTCATAACAGTTTGTATTTTCACAGTGAAAAAAAAAATAAATAAAAAACAAGCAACAAGTTCAACGTCACTTTATTTCGTTAAGACTAACGGGCGAAAACAGCGCCTTTCTCTTTAACCGGCGCTAACAGCACCTGTACACACATTAATTGTCATTTGGGTTCCAGCCGGCAGCCCTGAGCTGTGCACGGCATGCTGAGAGTTTGTTCATTGGAACTGTAATGTGTGTCTGTGGGCCTCTGTCTTGTTACCTGTCTTGTAATGCAGACAGAGACGAGGCGAGGGATACTTTACTGCACTCACATCATCACTTTGTTTTGCAGAAAACAGGGTGTCTTGTCCTCGCACAACCACAAATTAAAGAGACAATTTGATGGGACTGGATGATTGATACTATAAAGTCAACAAAGCACATAGTTAATTTGATTTTTTTTTCTTCATTTTTACAATAAGCAATAAACCCAAACCTAGAGGCCTCTCCACCTCTCGTGTGAATTGTACTCTTGCACCTTGGAGTAATGTGGTGTTATTGTGCTCGCCGTTATTGTGGCACTGTGAGGCTCGCAAGGCTTTGTCCTGGGTAAGAATACGGCTCGGCTCCACAAACCCTGCTGCATCTAGTTCCATCTGGCTGGCTGCTGAGCTTCTGGACGGCTGGCCGCCTCACTGTCTGCCTACCTGCATGTTGGACAGCTGGCTGCTGTTTGGACTGAATGGCTGTCTGATTAGCTGTAGTCAGAGTTACAGAGGGTCACTTCTTGTCACTATTTTTTTTTTTACCCTTGCTTTTCAGAAAAGACCAAGTGTTCAATAAAGATAACAAGATAATTTACATTGAGCATGTGCCCCATGTAATCCTTGGCAATCCGTGGCCCTTTGCTACGTGTCATCCCCTCTCTTTCCCCCCCTCTTTGGTCATTCTCCAGATGCTGGGATAAAGGCAA
Organism: Ophiodon elongatus; assembly: GCA_016806645.1. NCBI lineage: Eukaryota > Metazoa > Chordata > Actinopteri > Perciformes > Hexagrammidae > Ophiodon > Ophiodon elongatus. The sequence continues at coordinate 327,848 of JACSYO010002017.1, forward strand.
TAACACTCTTTAAAAGAAAGAAATCAAATAATTTACATTGTTTTCAGTTGTGTAGCTCACGTTCAAGGACAGGGAATAACTCCTCTCAGTTTACCTCATACCTGTGCAAAAAAAACTAAAAACAATACACCACTATCTCTTGGCCTATTGCGCTGCATACATTACATGTGGAACCTCGTTCAGAAGGGTGTGTTTAGTCCCTCCCATCATATATTGTCAAAAAAGAAAATTCCTTTGTAGGGGTGTGGTCTCTTGCCATTGGCAGGAGAAATTCTCAACACAATCAACTAATCAACTAATCAACTCATCAACTCATCAAGCAGTAAAACATGATAGAAAAGGGTTAAGCACACTGAGCCATGGCTGTAGTAAATATGTAGATCATGTAGGGATATGTAGTAAATATGTAGAACATGCTAACCTTACACATGAGCATCCAGGTCCAGTCTCAGTTGCTATCACCGGTTTTCATTTCCAGCATCTAGGGAGGCCAGTGCCGCGGATACCTACATTATGTGTCCCCCCACAGAAAATCCCTCCATATCAATCCTAATTTGGGGCCCATTTGTCTCAGACTGGTGCCGGTTAACAGGCACTAAGTGACACAGAGGGATGGTGCATTATTGCCTTATATGAGGCAGCACAGCGCAGCTGAGGCATAGTTTACCAGCCTCTAATCCACAGCTGTATCGGGGGATATAGAGGTGTGCAGGGGGGTAACACACAGATGGAGCAACACCTACACACACAGATGTTTATAGATGTGCTGTGTGTGTTTTCTATCTGTGTTGGCTGTATTTATCTGTGACACCAAGTCTTGGCAGGACATAGGCTGACATATAAAGCCATAATGTATTCGCGCCCTCGACATCCCTGCAATTGCTGATGTCGAGATGACAGATCCTGAGCTGTATGTCATATCGCTCTGCCTACACTGTACAATTTGTCTCTATACAGCGTACATGCTCGATATACGATAAAGACACACAGCCTTGATTTTTGAGCGTTTCCATCTTGCCGTCATCCCCAAATTCCCTTCTTGGCTTTCTTCCCCAACATCCGTCCTTCTTCATGAATCAGCCTCGGGCTTCTTGCTTTCTGCGTGTCTATATCCCTGTTGTGACTGAGTTGACTCTTTCTGTCTCTGTACTCATCGCCCTCAGATCTGAACAGATTGTCTGTCCCACGCTCATCTATTACATGCGAGGCTGCAGTCCTCATCTCTTCTTCTATCCTTCTATCCACGCTCATCCACCCCTCCTCCAGCCCGCTTTGCTCCACAGTAGGGATATAGATATGAATTAGGAAGGGTGACCGATAACCAGGAATTGATGAATGATTGATGCAATCAAATTTAAATAATTATATATTTTTTTCAAAGTACTATTTTCCAATCTAATCTAATAGTCTAATCAAATGTTTGATTAAAGGAATTATACATAAAAGTCACATCAGCAGCCTCACTAGTAGCTTCAACTGTCACGTATCAGAACAATCTTGAATGCCCCTTCTAGGAAAGTTGCCTCCACTGCCACTGCTGGTAAGACGTACCTAAAGGGGACTCCTACACAAAATAGAAATAATTATGAAAAACACTGCAGTAGCATCACCCAACACTGACCTCCAGTGCTCATAGCACCTAGTTTTATTTGCATTCATTTATTTGCATTCAACAGAAAACGATGTGTTGTCTCCGTAATATTTAAATATGTAGAAACAATGAAAGAATACTATGAAGGACAATATTTTTTGCCATGTACTGGTATAACTAATATGTTTGTAGATGCTTAGAATCAAATTAGGCGTGTTTCCATCAACTAATCCGGAGTGAATAAACTTGGATATGCAAAGCACAGTTTCATCAAGTTGGCGGTATAGACTGAGCTTTAATAAGTCCACCAGTAAACGGAGTAGAAGGAGAAGTAGAGGTTGTGCACTGGAAACAAAACAAGTCGCCTTTGCCATCTCACCCATGTATGTACGAGAGAACAATGTATAGGGGCATCTGGAATTTGCTTAAATTGGGCAAGTTTTTATTTATCTTGGAGACAGCTGGTGTTAGTCATGTTTCATGCTGTTCGTTTCCATACAGCTGTTCTAGCGCAATACTTCAAAATGCGTATAAAAATGTGTTTGTACTGTTACTTCAGACCAGAAGGGAGACTCTCTTCTCAAAGAGTAGCAGTGTTGCCATCATTTACATCGCCCGATAACAGGCGGTGGGGCGGGGGGCTGGGGGGGGGGCGTAGAGAAAGAAAGGAGGGGGAAAAAAACAGCCTTAATCAGGGTTATTGGAGCCACAAATAACAAACGAGCCAACACGCCTTTACATAATGAGCCCGAGATTAGACTGAGAGACAAAACAGGACCAGTCACCTCTGCAGTGTCAGAGAGAGAAATAAAGAGGGTTACATCGGGAGCGACAATGAGATGAGTAGTATGAAGAGGAGGAGAGATATTAGGATTCTTACATGTGGAGAGGAGGGAGATGAAGACACAGAGAGAAAGATGATTGATGGATATTGTTTTTTGTTTTTATGAAAATGTTACGTGGTAAAAAGTACATGTTTCAAAGCCAATACTGAACAGTAACCGTCTGCATATGGTTTCGTGTGCTGGGCAATATTCTGTATGCCAAAGCTATACTGTGAGAATAATTCTAATCACAGCATGCTAATTTGCTAACTGTGGCCGACTAACATGGGGAATTATAGCGTTAATGTACGCCCACGCTAACGTGCAAGGTGTTCCATATCATATGGTGGCATCTTAAAGTGTCAACATCTGACAGTCAGCCTCTTAAAATGCTGACTACGCTAAAATGCTACCATGCTAATTGTTAACTGCCAAAGATCCTAAGGTTTTCATTTATTGACATTTATCAGTCGATACGATAACAACACAGCTTATTCAGAAGACACATTTGTACCTCTCACTTCTGTCTCGTACTTGTCTGTAAGTCACTGGACCCAGGGAGAGACACCGACAGATCTGGGCCAATCTGTCTGGGCGAGGGGACGGAAGGGTGAGTGGGGGGGTGGGGGGGGTGGAGGAAGGGGGGGTGGGGGGGGGGTGGAGGAAGGGGAGGGCGGGGTGGAAAACAATGCTGCCCCATTGCTGGCGAGGCCTGATCGTGACGTCAGCCTCAGAGGCCTTTGCCGATGGAAAACCGACTCGCTCAGGAAACAAACTCATGTTCGGCCACCCGTGGATGGCCCTGGCACCGGCACACGTGTGCACGGACACACACATACACACACACACACACACACACTTGCACACATGCCAGCTTGCGCACACAGATGTTGCACAAACGAGCACACAAACTGACTCAGTACATATATTTCCTTCTTTTGCCCTCTCTGTCCCTCTTTGTTTTTGTTTTTCTCTCTCTCTCTCTCTCTCTCTCTCTCTCTCTCCGTGTCTCTCCATCTTGGCCAGTGTTCTTGTCCGTCTCTTTGGCGGCTCTCTGTTCTCCCTCCTGGCACTCTTGACCATGTCTTGGCACGCCGAGTGATGTCTTCATTGCAATCAACCAGCGTCTGTTTCCCTACACCCCCTTAACCAAATCTCACCTCTGTACCCGTTTCAATCCTCCGCTGGCTTGTTTTTTTTATGCGATGGATCGTGTGTCTGTCTGTGTGAGTGAGGGAGTCAGTCAGACATTTTAGGACGCCTTACAGCCCATTGGTGTCTAGACTGCTGGGGTTAGCCTATAGTAGGTTGACACACCTGGCGGAGATCCGCCCTCTACGTAGTGCACCTTGCTGGTTGAAACTTTGTCCTTTTAAGCTGCCAGGATTTTCCCACAGTCTAGTGGACAGTCTGTCTCAGCGCTGGCCCAAAAGTGTGATTTAAGAGGTGCGGTTGGAGCTGGAGGTTGTTGGGACGACTTCCACACTAGGTGGTTTGATTTTAGAGAGAGGGGAAGGGTGGGTGGGGGGTACGTGGGGGGGGGGGCTGACCTTGGGTGGGGAGTTGGGGAAGATAGCCATGGTGCAGTAGGAGGACAGGGCAAGGAGTGAGAGAGAGAGAGATAATTACGTTATTTAACAGCTCAGGAAACTGCAATACGGTAGTGATAGGTGATTGAGTGTGTTGTGTGTGTGTGTGTGTGTCTGTGTGTGTGTGTGTGTGTGTGCGTAGGGGAAATCCTGCAGGGATTTCTGCGCTCGTTCCCTGCTAGGCCAGCAGAAACGGGGCGAGAGAGAGACCAGTGGCAGGTCTGCCTGCAATCACAGAATCCCACTATCATTTAACATTTGCCTTCTCGGGGGAGTGGTGCCTGCTCCGGGGGCTGAGCCTGAGGCACCGTTGCTCTGCTGTCATCACAGTTTAATTCAAACCTCGGACAGTGGAAACCACTTATAGGGATCATGTCTGTCCGGGTCAAATAGATCACTATGAGCGAATTATTATAACTGTTTTTTTATTTCTCCTGCAGTTAACCATCTAATTTACAATAATATTTTTTAGGGGCATAATCATCTCCAAATCCACCAATAGATATGACTTTGGATTTTAAGGTCACAATTTGATTTTTTTTCCAGCTTTTACATTTTCAAATTCTTCTTTAAAAAGAGATGCTGTATGGTACAGTAATGGATTTTTTACGTACCACGCTAACTCTCCACGGTCAAATTTGAATAATTGGTTTCATCCATAACAACAATAATTTATTCCACCGGTCAACTGGAAACAAGCAACAACTAAAGAGAAGCTCCACTCGATGGCTGGAGGGTCCTTTACGTCAACATCTGATGTGTATGTCATGGTTGCGCTGGAGGAAAAGTCACGGGTACACAGGACATGTGACTCACAGAGCAGATATGCTGTAGCAGACAAAACAAAAACAAAGTGGAAACAGTACCCCTAGTGTTTGCAGGTGGTATTATTGTTGGCATTCCACTGTCCGCCATTTTTGCTACTGTGATGGTCATTTTTTACAACTTCAATGGGTATTCTTTGGGCATAGCCATCGATAGGTGCTTAGGAAAACAAAAGCGCTATCCTCTTCCTGTTTTGGTTGTGCAATAGCTGATGCACTTCCTTTTGTGCTGGGAATTTAATAAAAAAATATATTTTCTTTATGTTTGCCCTGTCAAGTCCTATTCTGTAAATCAAAAGAGCAACTTTTAAATTATACTTCAATAATTATAATGATTGACAAATAAACAAGTTATGATGAAAAGCTCACTAATTGTTTTACGAAGAGAACTTGAACATTATATCGATAAATAACAGCACCCTCTTTTCAACCCCCTCCGCCGTGCCTCGTGTCAACTCGTCCAGATGCTCCACATTGTGTGTAATTTTTTTACAGCCATTACATTGTCAACATTTACTTCATCATAATAAGTTAAGGCCAAAAAAATAAATTGTCCATTGTCACTTCAAACAAACATATTTGAAAGAAGAGATGAACGTGAGCGTGAGCGTGTGTTTAACCTCCAAAGAAAGTGGTTCTGATAATCTGTTTACAACCTGTCTGATCTGACTGCTGCTGCCTTGTTCTTGTTCGACTGGACTGTGTGCTGAACATTGAGTGTGCGTGATGGACTGTGTGCGTGTGACTGACTGATGCGTTTCACAGACTTATGGACGATGTGACTGCAGTGACGCAAGGTGACTCAGACAGTGTCACGGCATCTATACGTCCTTGTCGTGGCAGAAAGCACAGCTCTGACAAGCCCGCTTAGTTTGTCTCTTTAAGCCAACATCACATCAGAGGAGGTGGGTTGGGACGGATGAGTGGGAGGGTGGAGTCGGGTTTTTTTTTTCTTTTTTTGGGGGGCACCCCAGCTCTGACGGGGCCCGGCCCACTCTGGTCGAGGGAAGTGATGAAGAGAATGAGGTAGGAGGGGGAGGAAGCGACTTTGTGTAGCAGGCATCGAACGGGGGATCAGAGTGACAGACGGGGAGGAGAAACGAGAGGGAGGAAGGAGAGCAAAGAGGAGGGTTTAGGGAAATGGATTTGAGGGAGGGAGAGAGGAGAAGTAGAGAGACATGGAGTGTGTGTGTGTGTGTGAGAGAGAGAGAGAGAGAGAGAGGGAGCGAGAGAGTGAAAGAGAGAGAGAGAGAGCGAGAGAGAGAGAGAGTGAGAGAGAGAGAGAGAGTGAGAGAGAGAGAGAGAGAGAGCGAGAGAGAGAGAGAGAGAGCATGTGAAGCACGTTGCCAGTGCTCGCTCGGTAATGCACTGTGAACGGGGACAAGCAAGAGAGCGAGTCACACACACACACACACACACACACATCCATACATGCTGCCCCTGTCACACACCCTCACACCTTCACACTGTGTCGCTACTTCACACACACACACACACACACACACACACACACACACACACACACACACACACACACATACACTCTCCCTCACACGTGTGCGCTGAGGCAGAGAGGTGCCTCGTTCGGGGAGATACACACTTCTGCCCCCACACACCCACCCCCGCCGTCTCTCTCGCGGACTCACATGGACACACACCGTGCAGCTGGACTCAACAGAACCAGACCGGACGACTGTCACCCACCGGTGGAGACTCTCGCATGAGCAATACAGCACCTACCTACCGTAAGGCTACCTGCCAGCTCCCCCCTCCTCTCCTCCTCCCCTCCTCCCCTATTCCCTTGAACCTCATCTCCTCTCTCTCTCTCCTCTCTCTCCTTCTCTTGCTGTCTCCCTCCGTTCATTCATCCCCCGTTCTCCCATCTGCGAGGCAGCGTGCGTGGCTGAAGGACACACAGCGCTGCGCTCCGAGAGAGTTGGAGAGCCCGATGCGATAGGGGGGATAGATGGACTCGCTGCACTCCCTCCCTCCCCTCTCCCCTCGTTCTTTCTGTGTCCCTGTCTGTCTCTCGATCCCCGCACTCTGCCGTTGATGAATGTCACCTCTGTCTCTGGGAAATACTGGATTTATCAAGCCCCCCCTGCCTCTTTCCCCTTCTTCTCTCAGGGTGTGGGTGAGCGAGGGTGAAGCCAGGAGAGCTTGAAGGAGACAGCGAGGGAACCAGCCGCACTCGGTCCAGCCGCGTCCATCGGCACCCCGTCATCCTCGTCCCAGCTCGCAGAGCTGATACCTCAGGTCGGACCTGTCTCCACTTCTTCTACTTCTCTTGCTCTGACATTGTTTCGGATGGAGACATTTCACAGGTGAGGGACGGAAAGAAAAGGAGCAGTGTCACTCCTGTTATTTTGGAGAGTTGACATTCAGGTGTTTTTTTTGTCCCGCTGAAAAGGTTCAGGCGTCTGAGCTGCAGGATTGAGCGGGTTAAGAGGACTAAATGTGATTTATTTTTTTATTTTTTTCTGGGGGGGGGTGGGGGGTCTGGTTTCATCATGCATCGAATGGTTCTGTGGATGAATCTTTTCGGACGGGGTTGAGTCGAACTTCATTGGCGCTCTAGGAGGAGGGTAAGGGTATACTCGGACCGGGACAGAGACACCAGGGCACATTGCTGGGCTACAGTGCACTGGGTTTTGGGTGGATAACAACATGACTTGTCCCAACAGAGGAACAGTGACGTATGAAGGCTTCACCTGAACCTCGCTTGCTGCCAGAGAACATACAACTAAAAGGACATTTTAAAGGCAAACGCTCATCAATCCAAACCTCAACGAGCACCACTTTTCTGTTTTGGGTGGGCCTCTGAGGGATCCACCCTTATTTCCTCCATCTCTTTTCCTGCCCTTCTCCCAGCTGCATCAGCCCATCCTCAGAAGCCCCCTCCTCCACTCTGCACCCCTCCATCAGCGGTGCTCCGTCGCCCTGGGTGAGCGGGCAGGGGGGTGGCCCACGGTACCCCCCGACACCTGGGAGCCACCGAGCCGCCAGAGGCTGGTGAGGCGCCGGAAGGGTCAGCGCTGGGAAGATGGCCGCTCTCGCCAGCTCCCTTATTCGCCAGCGCAGGGAGGTCAAGGACCCCCAGGCAAACCGGCAGATCGCCAGCAAGCGCAAGCCCTGCCCAAAGAGCAACAAGTCGCTCTGCCAGAAGCAAATCCTCATATTAATATCGAAGGTTCGACTATGTGGCAGTCGAGGGAGAAAAATGGAAAAAAGACCAGGTGAGTTCCCCTTCCGGCCTTCTTATCAAACTCTCCTGTTTTCCAGTTTTCTCCTATTTCCTACACCTCGCTCATCTTCTATGCGACTTTGCTCCATTTTCTGCCTGTACTGGGTAACTGGATTTTGATGGTTGACTTGCCAGACTACGGATTAATCCTCGACTGTAAATCCTCAATAGAGAACATCCCCAGCCTGTAATTTCTAGTGCAAGACTTAATCAGAATCTGGGAAACATCCCAGCACATCTTCCTGGTAGCTGTGCTCACCATATCCTGTACGTACAGGCCAAACAGGAAATGGACAGAGTCAAATCCAGCTTAATGCACGCAGATTTGCACCACTGACCAGAGGCACAACCTCGCCTGTGACGGGACTGTTGTGATGACTCTGTTGAGGCGCATGTCAACACATCCCATCACACTCTGGTAATCTGCGAGCACAAGCTAGCGCGCAAGCTCAGACATACGGTGATTTACCGTGATATAAAAATGTCAAGAGGCGCCTCATTTGCAATTCTGGGGGCCATTACTCTCTTTGTGCTTCCCTCAAGGCAAGTGAAACACAGTGCGGCCTAATTTGTCTTGTGTGTGTTTGCATGTTAAATGTAATTGCAAAATTATTCATTGAAGCTAAGTGAGACACTGACACTTTATTTGTGCGATGAGTGTGTCTGTGCTACATATGGTGATGGTTATTGACATTACGAGCCGCAGATGGGTTGAAGAACAATAACGGCAAAATGTCGATGCCTCGTGGTTTTTCAGAGGTTCTCGGTTATCTCTGTGAAGCCTATGTGGAATCTATGTGCAAATGCATTTTCTAAAATTAGATAAGGAGAGGCAGGGCTGAACAGTAAAACCAAACACTCACACGAGTGGACCATTCGTCCACGAACAACATGTACTTTTGTAGGTCAGACCCCTTCTGTGCCATGGTTTGATTTTATATTAGTCAAATTAGTTTAATATACTTTCATTTGTCTTCTATCAAAAGCTCAAAAGAGTAAATTAGTAATTAGTAAAAATTGTCATATTTTAGTTTCTTTTTAAGGCGTATTCTCTTTCTGCTTTTTAGGAAGTTATATATACTTTTTCCTCCCTCTTTAAGAAGTGTTTTTTGTGACTCTGCATTTCTTTTTCTATTGAAAAAATATCGCAGTTTAATCCGCGGCCTGCTTTCTAATTTTTTAAGGTAAACACTGTGCTATATCTTCCATGGATCTTGGATCACTCTATACGTGTGTCTGTATCTTCATCTGAGCGTTCCCCGAATGAGCTTCCCCTCGCCTTAGCTGTCTGCATGAGTTCCCCCACACCTACCTCCCTTCACTTCCATGCGCAGTGTGTGTGTGTGTTTGTGTGTGTGTGTGTGTGTGTGTGTGTGTGCGTGTGTGTGTGCGTGTGTGTGTCTGTCCTTGTTCGCCCCGTGCGAGTGTGCGCGTGTGTTCCGTGATATTTATTACCTCGCTGTGCCAAGTTCATCACGGTAATTACGTGGGGAACCTCCAGCGTGGGAAGCAACATCTGCCGTAGAGGCGGCTGCTCTCTATATTGTAATTACGGTAGTAAAGTACGTTGGACAGGTCGTG